>VZTI01005472.1:1387921-1425953 GCA_013397865.1 Struthidea cinerea
TATTTTATTTTATTTTATTTTATTTTATTTTATTTTATTAAGATTCGGGCATAACACTGTCATTTCCTCAGCAAGGACGGGTATCAGCAGAGACGTTATCACTTCTGCTCTAGATATTCTGCGCATTTGTATGTCCATTTCCTCTATACCAGTCCCTCTCTGTATTTTTCGCGGTTTATGCTTCCCAGTTAAGTCCAAGCACCTGCTTTGGGTGAAAGGGGAACGGCAAAGACAGAAGTTAGTGCATTGTAACGCTAAGAAGCAAGGAACCCGAAGGCAACTAGCATGTTGGAGTGGTTTTAGGTCCAGAAACGCTACGGTTTTCTACGATCATTTGAGATTATCGGTCATTTCCCTCTTCTTTAATCCCCAAAGCGTGAACATCAATCACAGAATTCCGCCTCAAATGATCCGAGTCGAAATGAAGCATCCCAGCGGACCTGCTGAAAGCACAGCTGGGCATCTGGCCGGATCTGTCCCTTGCTTGCCATGGCACGAGAATTTCAGGCTGGCACGGCAGGCAGGGAGTGCCCCGGTACCCTCTGGGGGCCAGTCAGACAAATCCCTCAGAGCTGTGTCCCAGCAGCGTGACTGGTTGCACCATGTGCCGTCCTGTCAGCCCCCCGGCTGTCACCGGGGGCACGGCGGGCAACCTGTTCGCGGCCCGTTTGCACCTTCACAGCCCCGCTGCTCCGGTGCGCCTCGACCCGCGGGCGCGGCCACCAGACAGCCCCTGAGTGTCCGCGGCTCCGGCCCTGGCAGGAATTCCCGGCCGTCTGCGAGCTGGACTCGGAGTGCCTCAGCACTCTCCTCCCAAAACGGCGCTGCAGGAAAGACGATTTCCCCCGCAGGAGCGGTACCCAAACAGGGCGACTCCTCCTGTTCAGCTGATTTTTCCTTGGAGGCAGCGTCTTTATACTTTGGTGCATGTATATGGATTTTCAGAACCCTTTTGCAGCCAAACTGACACGTAGGAGGACTACAGCTGTTTTTTCAAGATTCCTCTTAGAGAATGAAGTTCCACCACAGAGCAACTTCATTATGCCTTGGTGTAAGTCACCAAGTCTCCTCTTGCACTCTCGGCTTAATTGCCTCGAGTGTGAAGGACGGCAGGAGAGGGAGCCAGGCTGGCTAAAGGAGGGATGCTGGAAGTTGGGAGGTCCAGTACTGGCTGCAGCAACTGCCATGTGCTGCTGACAGCTGCAATGCAGGCACTGCCACTGCATAAAAATCTAGTTTTGATATGCTCAGGTCCTCGAGGTCTCATCACGCCTGGCTGGCTCTTCATTAGGGCTCTGCAGAAGAGATTGCGTTCTGCTTGCTTCTGCAGCAGGGCTACCACTCCTGAAATTGCTGCCCTGCCTCCAAGAGATGAGCATAGCTTCTACTGAATCATTATATTATTATCATTGTCGTCGTTGTCATCATCATCATCACCAGCATTATCCTTCTTCTCCGCCTAGCTGGCCATTCAGAAAATATATGGGAAGAACAGGCCCTGCCGTTTGCCAGGTGACTGTAAGCAGAGAAAGGTCTGGCTTTTAAAAAAGTGGGATGAAGTCAGCCTCTGAAATGGATAACCTGGGGTGGAGGGAACTGTTGGGGAAAGGCTCATGGAGGCAGAGTTGGCCAGGGGAATACTGAACTCCTACCTAGAGCGGGCTTAATTGCCTTAATGAGCTATTCAGAATCAACATGTTATCACTTAAATGAGAAAGGCAGGTGGGGAAAATATAGAGGACAATATAAGGTTACAGGGACTTGTGGTTGTCCTCTGGTATGAGGTAAGCTCTGCAGCAGGAGGGCTGCACAAAGGTCCCGTAGCACTCAAATTCTGCAAGTGTTTAACGCACTTTATGCCGGTATAAATCTCATAGAAACTGCACTTCTTTAAGGACGACATTGGATTTTTCCAGCAAACCAAGACAGGCTGAGATGAGCATTTCGTGTGTGACCTCTTGTGCTTTGCCCACGGCTTTGCCCACGGCAATGGGTGTGTGACAGAGCCCCTGGTGCAGCTCTGGGCAGAGCGACAGGCATAGGTGTGCCTGCTGCAGCCCGGTCATGTTGTAACCCCAGCAGGAAAAAACTTGCTTAAAAAAGAGAAATACAAACCTTTTAATATTGACTCTTGTGTGTTTAAGATGAGGAGAAAGCAAAAGAGGTGCAAATTGGTGCTTTTGTGTTTTTCAATAACAGAATTGAAATCCCACAGATTTGGGATTGCAGGGTAGAACTTGAAAGGTGAGATGACTCCTGCTGAAAAGTCATTTGAATACAGGAAATTTTGGTCTTTCTGGAGGGTGAATCACAAAAGGATTCATAAACTTTGGAAGACGTAGTACAGGTTTTTGACGTTCTAGGTCTCTCGTCCCCTCACACAGTACTTCACTCAGGTAAAGCCCCAGGGGTTTTTTTGGTTTGGTCATGGGATAAGGAGCTTTTCCTCACTGTTGAGAGGAACCTGAGTGCTCAGTTTTGGAAAAGAGCAGACACTGAGTGCCATAGGAGCCAAAATGGTCTGGAGCAGTTTCAGTGTGGGCTGAGCAGGAAGAACAAGAATCTCTACCTTGTAGCTTCCCAGCTCCCCTGGATGATGGTGATGATGAAAAAGAAAAGAATGAGAAAGAGTTTATGCACAAAGGACCACGCATGCTCCAGTTAAGAAAATTAAAAAGAGGTCATTGTAATTTTCCATAAATCCCAAGTTTTGAGAACATGAATGCTAGGCTTGAGAACAAATGTTTGTAGCAAGTATATATGTTGAAATAAATAAGCACGGTGGCAATGGCATTTTGGCAACAAGAGGAAAGCTGATTTTTTTGTGTAATAGCAGTGTATCAAAAATTAACATAAATGACCTTTAAGGACTCTGTACTTAATGCACACATATTTGGTCTTCATTGTATTCCACTTTGGATATGTGAGTACAGTTACCATATCATTGATTATTAGCTGTGCATGTTTATCACGTAAAGGGACTCAAGTATGAGTCAATTAATAGAGAAGGAAACTGCTGAAGTTAAGTTTATATTTAGATGGCAAACAACCTTCCTTTAAACAAATGGATGATGCGAAGTGCAAATCCTTTGACTTTCTGAGCACGAGCAAATATTATAATAATTTGTCCCCAGAGAAAGCTAGAGAAGCTTTCCTATATACATTTTGTTGTCCTTTAGCATTTAAAAGAATAGCAACAATGGTGGCCTATACAGATAACATGGATTAGGTAGATAATTGTGACTAATCTCTGTTCTAATGATATAGCATGTATTTGATACAGTTCCAGTTGACCTCTTCAAGTTGCATTGCGTAACTGGCTGATTAGAAACACAAATTGATTTTGAGTTATTTGAAACATTATTTCACAAATAACTGCCATATTGACAACTGTTTTACCTAAATGCAATTTAGAATAAATTAACTATTAATTGTATCTGCAAACTTAATCTTTAAGTTATTATTACTACTATTCATAGCTTTGTGTACTACCAGATTTGAAGTGATTGTATAAGAAAGGTGCTATCTTTATGTGTGATGGCTCAGACTTCAAAAACAGTCCTTCCTGGCATATTAAGTGGGCTTTAGGGAACTTTGTGTTTCATGTGGAAAAGCTCCCCCCATATTTGTGGGCAGTTACAGCTATATATTTTCATGGATTTTCATAGAAATCCTGTTTCTGTCCTGTCTCTGATACATCAGGTCTCACCTCTGTCTATTGCTAGCCAATGGGAGAATCCACAAACTGTATTTCCACACCCACAGGCCTACCTTTCTTGAGCGTTTCTCTCAAACTGGCCTGTTTGGAATTACCACAGGGTTCTTTCCTTAGTCATAGGTAGGTACATGTTCTCTTGGATCTCTCAAGTGTGTGATGGAGTGGGCAAGACAGGAAATACCGTGGGAAATCTACCCTTCCTCATATCATTAGTGTAACTAGTTGTATGAGTAAGCTTAATCATCCAATTTAAATACTAGAGATAAGACTTAGTGATTTTTCCTGGACAATGTTTGGGGTTTGTTTCTTAAATAGTTGTAAATTGTAGATGCTGAAAAGCTTTTGGTAGAGAAATCTTTCAGCTTTCTGCAGCTTTCTGTGAGAACTTTGCAGTTCTCACAGAAGCTATGAAAACACTGCTATGGGTTTTTGTAAACTAACTCTTTATCTTGCACCTGGGTTTGTTATGCAAGATTGTTATAGTTCTAGCCTTCTGATATTTTGAAACAAGTGTCTTAGAGCTTGACCAATCCCCTCAAGGGGTGGATGGCCGAGCACCCAATTGTCTTACGCCATTCAACACACTCTTTGCGAACCCTGTTATAAAAGGATGATTATAATTAATTAAACTACTACTACTTTTGTCCTGAATTTAGATCGTGTCACTTCTTGCTGTTCTCGGTACTTTACAGCGACAGTAAAGAGTAGCAACAAATTCGACTTGCTGCTTTTCCTTTATATTTCTCTGTATTACTGGGAACTTTTTCCACTTGCGTAGTAGTGCACAGAACTGGGTCCTATTTTTTCTGTTCAATCTTCAATGTGCTTTTCCTAAGACTGGAAAGCCTACCATCATTCCCATGATTTGATTAGCAATGCAAATATATAGACGAATTGTTTTAATAAAACAAAATGCTTGGGAAGCATATGTCTCAAAGAAAAAAAAAAAAGGATTCCTCTTGAACTACTCAGTCCAGTATTCTGTTTGTTCACCATTAGTTTTTATTACAGACTTGTCTCCCTGGAACACTGTTTATATATTTCTTGCAAATAGGAGACAGGCTTTTCCAGGTGTCCACAATACGTTTCTGCAGTTCTTCTTTGTTCATGTAGGGGCTTTCTTAGCTACCATTTGTTTAATTCACTCCAAATTTCTATGCTTGTATTTAAACCAGGTGACTGTAATGGCCAAGGCACTAAAACTGTGGGCCAGAGCTGGGAGTCACTGTTCATATGAAGAGTTGTATTTGCTAGAGTAAGGATTAAAGGACTGCAGCTCAGACCTATAGAAAAAATACCTCCAGTTGTTAGTTTAAATGCATGCATGCTGAGAGTCTCACATGGCATGAAATTCAAGGTTGCAAAAAAGTGTCTTTATTCCAAGGAAGAAGAGTGACTTCAAATGCTTTCCACTTCATCATTTTCCCATTCAGTGTTTGGCTGCTCCAGGCCTTTGGAAACACCCTCCTCTCAAATACTGAGTTACAGATCTTGTAAAATGTTTGTCTGGGGCTGAGGCACATTCAGCAGGGACAATAGCTGAAGCAATTACTATCTCCAGCTGTCTGTCTCACTTCACTGATGAAAGGTACAGGGCCTGCTCCAGGGACTCTTATTCCTAAAATGCCATGGTTTATGGTTTAAGGTAAACTGCCACAGATTTTATTTTACATGGCAGCATTGTACACTGTAGCACAGCTGTTCTTGCTAGAGAGGTTGTTCACACTTTATCCTAACTCTGCCCTTCCACACTCTGAATGGCATAAAAGTGGCTTGTGAGCATCACTCGAGCAGCTGGGTGCTCCAGTACCTTTTGGGGGTCAGTGTCAGTGGTCCTTCTACATGGTAGAGCAGGGGAGACCATAGACTATGGAGTTTAGGGTTATATTCACTGCTCTGTGATAGTTCAGAGAACTGAAGAGGCAGCTGGAAGAGTGTCTGCTCATTTTACTACACCCCATTTGTAGCTTGTCTATGGACTGTGTTAGTGGCTGTGCAGAAGAGACATGTCAAGCAGTCCACTGATATCAAAGGATTCCCCTCCATGCCCTCGCTCTCTTAATACGCTGCATAAAACCGGATGCAGAACTGGCTCCTGCTCTCATAACAACAGCAGTATGTTCCTTAAGTAGGCTTACAATTTTACTAGCTCTGCTTCTGTTTCCTTAATCTGTTGCATGTTTGCTCTTGTTGCTCTGTGCTGCATCTCAGTACTGCTGCCATTCCCATGTTGTTTCACTGTAATTATTGTGAGGTACTACAGGTGTGACAAGTTACAAAACTGTTTCTGAAGGAAGATCCTTCCGTTACACTATGCTGTTCTTGCTAGTTTTTATTCGTACACAAATGTGGCATTTTGACACAGCCTAAATTAAGTGTTAACAAATAAATCTCCTTTGTCCGTTCAACAGTGGCAAGTATCTGTTTAAAATCTAATTCTCCTTCCCTCACCTCTCTTTTGTACTTTACAGTGTGGGCCGGGCTCCAGCACATATGTTCGTACTCAGTGGGTTACTTCAGAGGCAGCCCCTTTCACTTTGATGACACTATTTATGGAGGCAGGCACTGCTCTGTGTGAACAAGGGTACAGCGTCTGACCCTTCGGAAGGCTTGGGATGGCTGAAGTCTGGAGTCAATCTCACGATCTTTAACACAGTTAGATGATTTATTCCTGTTGTTGTCTTTTGTTATCATCCACTTAGTGCAATTAAATTGCAGAAGTCCTGTTTTACTAAAGCACTTCAGCACATGTCAGGCTCTAAAAGTGCTTAGACATAACTTTCAGTACACGATTATATCCTGGTGAATTCAGTTTTGAAATAAAAAAAACCCTTAGGCACGAGCTTGGAAATAAGAATATTCCTTGGCTTTGCCAAATAGAGATGGCTTGAAGGACGCGTTTTGTTACTGTGTTGAATTGGGGCCTAATAGAGAACAGCCGTAGTTTTTCAGCTACAAACCACTGTGTATAAATCTTGGGGACAGCAATGTTGAAAATAACAGCTATTTTCTGCAGAAGCTTCAGTGCTGCTATGGAAACTCAAATGCCTGGCTAACTAAAGTTTGGCTATACCCGTAGCATTGTGCAGATATTTTGACATAACCTAGAGTGAAGACCTTTAAACCCATCCAGCATTCAGCGTTCTTACATCTGTGCTGTCAGTGAGGAAGCGAACAAGCCCTGAAGGCACGCTGATCCCAAGTAGCCTGTAGCTTTGATTGTCTCTGTACCATGTTTGGCAGCTGGTAGCCTGGGCTGCTGCTATAGAAAACTCTCTGACTTAGGCCCTGGATTGCTGAAATCCACGAACAGGCATTGCATGCTATTTTTCTCTTGCTGTTTCCAAAGACTGTTTTGTACACAGAACAAAATAATAACCTTCAATGACTGCTTCACAAGGCCTATCTTAATGGAGTATTTGCTCACAGAAAAGCTGGATTTGGGGATAAATAGCTTGATAGCATCCTCCCCTTTGCAGTCACACTTCTGAACAGTGTTTGGCTGCAAAATAATTCTGTTGATCCTAAGCTTCTAGTAGGATAGTTAAAGTGTCATCTTCCAAAAGACAATCAGCCTCCTTAGTGCTCTCTGGTCTGTGAAAAACAGCAGTGGGGGTGTGGATGTGGCTTCACTCCAAAGAACACCGCCCGTCTGTGTAACTACAGTGGTGTAACATGGGAACATGCAACTGGTGCTTCCATGGGGCTTCCATTGTGCTACTCAGTGAGTTCAAGAAAGCAGTAGGAGAGAAGGTGCACAGGTGTGCACCTCTTGAGTCGCTCTATATGTGCTCCAGAAGTGGTCACCACAAGCACAGCAAATCTCATACAATGTGGCATATGGGACTCTGCACAAACAAAATCAAGTGCTCAGTTGCCTCAGGTGCAGATTAGCTGTAGTGCTGGTCAGAGGACAGTTGTAGGTTGGCAGTGGAGTTGGTAGGCAAGAATGCTGTGGACAGTTTTATGGGAACAATAAGAGTGTCTCTGCTTAGTCAGAGTCACTCCTAAGCATCCAGAAACCCCTGATGAATATGCATGGGGAGCAGTGATAACAGAATGACTAAAGCCAGCTAAGGCCCCTGACTGCTCTAGTCAAAGCTATGACCAAGAGGACAAAGGTACCAGGCAGATTAAGATTTCTAAAGAAGACCATAGCTAGATATTATTGTTTTATTAAATTATTTTCATTTATTTGTTGAGAAATTTTAGATGCACCTATTAAGTATTTGACTACCTATAAACACTTGACCCACTGGAGACTTACATAAGCTGAATTTTTACATGGGCATGCATTTCTTGAACTGTACATGTTAATGTAGAGTTTTTGTTATCCTAACATTGTCAAAAAGCAATAATTGCCATTTAAAAAGCCTTCTGAATTTGCTAGAAGATGTGGGGTAACAGCAGTTGTGCAAGAGATGGTGGTTTAATTCTATGGTCCAGAAAGTCTAGGGAGTCAAACAGGTTACCCTATATAAATTTTAAATGTTTAATGGACCCACTTAACAAATATAATCATGTGTTATGTACATTTTGAGGTGACAGGATCAGTGATTATTAGGAAATTATTAAATAAAATGGAGACTTATGTATTACACTGTAACCTCATGACATTTCTTTTCTTGCTATTCATCTCCTGTTTTATCAACAAAAAAATCTGTACATTGTGTGTCTACCAAAGCTGGATGACCAAGCCGAGTCCAATAAGAACAGAGACTTAGACCCAAGAGGCAAATAATGTGGGTGGGATTTGACTGCAGTAGAGGTTTGGCTGTGGATAGGAAGGAGTTAAAAAACAGTCTGACTCTGGTACAAAAAATGAAATGAGAAAACAGGTATGTTAATTTGAAAAAATCAAAAATCCCTTCTCCCCAAAAGCCAAAATTTCAATGCAAATCTTGCCTGTCTTCCTCCCCTTATCTCCCTTAAAATTTTAGCAAAAGAAGGGAAAGATCAGTTGAAAAGTAGTTCTTAAGTTATTATAACATGGTTTTTTCTTAATGGTACATGACACCCCTCGAAGGCAAAGTGCTCTCCCTTGGCCAGACCTGAGGAACTCCAGACAAGTGAATCAGAAAAATTTTTGCTGTAGAAAAATATTGCTTCTCCTAAGGAAGGTGAAAGTCTTACGACAAGAAAGGACTAATCTGATGAAAGAGAAAGGGATCTATTGTACATGGGACACCCCACCAGATGGAGGTCACAAATCCTTTTGCACTCAACAGGCCTCTTCACTATGGGGTGCAGCTGATCAGAAAAAGCAGGGTGGAATGATGGGGAAGTTCATTATGCAGCATGCAGATAGAAAATTTCCCAGATAGAAAATTTCCCAAAGAGGAACAAATAGAATGACCAGTAAATAATTTTTCAAGCACAGTTTTGTTTTTCTTTTTCTTGGATAATTTATTCCCAGATCACAGAAGCTTATCCAGAAAGTCGTTACAGAAAAGCTAACTAATTTTTTAACTGTTCACCTTAGGATCTTAGGAAGGTTTTCACAACAAAATCTTTGATTATGGGGAACACAGAGGAGTTGAGAAAACCTGAAATATCATGAAGATTTACAGTAAATTATTAAAAGTAATGACAGCAAATATTCAGGACCTCTCCTCACAGTTTCAGAGGAACTGAAGTGTGAAACCGCTTAACTACTGTGGTATAGAGTGTAACACAAGAACAGCGATACAGAGTCAGACACATGCTGACAGTGACCATGGGAAATACTTTGGAAGGAGGTTAAAAATAGGACAAGCATGCAGTCAAGTTTCCCCAGCACTTTGTCCCAGTCTCCAAGAAGTTCCAATGTCTTCCGAGAAAGATGTGAGATCATTGAATGTATTAGTTGTCAATGTTTTGTGGGTTTTTTTCCTCCACAAATTCACCTGTTTACTTTTTGACAACATGTGGGCTTTTGCCAAGGTTAAGTAAATGTGGGAATAAAGGCCTCCTTTTGCTTCATTCATTTCATAGCCCATATTGCTTGCTTTAGAAGAAGAAGTGAAAAACTGCTTCCTACTCATGTCTTCCTTCTCTATGCCACTCACAATTTACTGATCTTATTTTGTTCTCCCAGTCACCTCTTTTTCAGCCTGAGGAGTCCTTAATTTTTTCTCATAGAAAGGCTGTTCCAAGCCCAGCATCCTTGCTATCATATTCTGTGCTTTTTCAAGTTTTCAGATAAGATGGTCAGAGCATACAGTATCTGAAACGTCAGTGCATGAGGGATTCATGTACGGTATGATGTATAATCCTTATCTTTATAATCCTCATTTACTGAATAATTATGCCATGATGTGCATTTTCTTACACACAGGGCAGTCTGCGTTACATCAGCGACCTCTCTGCAATGTGATGCTTCTTTCTTTTGTGAAACTTCTCAGTTTATGTGGTGAATCACATAGATTAGAGGATTATTCACCAAAATGGAGCTCAAGAATACTAGTTTTAGAAAGAAAAATCTGAAAGTAGGGTTTTAAGACCAAACTTAAGCCCTGTAGAGAAGAATGTTATATATGCCCCTAATAACTCGGAGTCTATAGGTACATAACTGTATTTTGTGACTGCTAAATACCCAGATACAGGACTTCTATCCACTTTTGTGCCAGCTTTTCAGTTACTATTACAAAACATAGAGCAGTCAATCTTGAAAACATTTTAGCTGGTTTATCTGGTCTCCATTGCCATGAGGGGACAGGACTGGTATGAAACTCTTATCTCTAAAATGTCCTTGGATTGAAAATTACAGCATCCAACAACCTTCATGAAAATCAAGAGGAGCTCCTGTTGGTTCTCCTTATTACACACCTTAATGTGCTGTAGAAATTCTTAGTGTTTGAAAACTGTTAATGTATAATCTCTGCCAAAAAATCATCAGCAGCCTCTGAAATCCTTCTGTCCAGGCATATCATATAGCTATCTAGAGTGCTACTTCCAATAATTTCTGCTCGGTTAGGTACACAATAACAATGGTATTACATGTATTCAGTCAAATATTTTTATTCATAGAATACATATCAAATTTATTTTAGCAGTTTAAATAAGTGAGTTTAATGTCTATTTAGTCAAGCATTACTGTAGTGAGGACTTCAGTAGATTAGAAATAAATGAATCCAATTAAAGAACACGTCTGTGAAATTTGATATGTCATAGGCATGAATGAACTGTTTGCACAGCAACTGTAAAGAAATCATTAATGATTAACTATCTAAAAGAGGTTTAATCAAGGATAAATGGTATAAGACATAGTTAAAAACATTTGCATTAAATACATGGAGATTCTGAAATAATAAAAGAATGTTTTGCATCAATAGTGACACAGGTACTCTCGGGAAAAGTATTTTCTGTTTTTCTGTGGTGATGTGCAGCCAGAGGCTGAAGCTGAGAGTTAGCTTAGTAATGTTAGCTACCATGCATTGATAGAGGAGGTTGTTCCTTCCAACAAAAAGATGAAATTTAACAGGTGAGACAGACACAGATATTTTGCCAAATATGTGTTACTTACAATAGCATATTGTTATCCCCATCTTCAGAGCTAATATTCATCAAAGTTAAGGCAGGGATTCTCAGAAGTGATCAGTGCTGATTTGAACGGGCTAGGAAGTCTAGTAAATAAAGGCAAATACAGGTCTCACTTTTGGATCCAGAGATGGTGAGGCATGTAGCTTGGAATGACAAACTCTACCTTCAGACTGCTGAAAAATCTGCCACATCATGATTATCTAGAGGCCAGGATGTTTTATTTAACTTCAACTGGCAGTTAGATGAGTACATTCCAAGATGAGAAACCAATCATGGAATATATGCAATTCCTCTCACAATAGTTGTCTAGAGGAAATCCGCAGATTTTTGTGAAATGACCCATACAGAAAAATTTGTGCTTCAATTTTTCTGAATGTATAAAATAATTTAATTAAACTCCCTGGTTTTTGGATTGCTTTGTCTTTAAAAGCAAACATGGAAACATGACATAATGTAAGAGAATCTCATGGCTGGAGAAGCTGTAAACTTTAACTCAACAAGATGTAAACAGCCGCTGTTGTTTGTGCTATTTGTGGAGATAAATGGGTGCCTGGAACTTAATGAAGGGATCTGATACACAGAACTCATACTTCTCCAAGTAGGTGTATAGCTTAGCCATTAAGCGTACTAATAATAAGCAACCACTTGAAAGATTTGTGGAGAGTTTTTCCAATTACTTTGGTGAGCAGTAAGTCAGGCCTATATGGGATTATTTGATCAAGAAGTTTTATGAAGGAGGTTTGCTCATCATCCCTATTACTGATAGAACAACTGAGGCAGGGAGTAACTCTGAGGTTGCACAATTGAATATCAGCTTAGTTACATAACAAGCAGTGAGGTTCAACAGCTTTTTTTGCACTTCATCCTGAAATTTGGCTTCCTGTACGACCTGAGTGAAACCTCCTAATTTTGACTGGTTCTGAAAGATGTTAAAGGGATTACACATGCTCCTCCTCACAAATCGCGTGAGCAGACGAGGCCTTTGTAAACATTTCTGAGACACATTGTACGTGAACTGAGGACACAGCAGATGAGGAAATTGTCTGTTTTGTTGTACCATCTGCTGATTTAGAAAGCCATGAAGATGACAAACAGCCAGAATCTGTTCTCTTTTCACTCATCTGCTGAATGGTGCTCTGTTAGCATTGCATGAGCTGGAGTGTGGAAATGTTAAAAGTTGTGGGTACTGTTTAAAAGTAGAAGAATGATATATTGCAGTATTGTGGTCAGACATGCATGAGAAAGTGCCTGATTTTTACCACCTTCATGTCTGATTTTAACCAAACTGCAATAACTCAGAAAAATAGACTGAACATTATTGACATTAACACCTTTAGTTTAATCTCACAGTTTCTATTGCTAGAATGGCAGGAAATCTGACAAATATAATTTTTCTGATTTTTAACTAAAAGAAATGAAGAATGTGTATGACCCTTTCCATAGATTTTTCAAGTAAAACTAGAGGAAATGAAGAACATACATAATGTATTCAATAGAAATAATAGTGCAAACAATTGTAATTGAACCTTGTTTTCATTTTCATGAACAATATTTTCTGCTTTGCTTCAGTCAGGTGAATGATGGTATCCATGATGTAGGAACCCATTGCACTAGGATCACCTAATGCTTTTACTTTCAGCTTGTACTGCACAAGTTATTTAATATGTGTAAGGAATGATGTGGATGCAGGTTATCCAGCACTTGTCAGGTTTAGGTGCTCCCATGATACCTTTCCATCCAATGCTGTAACTCCACATATGAAAGTTGAATTTCTGTTAATCTTCTTTAAGGTGTCTAAATTTAGTGTCTTTTGAAGGAATTAAATGTACTGTAAATGTCTGCCTCTTTGCTGGTTATCTGTGTATTCTCAGTTACTGCATGTATAGCTTATTTTTCCTTTTTATCATGTAGTGTTATTAATGTAAAAAGATTATTTTCCTTACAGTTTTGCAGAATTTTCCTTGGATTGAGCATTTTCTCTTCTTTTCCAAAGGTTTTCTTCTTGTTTTGAAGGTTATGCTCCTTATAACTCTGGATATATAAGATCTGTATTCTTGAGTCCAGTTGGCCTTCTTAAGTACTTTTGGATGAATCTGGATATTTATTCTCTACTAATGGGTGTCATTTTTTTACTTCTTCCTCTGGATACATCCTATTTAGCTGGTCTTCCTGTTTGAGAGCATTTTTCAGGGCTTCAGTTCTCTCCTGTTCCACAGCCTATACTGTCTTTAAGTAGGGAGTATTAATATCTTGAAAACTATTTGTGCCTTTAGTTCTCTAATGTTAATGTCTAGTCTCACTTCAGTGAGCACTAGCAGTCCCAAGCATCACCCTATTAATTGAAGAAACACAATGACAATAAAAACACAGCTTGTGTGTACAGTTTTAGTTTGTTGCGAGCCACACTGGACCTCTGTCTTCCCAGCATTATTTCTGTTAGTGCTGACTCACCCTTCCTCATGTTTTTTCCTTCAAAAAGCCTGTATTAAAAAAAACCCTCTCATATTCTTTTCATTTTCATGGTGATCTCTAACCACATGCTTAATCACCGCATTTGTGCAAACTCTGCTGAGAATTCGGGTTTTGTGGTGCTCTTACACTCCCTTACTGGGTTTTTTTGGGTATGTCTGCTAATGGTTCTTTATCTCTTCCTCAAACTTTGGTTAGATAGACTGTTGCTACCTTGTTTCATATAGTACATTTTGGCCATGGTAGTGGGCAGAAGGTGTGTTCTAAAGCTGAATTTTGAGAACATTTCACATAAAAGTTGCAGATTCACTTGGCATCCAAGTCATGTAGAAACAGATTGGTTTCCTCTTCCAAACTTTTTGCTCCTTCAGCCCTTGTCCTTCACCATCTTTTCAGCTTGCTACAGCCAGATATCTTTAGTAAAGGATATTTTGTACTCAACTTTCAGATGCTTCACTGCAGAGAAATGCAGTTGTTATAGTCATTGACCCTCGATTTTTCGTGGTGTACATACAGTATACCAATAAATTATTTCAAGATTAGGCTCAATCTTTATAAGGAGCATTGGAAAAGCCAGATGCATGGCACAGAGTGGAAATGCTTCTGGGAGTTAGATCTGAGAAGAAAATGGGAAGCAGCATATTGTAGCAAGGGGATTTTATGCTTTGTCTTCTGAATTCGCTTACAGTGAAGCCTGGTAATCCAGTCTGTAGGTGCCTGATACATTGACCATACTAGTCAGATTCTCATATGGGGGGGAATGACAAGACAGAGGAAAAATAATGCAATTTTTGAACCATATGCTACCCAAAGCATATACATTCACGTTCGCTGAGGAGTCAAAGAGGACCTAGAATTTCCATCCAACCGTGGAAAGTTGGCTGTTTCCCATCATGAAAAGGGGGAGGTCTTCAATGTGTTTCCCTTTGCAAAGAAGCATCACTTTGGTCTTGTCTGGATTCGGTTTGATCCATCTGTTCTTCATTTAAGAGCTAATTTCCTGTAGTTATTCTGATGTTTTATAGTGATGATAGTTGCATCAGAAAATGAGATAAATAGTAGATTTTCAGCAACATACTGTTAGCAATTGAACACATGCCGTATCACTCTCTGTCTCTCAGCAGTCTCATGTAGATAGATGTAGATTGTATGGATCCCTATGGGGTCCTGAAGGTAAGGACCTTGGAAGAAGAGGCTCGTATCCACCACCTTTTCTTTTAATTACACATAGAACACAAGATGCAGTACTAGTGCGTGGCTGTGACTGTGTAATAGAGGATTCAGGTGTCTGAGAATAGGAATGTGGAGATTATAGTTCCATGTTGGTGAAAGTTTTATAAATTACTCTAGGAAGTTTTCAGAATTTCCATCTGTAGTTTGTATATCACTAGGAGCCGTGCTTTTTCTAGTCTTTTGTCTCTCAGTGCATATGGATATACTCAAATGTTTTCATTTCTTAGTGGAACATCTTTTGCATCTGATATTGAGGCCACCGAACCCTTGCTTCATATTTTCTTTCCTTTTTAACTCCTGATACTTATCTTGGGCAGTTGCTGATGGTGTTCTGGTATGTCTCTTGGTTATTCTGAAGGGTAGCTCTTCTAGGACAGGGTTGAGATGGTACTGAATCATGACTCAGTGATGCAAAAAAGTCCAGGTATATCATCTGCAAAGAGAGCACAGGAGTCTTCTTTTTCTAAGGCAAATCTTTGCACCTGGCAAATCTTTGCACCAGGCAGTATTTTTAACATCCTTTTTTTTTTTATGAAGTTACTGTCTGAGCAACTCACTGCAAATATAAGCTTGTGGTGTTTATCCTAAGGTGTGGTGTTCTGGGAGGGTGAGCCCTCACCATAAAAACACCAAGGATGTAGAAAAGTAACACAGAATGGCATGCAAGGTTTTGGTAAGTCTGGTTTGACTGTTTTGTTGGGGTTTTTTTCTGGTTCCCATGACCTAGAAACATTGTAGAGAGTAGTCTCTACATTATTGAATGCTTGGCCCTCACACACATTGTAACAGCAGACAAGCAGTGTTGGAATGACAGTGTGGTCTGAATATCAGGGTGGTATTCCTCCCACTGTGCTAAAACTTTTCAACGGACACAGGAAAGCAGCAGATGGTTACAGGGTGGCAAAAGACAGAAATGGGGAGTTAATGGCAGCAGCACAGAGCCACAGGTTCTCCAGCAAAACCAGAGGTAAAAGGGTTGGTCGGCTCAAAAAAAAATACAACATCCTCATACCCCTAAGGCTCTGAAAACTTGCCTACTTAGTTTTGCTTAATTTTAGTTTCTGGTGGTAATATTTTCTGCATCTGACACTGAGAACACAGGACCCTTCCTCTTCTTATAATCAAATAGTCAGAGGGAGTATGCATAGCAGGATGAGACACAGATTTTCAGGGCTATTGATAAAATCTCATGCTACTGGAACCATTAAGTATGAAGACTGTTTGACATCTTTTGTGTTTCGTATAACATGGAAATAATTTCCTAGGAATCAGTTATGGAGACAGATGGTTTGCATGTCAAGTTAAGGTGTCTGGATTAAAATTTTGAGGGTAACCACGGGAAAGATTAATGCTTTCAAAATATGTGGATGAGCCGTACCTGTCAAAGAGGCCAAAGCAAATCCCCACACTCAGATGCTTTCACTGCAGACAGGATATTTGAAATGCAGATATTATAGCAGAGAATATCTCTATTGGAGCCAAAATTTGAAGAAATTACCTCATTAGAACTAACTTTGCATTGCAAAGCACTATTTATGCTTGACAAATCTCTGTCTGCTATGGACTGGAAACAGCATAGTCAGGGCAGTTCTAATGTCAGGGATTTACTTTCATGTCTCATATATACATAGACACATATACATGGCCTGCATTGCCAAAAAACCTGAGCCTCTTCAACCAATAAGCTTACTGTTTAACAGATGAAAAAAAAAATTTACTGTAGAACTGGGATGAATTAATCTGTTGGTTCCGCAGGTTTATCTGTGGCTGCTCAAAGGTTCATCCTATTTCACTTATTTCAGTGATTTATCAAGTTTATTTTTCTAGCCCTGCCTTTTATCTGAAAATATTTCAGTGTGCTAAGCTGTAATACGCTTAGGTGATGATGCAGTTTCTTTCTAAAAAAGTTAGACTCTTGTGGCTTACATATCAATATTTGTGTGATTATAGACCAAGATATTGTTGTTAAAGCTAGGTAAACAATTTATTATTAATATAATTCATTAAGTGTTAATCTTTAGGTTTTGATGGAGTATGGGGTAATGTGTGAATGAATATGTTGCCTCCTTGACTGCTTGAGAGAAGCATTATTCTTCCCTTACCCCTTACTTCTCCACTGATAACACAAAGGAAAAAAAAATCATGAATCCTTCCTCTTTTCCTCCAGGTAGGTAGGTCAGGAAGAAGCTCTTGCTTTGCTCTCTTTCAATAAATCATTGTCAGAATAGGTTCCGTATGACTACATGAAAGCTGGAGAGCTCATTTGTTACTCCCCCGGGTATCAGCAGACATGCAGATGTGTGCAGAGGAGAGCAGTCCGACGCACGTGCCCTCGTTATGCATAGCAAGACATTGTGAACAACGCCAGTTTTCCTTACTTTCATGTATCCATTAGTTTAAAGAAACTAACACTGAACTTCAAAAACTGACATTATATATAGCTCTCCACAGAAAACCTCTATTATTTTGTGAGTGAGGGACAGGCTATTTAAATCACAAGATTTATATTTATTTAGCTGTTTTCTCTGACTGGTAAACTGGCACAAGAAACTAAAAATGGAGGAATAAAAGACCCAAAAGACCATAGATGGAAAAAAAACCAAATCAAAAATTTACACCAGTTGCCTGAAACTTCTTAAACACTGAAAAATACAACCTTAAAGATCAAGTGTTTTCCATTAAAAATTATTTCGTTTAGTTTGTTTAGGCATCTCTGTAGGATGTTATGTGCATGCCACATACACACATGTGAACACACACACACATAGCACACACGTGGTAAATTTGTAGTTGTATGGTTAAAAGAATTTTGAGGAAAATGTATCCTATTTACTGCTTAGCTATGTGACCAATGTAGAACTATAACACAAATCTCAGAAATAACCATCCCATTGTTTTTTATTACTGAAGAAAGTAGATCAGGATGATAACAGCTGGATGCGAAAAGCAATCATATTTTCACTATAAAAATGCTGCTATTGCTTAGTAAGCTATACTCCATAAATATATTAGGGGGATATACTGGCTTGCCCTGGATGGTTTTATTCTTTTTCCTTAAAAATACCTTTTGTTTCCACCCCCCACAAAAAAGAAAGGAATGTTTCCCGTTAAGACATGAAGTGAGCTTGTTTTTCACTTTTGCCTTTTATATAGGGATACTGAATATAAAGGACTACAGCTCTCCCTGGATCAGGTCACTGCTACCAAGCCGGCATTCTCATACGCAAATTCAACTCCGACCATAACGGATAATAGAAAGGGAAGCAAATCTCGCCTCTCGAGCACAAAGTCAAAATCAAGGACATCACCATACCCACAGGTAGCTGTCTTTGAAAAACTAAATTAAATATTTTTGAATATCTTGATTTTGACTGCTACTTTACCCAAGTAATTAGAATGGGCCAAAGAACGTGTTACTCAAAGGGAATAAAGGACAGCAGGTTATACGACCTTGAAACAGGAATATGTTTCTTTAAAGTGCTTCTAAAAAGCTGGAAACATTTATGTTTCAGCATGCATAATAAATCATTACCAACCACAATAGCAGTACAGGGCTCAGAGTTAATGAGTAGTGGACAGAAGGGCAAGTGAAAATGTTGATTTTGAAATACTTGGTTTGAGAAGGCTGTGAGTTTTGCCATTTGAGAAATCTTGCTTTTTCTTACTTGGTCTTTACTAATTCCAACATATCTAGAAAACTGCCAGATATTTGATAGAAGTTAATACTGAAATCATAGTCGAGAGGAGTGAGTTTCGATGAGGGAAAGCAGTCAGCCAACTTGGTGAATTGGAACAAGAAACGTGTTTTCTGTGTGTAAAGCTTTGAAAGGAAGAAAACAGTGGGAGGTGGTCATTGGCATCAGTAGACTTTAATTTCCCAGATGTCATTTTCAAGCCTAACGTGTAAGGAACATGTCCTGCTTGGAGAATGGACCAGACTCGATTGAGTCTGTGAACTGAAACTTACCCATACATTTATGCAACTGATTTCTGCAGGCAATGTCACAGTACTTGCATCCTTACACTATCAAACTTTTAGCTCAAATAAATCTATTTGTTAAAATAATCATGATGTTTACTAATGATACAAGTCCTACTGCTCTTATGAGGATATAAATGGATATATATACAAAGTGGATATCAATGTATGCATTCACAATGTAACATTGAAGAGCTATGTATTTTTAAAGAGCCCAGGTCAATGTTTAAGTGATAATGACCTTAATAACTACAGTTTCTTTGCAGGCACAATGTTTTCTAAATGGACCTCTAAGAGTGTGAAATGGGATCCCAAATGTCTACATCACTTCCTTGTTTTCTTTCTTTTTTCACATCAAAAGTACCAAGGATAAGAATTTCAGTTAAATGACATCTGCTTTTGGCACAAGGAATATTTAGCTGAGCACCTAGATATGAATCCAGATTCCTAATTTTAAGCATCTAACTTTCGTCAGAGGTTATCATAGCTCACTTCTTCATACATGTTTCTGTGGGTTGTTTAAAAAGCCTTTTTCTTTTTAAAAAGCACTACATCAAACAATTGTAATCAAAATGTTTAAAAGAATTGGGGAAGACATGTACGAATAATTCTAAATTCAATTTTTGTGACAATTTTTGATATATTGTAATTACATTTCATCTTGCCTTATACAGTCCTTTCCAAAGTACTCATTTGCTAGCAGGACAATCCCAGCTGAAGACTTGTTATCCTTCCACTTCTATCTCATTTCTGAAAGTGTGACCGCCTTATCCTTTATGTCACCAGAAAAAAATACTGAATGAGCAGTGCAGAATTGTGACTTTTGGTTTATTAGGGATTGTCATCTGGAAGCTCAGGGTGCTTAGCCTCCAGTTTCATTTCGCATCCTCATCACCAGCTGCCTGATATTAAAGTCACATATTTCATCATTCAAAAAGAAGCAGCCATAGGAGTTGCCAGTATCTTGAAAAATGGTCATACCGTTCATTGCAGCCCATCACCACAAGTAATGCTGGCAGCTTGGCCTTGCCTCCCTCTCATCCTTCTCCAGCACTGAATAAACTGTTGAAAGACTAAGAGAAGCTGTTGTGAAGAACATGCAGCAGGTGGTACGGCCTGTGTCCCTCAGCGTCCTGCCCATTTAATTTGCCAGTCAGTAGAGGAGAATTAGAGTGTGACTTAAAAGTCACAGCTGAAAAGCGAGGTCACAGGTTTTGGCTTACACAGGAGCCTGAGTTGTGGTGAGGAAAGGAAGCAGGAAGTTTATTAGTAAAATAATGGCAGTGGGCAAAGTACTTCTTAAAGTCAAGGGCACCTAGGAGATTTTAAATGTACATAATTTCTTTCTCATTTTTTTTCCTTTCCTTTTCTCTTTTTCCCTTACCATTTACTTTGTTTCTCTCTTGAAGAGAAAAAGAAATCATATGCTTTATTGGTTTCTGACTGAGAATCCTTCACCTTGCCAGCTGCGTGCCCCTAAGACAGCTACCTGAGACATGAACAGTACGAAAATTATGTTAATAGACTTCAGCTGAATTTTTACTACTAGGGCAAAAAGCGGATGTTTCAGTCATCTAAGACAGAGTTAATTTTTTTTCCTCAAATCTTACGCAAAAACAGACATGGCATACTGTGGGTCTTGTAGACTGAAGTGAAACTGAGTTCATTTAACTGGAGGCATTGGTCAGCACCTGATTAGCACTGCCAGCTGTTAGTATAGGGTTAGTGGGTTCTTTGAAACCACGCTCAGGCAGGGGAAGGGCAAGCAGAGAGGAGAGCAACCCAAAATTCATGGCCCAGCTGTGGAATTTGCTCAGAGAGTTTGAAGAGTGCTTTTCTAGTCCTGTCCCACCAGAGAGGTGCAGAGCTGAAAGAGATGGTGGGGAAAAAAAACTAACAGGCAGATGAAGGTTTGATGGATATTTGCAGAAAAAGGAAATCATGAGTTGGTGTAAAGATGCCTGCAGTCTTCCCCCACAATGTAATCATCATCATCATCCTTGTGAGGGCCTCCCAAATCTAGCCCTGCACCTTTGTGTTCCCAAAAACTAGCCCAGGATCTCACTTATTCCATACACAGGAAATAGCAACAGGACTGGAAAAACATTTTAATTATGATCATCTGAACTGCTTGGGAGTTTAATGTACCATTAACGGTGATTGCCTAAGGAAAATATTTAAATTGCCTGTTGTCTGCCTGCAGTGGAAATGTTTCATGGTGAGATCTGGATAAATGTTTATTGCTTCACATCTCATCTTAGTTCTTGGAAAAAGATTTTATATCTACATATACATATATACACATATATATATATATATATATATATGTATGTATGTATGTATGTATATCATGAAAGCACACATACAAGTAAGGGTGTACCCAAGAGCTGTTGGATGGAGGCTTTGGTGCATATCATAGCAGGCATAAATTTTTGGAAATAGTTGTATATTATAGATATAGGTATATATTAATAGGTAGTTATATAGGTATGTATTAATACATCAGATTTCAGAGATATATTTATTTTATATCTCCTTTAAATGGATAATCTGGATTAATTCTACAATCCATCTCTATTTGGGCATGTCACCCAATGGGGTAAAGACAACAGAATCAGGCTGAATTCTAGCCAGCCTGGGTTTTGTTTTGTTTTAATTTCTTCCTGTAGCCTAAAGCTTTGGCAACTTCTAGTGTGTTCAAAAGCAAAGCAAACCCTTCTTTTTATAGTAAACATAACTCCTGGTCTGGTGAAGAGTCACCAGCAGTGGGGGTTATTTTAATGGACATGCTGTATTACTTTAATCTAAGCCTTTCACCATCTGTTGTGCCTATAACAGTGAATGC
This sequence comes from Struthidea cinerea, assembly GCA_013397865.1. Classification (NCBI taxonomy): domain Eukaryota; kingdom Metazoa; phylum Chordata; class Aves; order Passeriformes; family Corcoracidae; genus Struthidea; species Struthidea cinerea. Next base: position 1,409,687 of record VZTI01005472.1, read on the forward strand.
GAAAAGAGCATATTTTACATTTCAGGATTACATTAGTAAAATGTAAGATAAAAGTGATTTAAAAGCATGCATATGTTCTCAGTACAATGCAGCCCACATCTGTGATGTTTTTTTCCTCGTAGTTAAGACACAAATCAAGAGAAAAGCTGCTAATGCTGATGTAGTGAAAGTTTTTCATGGAAAAGAGGATTCTGTGAGGGTTTCACCATATAATTAATGTTTGTAATGATAAAAACCTGAGTAGGCTGCCAGAAAATTATATATCTATAATATCTGTTGTTTGAACATCTGGGGTGGCGTGTGGAGCAGGCTGATGTTGCTGTGTGTGACAGGATGAGTCCTCAGGCCAGTGAGACACCTGTAGGAATGGAAGGTCAGGCAAAAGAAAATCACACGAGAAATATTAAATTGTCTACTGGCCTAATACACTTCCATGGGCTCTCGTAAAGTAAGCTTTCTTAGACATGGAATTTATATCTTCCTATTTCCTTGTCTCTTTAGCCCTCCTGAAGTTTTTCTTGGAATGAAAATGCATGAGTTATGGCCCACAGACCCTTTCTTTGTCAGTGCTAATCCTGCCGGTGTGCTCTCACTGTGACTGTACACTGGATTACCACTCTGGAAGACATTTCTAATTTTCAGAGGTGACAATTCAGTTTCCAGGGACCAGCTGGAGGACCATTTAATCTATGTTTTGTTGTTTTTTATGCCAGAAGACAATTGAGAAATCACCTGAAGGGATTTCAGATGTTGCCAGTCTGAAGTTCTTTATCACTATCTGCTGATTAAATTTTGTCAAAAACCCAAAAGTAATAAATTTCTTTTGCCTTCTGACTCCTGATAGAAGTCTGAAGTCAAAAATTAGAAGAAAATAAAATTTTTCTGCTGAGACATGACCGGGTTTGAAAAAAAACCAACTGATTTTAATTTGCCGTAATTTTCATTAAATCTGATTCAATTTTTTATGGTCTTTCATCACTTGACATATGGGAGCCTAATTCTGACTTGTGAGATAGTGTTTCCACTCCCATTTCAGTAAAGCAATATCTTTGATCACCCTTTCATTTCTCCCCCCATCAACATGTCACACACGCCCGTATTTGAAGTCTCCACCTGTCAACATCAGATACCCAGAAGAGGCAGTGGCTGGACCGCAGCAGTGGAGACAGCCTGAAGATGCCAAATAGAGATGTGGCTGGCTTTAAAGGGAATTAGACATATTTTTGTCATTTGTCTGCTCATGTTGTACCTCAGGAGTAAGTAGCCATACCACTCCTTGGCAGAAAATGTGGGCCACAAACAATTGACTGCGTTAATTTAATTCTGTCCATGGCCTAGCAGCTGCCATGGGTTAGATCTCAAATAATCTTCATTTACCTCACGGACAAAGAAGATGAGTCAAGTGTTGTTGGTCTTGATACATGGTTATGCGACACCACACAGTGCGTTTCTAGTACAGTAAACATAAAACCTTTGAGATAATTTCCCCTTTTCCAAGAAAAGTGCACAAAGGCCTTTTTTGATTAGGTTCAAGATAAAAGCAAAAATTGCTCAACTTTTCAGTTAAATAAAGATATTCCCTTCAAGAGAAGCTACGCTGGACACTGAAGTGTCCTTAGAAAAAGAGAACTAATAGAAAAATATCTAGTAGAGCTACAGGAAATTAAGAGTTTTCAGTTTGAAAGATTCTCTGGCATTTATTATCATAATAAAGTGTACAAAAAAAGAAATTTCATTATATTATTATTGGAAATTAATTTTCCTTGTCCTCTTCATGAAAGAAATACATACTAGGAGCTTTGTTTTTAATAAGAAAATAAATGAACTCCTGACTTTTCTATACTTGCATTTAGGCTTATACTATATAATATTTCTGCTTAACTTTTAAAATTAAAAAATCTGTTTTATACAAGTCAAATCCAAAAAGAGCAAAAAATAATTCTAAAATTAAGAGCAGATAAAAAAGTAGTTTTCTTTTTTTTGATTTTCCATTCCAGATAAAATTTACTAACTGTTAATCTTGTTAATAATTTCTAAGTTTTTTTATTGGAAACTTGATTTTATCTATACATTTTTTTAAAAAATCTTACAATAATTCAGCTGTTATTTATGAAGGTATCTTTGTGACTAAGCAGTTTGTGGACATTAGATCTGAAAGGATAGTAGAAGAGTTAGATGCTCCAGTTGATCACATAGCACTGTGGTGACTGAATAAAGTTTCTAGTTAGTGTATGTTGAGTTACTGGCATTTAAAAGAATGCTTTTGTGGCTCTGTATCTATCTAACCTTCATGAAAATTCATGTTTGTCCTTTCATCTCGAAACCTTTGTGATGAGTATCGTGGTAGTAACTTTCTGACCTCCTCCATGTCTCCTGGTAGGCTTGTTGCCTATGGGCATTCTTCTGACAACTAATAACAAAATATAATTGACTTCCTCAAAGCCATGACTCTTTCTTTGTTTCCTTTAAATAACCTATCATGTTCACAACCTAAACACTATTCACAAATATAAACTGGAATACTGAAGAAATGCCCAATTAAATGCCAAAAACTCCACTGATGTTGCACAGATGGTTTAAGTTTCTGGAAGTCAAACATCTGGTCAGTACTTTCGATTGGTAAGTGCATAAAACCTTGATCCTGGCTGATAATGAGGAGTTTCATAGCAACTTAATCTAATGAAAAGGAAGGTAACCTTATGTTAGGCCTATTAAAAGAAAAGGCAGAGTGGGCATATGGAAGGTGAGTGATGGAATGGGAGAATTCCAAGGTTTCATGTTGTAATACATTGATTTGTGACATGAGTGTGCAGTGCTGAAGAGGTGAGCATGCACAGCTTTGGTCTCATCCCAGTCCATAATCATGGGTGAAATTGATTTAAAAATGTTCTGTGAAGTTTGACAGTTCAAATAAATAAAAAGATTTAAAAATGAGATAGCTAAATCCTAGGAGGTTTAATAAACATTCTTTTCCTTTCCCAAAAGGTATCTAAAAGTTTGAAGCATTCATTAGGAATATCTAGAAATCTGTGACACTTAACCCTTACCTTTCCCTAAACAAATGCTCATGTTCCTATCCTGACTAATTTTCCAACTGCCTACTAGTTGCTTTTTTGTGTTGGGAGGGCCTTGCTTAAGTGAGGGTGAAAAACGTTCACTCTGCCTGCTTTGGTTAGCAGTCACCTTTACTGGCAAATAGTTTCTGGATTTTCCTTGTTCCCACATTGCAATAGAACTGGGTTTTTCAGCTTCCTACCTATCTGCCATCACTTTAGAGCTTTACCCTATAGAAATGTTGGCAGTGCAGGATTTACAAGAGGCTTTCTTTTCCCTACTAATTAGAGGAAAGAAGTTCAAAGACACAACTCCAAGAAAAAAAATCAACAAAAATATGAGGAAAAGAGAGCGAACTCTTAGAAAAAACCCTTCAAATACATTCAGTTTCAATTTGACACGTGAGAATGCTCCAGAAGCAGTGTTATTTCAGTCCCTTTTGGAAGTGTTTTGCTGAAGTGCATTGGAGCACCTTGGCTGAGTGTAAGCACAGCTTTCAAAGCAACAAGAAAAACCGGAACATATTAAAAATATATTGAACTGCAACATTGATGTTGCTGAGCCTGATATTACACATCATAAAGGAGATGGCTGTTAAGGGCCGACATGGGATGTTTTAGACTTCCATGAAATCTGTCCTGTCATCTGTGAGCTCATTACAGAGTGTTGTACAGGAAAGGACCAGGAGCCCAACCAGAAGGTGCAGACATGTGGGCACACTCACAAGAAACACACTATCACATACACACACTGCCTTCCTTCCCAGTGCAGTTACTTGCAGATTTCACCCAGGTGTGGTAATTTCCATGCTGCTTCTCCTGTTTTGCAGTATTCTGGATTTCACACTGAGAGATCCGAGTCTGACCATGAGAGCCAGTGGGGTGGGAGCCCACTGACCGATACGGCTTCTCCCCAGCTCCTGGAGCCTGCGGACAGACCGAGCTCCCAGCACCACGACATCTCCTGTGCCTACAGACAGTACTCAGACCGCAGCGCACTCTGCTATGGCTTTGCACTCGACCACTCCAGGCTGACTGATGACAGGCATTTCCACACTCAGGCCTGTGAGGGAGGCAGATGCGAAGCTGGCCGGTATTTCCTTGGCGCGCCGCAGCCGGGAAGGGAGAGCTGGTGGGGTTCTCGTCCAGCATTGCCTCTGACTAAGTCGTCCCCTGAGAGCAGAGAAGCGTATGAGAACAGTATGCCCCACATAACGTCAGTGCACAGGATTCATGGTAAGACATAATAAGGATTTGCAGCATCTCAGCTGAAGAATATGACAGAAACATACGGCTGTTTATGTGAAAGATGGAAAATTAGATGCTTCTGATGTATGTTCTTGTCTCAGAGATCGCATCTGTGGAGATGAGGAAGACTTAAAATTCAAGTTGAGTTGAGTTTTATAGTCTGTCTTATATGCAGCAAAATATAATTTTGCTGTGTTTTCATCAATCTGTGAAATTAAGGTGGAAACGTGACTGGTGAGATTTTAAGCATGATCTTAAAAATATAAACAAAATAATCCACTTGATAGAAAAGTGGTTTTTATTTGTTTTAGGATTAAGACACTTCAGATGGAATATATTTAGCAAAAAATTAGATCTGAATCCAAGCTGGATATTAAAAAATCTTGAAAGCCTTTGGAGAAATTGTTCTTCAAGTGACATTTTCCCTTATGGGTTATTACTAGATTCTGTATGTATTTAAAGTTGGCTATTAAAATTAACAGTTGTTTTTGGTTTCAGATGTTTATCCTCAGCTACAATTTTTAGCCAATTTGAATCTCTCCATTCTTTCAACACCAAGCCTGAAATTTTGTTTGGTTTCTGACAGGTTGCAAATTCAGTGCATTAGCACACTTTCAGAGGCTAAAGCTAATAAAAAAACCTGCAGTGAAAGCCTGATATTGGGTTGGGAAAAGTCCAAAGGTCCTTCATTTTAAAATTATAGGCTGAGTCTTGGAAGACAGCAACTGGCCCAAAAGTCAGAATTCAAGGTTGTAAGGATGCATACAACATAAAAAAAAAAAGTTTTTCTACAAAATAGTCTGTGAAAACAAGGGTTGCCTCTAAAAAACTCATAAAAGCTGATTATATTAGTACTATTCCATTGATTTGCAGAACGATGTTTTGTAAACAAAAAAGAACTGTTCTGTTTTACTCCAATCTGAGGAAAATTATGTTGAGATTAGAAAAAAATTATTAAATAGCATGTTCTAGGAAATACAATCAGAGATAAAACAGGAAAGGAAAGGCACAGAAAATTTTGCCTATGAGGACTGTTCTCCACTTTTCCTGTGGGAACATGGGTCCTTCCTTGTGTCTGTTCCGTACTTCTGCCCTATTAGTGTTTTTCTAGCTTTTTCTTCTCAAAAAAAAGGGACTCTAGTAAGGTATGATAATTTTTCTGGCAAATTTTGAGGATGATAATTCTTGCTGAGCATAGAAATATAATACCAAGGTACAAATGCAAAAGGGTTATATATTTATTCCATACCTCTATCAAGGATAATTAATGTAAATGGATAATATATTTCGGTTTTAGTCTGTTGTTTGGTTTTGCTGTAATTCCAGGTACTGCAGTTATTTTCTTTACTGTATCAAGTCTTACATTTTTCACTAGGTCTTCAGTCTGTGTGTAGCTTTAGGGGGGAAAACCTGACTAGCACTGGCATTTTGGGTCCAGATCTTAAGAGGATGTGAAGGATCAATTCCTGCTCATGATACTCCACAGTGAACTACCTCCCCAGCAATGGCAGGATATTTTTATTGTAAAAGCCCATCACTGATTTTTGTTGTGAACTCTACAATGCAGTGGTAGTGGTCTGCAACCCAAACAGATCTGTATGCCCTGACCCAACACAGAACAGGGGAAACTTCTTGTGCTAGTCTGAAAATGGGTTTGCTTTGAGGAGTACTGTCAGCCAACCCAACGTGCTTCATCCCCAAAGAGGACTTTGTGTCTGCTCAGGCAAAGGCATCAATAAGTAACATGTGCAAGTCCCACACATGCCCTCCTGAAGGAATGTATCTCAGCAAATCAAGCCCTTCTTCATAATGTTGACCATTCAGGTTTTGGGGCCACTCACTTTCTTGCTAGTGAGGACTGACAGGTATGATTCTGTGCTTTCAGCTAGTTGCAAGCTGAACACCTTCTCTGACATGTATATGGGCCTTGTTTTTTAAAGAGAGGTAAGAATGTCGCAATATTTTCCCATTTCAAAAGCAAATATTCATGCATGGGGATATGACATCACATTTTTACAGTAACCCTGTCTAGCAGCTATGGGTTCTTGAGCTTTTGAAGAAGAGTTTCTTCATTACTTGTGGTTATTTATTGTTGTGTAACCTGCATAAAGGCACTACATAACCACAATCTATTTCTCAGTGCTGTCTGTGCTTTAGCTCCTTGAAAGGCCTAAGAAAACGTGCTGCAGTATTGTACATTTGTAATTCCCTGAGATTTTTGTTTTTACCACGGCCCAAATTCACTCAGACCTTGTTGATGGAAAGAGGTAGTAAGGAGCCAGGGGCCTGAACACTGGCATTGAGGGCACTTTGACATGCCCTACAATACCCTGCCCGGCCTCTTGCTGCTCCGAAAGAGTTGCTTTAGAGTTGGTGCCATACCTGCTGGGCTTACGCAGATGCCTGACTACCCAAGAGTGTGTCAAGTGGCACCAGACACTTGTGTTGAGGTGCTTAGATCTCTTCGTATATCTCCAGCTGTGCTACTTGCTCCTCGTGGAGATACTGGAAACTAGAGTTTGTCACTGAAAAGCAAGGGGTCTACCACGGTCTTTTTTGGTGACTGTTACGAGTCACTTACCTCTGATTTGATTTTCTCTCTGCAAAAGAAGGTTCAGATTACATGTTTTTCAAGATCACTTGCCTCCTTAAACCTCAGTGCTTGTCTCCTTTCTCTCTTTCCTAGGAAGAGGACACTGGGATGAGGACAGTGTTGTTAGCTCACCTGACCCTGGCTCTGCCAGTGAGTCAGGTGACCGATACCGTACTGAGCAGTATCAGAACAGTCCGCATGAGCCCAGCAAAATCGAAACTCTAATAAGAGCCACCCAGCAAATGATTAAAGAAGAAGAAAACAGGCTACAGCTGCGGAAAACCACTCCTGACCCACTGGTCTCCATTAACGGCACGGGGAAAAAGCACACTATCTGTTTTGCAAACTACCCTCAGCAGCAGTTGGCAGCTGACGTCTGCCGCGTCCCAACGGTTGCCAACACTCCTCCCTGTGAACACATCCAGCAGCGAGATGGAAAGATTATGAGCCCACACGAAAATGACTATGACAACAGCCCCACAACCCTGTCTAGGATAAGTAGCCCCAGTTCTGATCGAATATCAAAATCTAGTTTGGTACTTGCTAAAGACTACCTGCATTCAGATATGTCCCCTCATCAAAACCAAGGAGACCACCCAGCAGCCTCTCCAAATTATTACAGCTCCCACAGGCAGTACTTTGATAAGCATGCTTACACACTAACTGGGTATGCTCTGGAGCATCTATATGACACTGAAACAATTAGAAACTATTCACTAGGCTGTAATGGATCCCACTTTGATGTGACTTCTCACTTAAGGATGCAGCAAGATCCAGCACAAGGACACAAAGGAACATCTGTTATAATAACCAATGGAAGCTGACACTTTTTTCTAAAAACTTTTGTGCTTTAAAAAATAACCTTTGAGATCTAATTGGAAGATATTGTATGTTTTCACGCCCTTGTCCTTACCAGCATTTCACATACCACAGTGCACTAGAAAGAAGAACCCAAGGTTTGGGGGGATAAGTTAGTTAAAACACATTGCTTTAAAAAAATAAAAATGCACTGGCATGCAGTGTTAGAGTGAATGGAGCTAAACTCAAAGTTGGTGCCATGCATGCTGAGAAGGATAGAAGAGGTCCAGGCAGGGAGTGCTTGTGCAGGCTAACAGAGCAGTTTATCCACATCATGAAAGAGGTGTTGTTTGGAAACACTGCCAAGGGCAGATCTTCTGAACTGCATAGGTACCAGCCAACAGAACTGCTATGCACTCTTTTTTTACAGGAATGCAGGATGTGTTCCTTTGAAATACACAACAAAATGTGTACTTCTGGTGATTTGTTTGTTCCCCAAAGGCCAAGCATCTTATGCTGCTGTATGGTATAAAGCATCCATGGCTGATCAATATAAAATCAAAAAAGGGAGAAAGAGAGAACTCCTCGATTGTTATGTCCTTGCGTACTCACATACATAGCTATTGACATATGCCTGATTTGAAAAGAGTCCTTATGATTAGTATGGTCAAATATTTACTTCTACTGTATTAAAAAGACAGGGGCGTTCTCGCTGTAGTTTTGAGAAACACAAAGGGCTTGCTTGTCTTGCTGTAGAGATGGGAGATTGTTCTCATGTTTTTGAAAGGTTGCCCATGGGGGGTAATGGAGTAAAATGGAAGAAAGTTACCTGGAGAAACAGGGAGAATAGACTGGAATTAGGAGTGGTCCAAGATAAACTGTTAACCCAGTAGCTATGTATGCCATTTAGTAATAATTATAAAATAAAGAAAAGTGGCTGAATAATTAAGAATTAATTTAAAACACAGAAGGAACTCAATAGAATCATAGAAATATTGCTGTAAAATACAAATGCAGTGGCATAAATGTAAAAATACACCAGTCAAGAATAGGTAAAAACTGTTTGGTGGTTTATCTAACTTCTGATAAAGTTTTGAAGTAAATAAGAGAGTATAGAGAATTGTAACTACTCTGTCTGAAACACAGTAAAGTAATAGGCATGACCTTGATAAAGAAATACAAATTCTCTTCTTGATTGCAGCAGATAATTTAATGAGTATCAGAAAATATTAGGGATATCAAAATCAGCCATATGTACATAAAAAAAGTACAGAGGGAAATCAGTGTTCCAGGGAATTAAATTGTATTAAGAATGCTGGTATTATCAGGGCCTGTCCTAGAGTTATATAAGACATCAAAAGAGGCAGAGGAACTTTTTTTAATTTTTAATAACCTCATGAACAAAGGGACTGATTGATTGGAAGAGAATAAATACAAAACATATGCTAAAACTGTAAAATAGGGCATTTTTAGGCACAATTGCTAGCCCCGTCCTTTTTTTGTATAGCATTTATATGGTCCCAAAGTCGACTGCAACAGGAGGGACCACCTCTCCCTCTTATGCCAATGTGGAGGAAAGTGGACCTGAGGTGGTTACTAAAATGAGATTAGCTCTAAGACTAGCTTCATTTGTAGCATTCAGAAGCTCAACATATGGGACTGAGTCATCAGTGGGACTAAATATAAACCAGCATGCTACGGGTGGGTTAAAAATACTGTTTCCAAATAAAACTAATCAGAAGCAAAAGCTAAATAATAACATTATAAACCACGTAAGTAGAGATGTACTTGAAAGCAGAGGAAATTACCTTTCTGAACTTGGAATATTGTGTATAGTCCTGATCACTCCAAAGCAGATTGTGAATCTTGAATTGAGTAGTACCTTACTCCATAAGCGACCTTTGTTGACTGCAGTGCGATCGCTCCTGGTGAAATGCACGTTGAACACAAGGGAGAACAACACAGTCTGGTCTTTATTATCGAAACTTCGTAACAGAAAAGGTGGAGCAGAGCTCAGCAAAAGATAAAGAGACTGAAAGATCTAATAAAAGCTTTAAATAAACTGGGTCTGTCATCTTTGCAAGGGAAAAGAGTAAGGGGTAATGTCACTGATGTGCACCAAACTCTGCACAGAGGAGAGATAAATAATGGTCTAAAACTATTTGAACTAGAAAATAGCAGAAATGAGAGACAGGGCATTGAATGATAGCCAAGGCAAAATGAGAACAAAATGATTTGGCAAGAAGTTTATTTGACTCATTGCCAAATGGATAATGAAGGTCATAAAGAGAGGCAGATAGAGATTTTTGTTTGTTTGTTTGTTTGTTTTAAGATAACAACAAGGCAAATAATTGAGGGGAAGAAAAACATTGACAACTGTTAACTCAGAGGAAGAAATGGACCAAAATGGACTTCTTTCAACCCAACAATTGTATATATTCCTAAAGCATAGGAATAAGAAAGTATTTTTGATAAATTTAGTTCTGGATACATATTTATTTCACTCGTTCCTATGAGTAAGATGAATAAACTTGTACTTGGAGTGTCTTTTTACAGTATTAAAATACAATTTGCAAAGCGAATTAGAGTAGAGATACATGGTATCATATTATCCCTACAAGTACATATAAAACCACGCCTAAGTGTCAATATTTTTTTGTATTACAGAAGAGTCTCCCGAACTGTTTGAATGAATTGGGTTTTCTCAGCACTCAAGTTTCTTGGGATCACAAAGCACTCTTGTTATCAAGCTTTTAGTTAGAAGGCAACAAAGTTCTGCAGACCAGATGCAGTTCCCTGGCTGTGGTCTAATGGCCACAAGTAGTCAGGAAACCACACTTTGGTGACTGTTGTATTTGCATTCTGACAGGCACCTTTGAAAAATAGAAGACTTAGAAGACAAACAGGCACAGCATAAGCTTCTTGTGCACTATATGACTTCACCTTGGAAAAAAAGCCAGTGTGCTATGCAATAGAAGTTCCCCATCCTTATTTACAGTGATCCCAAAATAAGACTTCACAAACTGTAGCTATTTATGCTATTTTCAATAGTTATAGTCCACTACAAATGCAAAAAATGCACTGTAATGAACAGAATAAATCAGTAGAGATGTCTCTACATGCAGCCACGTTGTGCTGCAAGCAAAGGCTGATGGTCTCTCTCCTCATGGGATTCCAGCAACTGGCACTCCCTAGCACTTCAATACAGTATGCCGGAGATGGATGCCTTTTGTCAGCTTATTTGCTATCCTGCTTCTTTAGATAGCCAGGAATTTCTTCTTAATTGACAGAAAGCATTGAGTTTTGCAAACATAGACTCTGCATGCTACAAGAAAACAAGTCTGCAATCTTAATTATAGCATATAATATCACTGCAGCTCATATTACGTGTGCTTTTTAATATGGTATAAAGCTTATTTTTTCCATTACATATTTATGTAATTCAAAGTTTCATTTGGTATCCTTCAAGGATATAATCTTTTTTTATGTTTCTTCCTTTTCCAAATCAGATGGGAAGAAATATTGAAAAATTGAAAAATGCAAGGCATTTGAACCAAGTAAGTTTCAAATGTATTGCATTAGCTAAAGGTTATCACTTTAAATAAGGTATGTATGTTGTATTTTGGAACAGAAACAATATAAATTGCTGTATTGCATCATTTCTCTGACATAATACTGCTATTAACACAAAATTAATATTTTGCAACTACTGCAAATACAGAGTGACCACAGCTCTTTCAAACCATTTCTTATTGATGTCAGTGGATGACGCATTATGTTTTTTGTGCATTACAATCTTAGTATATCTCTTTTGTTTAAAGAAATAAAAACCCTCAAGTCTTTATATAAAATCACACACCATGGGCATAGAGTTTGTGATTTTGGACAAATTTGCAAAGCAATTCTTAAATTAAAAGAAGAACCTTACTCAGCAATTTGCCCCATTTATTCAAACGGGAATATTTGTGGAGTAAGGTACTACTTAACATGTGCAAGGGAAGGAAAGCTGACTTCTGATAATAGGTTTGAGGGTTGTTTTGTAATTCTTCTTTCCTTAAATCTCAAGATGTGAGTATGGAATTATGGAAGATAATAGCTCTAATGTCTGTGTTTCTATAAAAGAGCTTATTTATGTTTTGAAAAAATGAGTGGATCTCTCCCGACTGAAAGCCCCAAAAGTATTTCTTAAGCTTTAAATGGCTTTTGTTGATCTGTCCGCAATACTGCCATGGGTTACACACTGAAATTCTACTCTTTTAAACTGTTTTAATCACTGTTATCTGAATCTCATTTTTGTCTCTGCACATGCAGCATTTATTCATTAATGTCCCTAAGTATGTTAACCACCATATGTTCATTTATGTGAGCATGCTGAGTGAGTTGGAAAAAATAAAATGTCGCATAGTATTTCTGGAAAAGGCACAGCCACCCCAGAAAATCAGCCTGGCTGTTCCAAAGGTCAGATAAGCTTTCAGTCACGGAACAAAGCTGTGGCATACGCATTGGTTTCAGACCTTCTGCATACAGACCTGTATGTAATGGGGATTATAGCTCACAGTTCCAGGATTAGACCTGGCTATGTCTGTTTTAAGGTGGCTACAGCCAATGTCTGGCAGCAAATGGATTCAGGCTCTGCTCTTTCCATGAGTTGCAAGTTTACTTAAAGCACCTAAGAGCCTAAAGGCAATACAGGAACAATGTTATTACTAGGAACAATGGTGGATGAACAGGCTTTCCTGTAGGTATATGGCCTTAACTCCAGATAGCTCCACAGTGCGAATGAGAACCTATTTTATTTTATTTGCAGTTAGAATTCATGGTTAAATATTTCAGCTGTGTGGACTGAGAAGCAAAAAAAACCCCAAACCAAAAGACCCCAAACCAATCCTGAAAACAACAACAACAACAAAAAAAGCAAATCACAACCCCCCAGATTTCTGTAACCCTTCAGTTTGGTGTTTTTAAAGTCTGCTAGAGGTATAGCTGAGGATTTAGCTGTTATTTTGAAGACCAAAAAACCGAAATAATCTTCTGTTCAGAACAGTGGGAGCACTAGTGTAATTCCATTCTACATTTCCTTAGGGCATTTATTAATGAAAAAAAAAATGCTGTGAGGCTTCACTGTGGCATTTAGCTTAAGCATACAAGAGTTCTGTAGATAAATCTGGCTCTAAGTTGTTAGGAATACATCCCTTTTTGAAAAGAGTTAATTTATGACTCCATCTATGAAGGTGAATTTGAAAGGAAAGATCAAATGCAGGATGAAAAAACGCTTTTTGTCTGGTTGCGTTCCCTATTTAACTCCCCTCTCACACAAGGTTCTCAACCTTTCCTATTGTTCTAGGATTCCAAATGTGATTTTAAAAAATTTTATTTATTGCAATTTGGACTGCATTTATTATTTTCCTTTTCAGCTACTGATACAGTGGGAAGTTTCAAAATGCAAGAAACAATCTTTTTCATACAATATAAAACGTCGGCACTTTTACATTCTAAGGAAATAAAATCTATTAGAAAAAGTACTTTTAGGGCACTGCAACTTTTTCCCAAGGTAAATATATCAATGCATAAAATATATTAATCTAACAAAAAAAAAAGCACTTGAGACATGATGAAGAATTTCATGTTTGCTTTAAACCAATGGTTACATTTATGGAAAAAAAGACACAGATTGCCAGTGTTTCAAATACCGTGCTTTGCAATGTAAAAGGTCTAGTGACATTGTAGCATAACATCTGTAGTTTTCCTTTGGAATGTACTGTAGAAAACATAATTTAGTTATGTCAACAGTATCTTGCAAAGTGTTCCCATTTATAATTATTTATATTGTAAATAGCTTTCTGAAGTAAATTTGAAGTTAATGTGCATAAGATGTATTTATTATGTGAAGAATTTTTTTTTTTTGGTTTAAAATATAGCCACCAATATGCAATTTTTGTCTGTTTTTCTAGATTTTCAAACTAAAGATTGTCCTGTATAGTATACATTTTCAGGAATCCATTTTAATTAATGAGAGTATTTCTTAGCATTGGGAGGGGACAGGGTAAAGTAATTAATTTTGGTTCCTGTGAATCCTAAGTGCTCCCTGAATCTTGAATGGAGTTTATCAAACTATGAAGAGACACTGATAAGATACTGCTACCTCATTCAAGATGTCTCAATCTGCTCAAATACTATTCTCTCAGGAAGAACTTAATTAAGATTAATTACCTACTTTGTGAAACATCTGCCTTGTTTCTTGAAGCCATCTACCACCCCTGTGCATCAGCTAAATCAGCTCACTCGCTGACTTGGAGCATGACACCCATTAGGTGCTTAAAGTATTGTACTCAAAGAGCGGTGTTCTGACACAAGAATAGGTGAGAAGTTATGCTAAACTGCACTGAGACCCGAGAGCTGGCTGCGTCCTGAGGTTTTGTGCTTGGATTCAATCAACCCAGAGTGACATGTGTAGACATGTGTAGCATCTGAGCTGCTGCAACCCTTGCCTGGTCTGGGGCTTAGGTCCTTCTGGGCTCCAGTTCTGAGTCACAGCTCTTACTTTCTAGACCAGTTTCTGAGCCATCAAACCCCATCTTCTCAGACACTGTCACTGAGTCTCTTCCCTGCAGGGAACAAATGCAAGACAGATGGTCTCAGAGAGTAGTGGGAGACTGGTGCTATGGTCGGGTGAGAGAGCAGCTTTCTCTGGAGAGAAAGTGGTTGTTCACATATTTCCTACTCACAAGACAGAGCAAATGCATAAGCATCAGGGATGGGTGTGATGCATAGAAGAGTCAGTTTTGAGTCTCAAGTAAATTAAATGCATAAAATGGAATGCAGTTTTGTCACCAGCCCTTTGCTCCTGCATCAATGTAGGCACTTGGTTCTTAGAGACACTCCTGGGACTGGGAAATACTCTCCAGCATTGAGTTAGAAGTTTAAACTACATTCATGATGTTGGCATTTCCTATGGGCTAATTTAGGCAGTTCTCCTCTCGGCCTGAAGTTTGGTCCAGCTTCTCATGCAGATAGGAAATGGTGCCATCTTTTCACCAAACTATGCTGTTCAGCTGTGCAAAACATGCTGAGTCTTCCTTGCTTCCTTCCTTCCTTCCTTCCTTCCTTGTCTGTCTGTCTGTCTGTCTGTCTCCATGGGTAGGGGTTTCAGAAATGCCCTTTTTTGGCACACCTCTGTCTCTTTGAAGAGACACTGAAATACAGACCCCGAGATCTGCAGGCAGTCATGGCATGATGTTGTCCTCCGTAGGACAACAGTAATCCTAGTTTCTTCATGCTAAGCACTGCAACAAATCTGAGTATCATCCTCACCCCTGTGTACTTCAAGTCCTGCCACCTCCATGCCTGCTCCTTAGTCTCTTTTCTGATTCCTGAAGGGTACCTATTGCCCACTGATCTTTATTCACTCTTGATTTCCATGCTCATTGGCAAATCGCTCCACACTGAGGAAGTCTGCTGTCATGGCCATTGTAATAAAAGTGTGCAATACCATCAGGAACTTCCGCTATCCACATATGGTGGCCATCAGCGGCTTCAGCATCAGCAATTTCATTTGATACAGCTCCTTTGACTGTCAGAAGGTCAGAAATAGCCTGCTGCGTGCCTGTGTGAGTAAAAAGGGCTATCCACCACACCACAAAGCCTGACGGACTCCATGGCTCTTTCAGAGATGTCAAACAGGGTCTCACTGCGCATGGAAACAACACTCTGGACTGTGGTTCTGAGGCCAGGTGCAAGGCTATGTACAAATGGAAACAGTTCGGCCTCACCATTATTAAGATTGCTCTTCCTTGCAGACACCTCTCTCTGCCACAGTCTGCCATTGCCTTTCTCCCACAGTCTGTCCTTTTGTTTTTGTCTCTCACAGAAATTATCTGTTCTATTTCCCTTTCCTCCCTTCTGCCCCAAGCCCTGGTCTGTGATGTAGCTTGCTCAGATCTATCTTCTACTCTTGATCCTGAAAATTGTGTGCTCCTTTTGATGAGGAAAATGGCTATCTGGCAACAGCTTCCATTACTTGCTTTCCCATTTCCCTTTCCCTCCTTTATACAGCTGGTGTAAATGCCGTACTGAAGACCCTGCAATCTTTTTCTCACAGGCATTAGTTCTGCTACAAGAAAGCTATTGTTTGAAGGAATGGAGGTGATGAACTTTTCAGAAAAGCTACAGACAAAAGATGATAGATGCCTTCAGCATACCAAATACACATACTACTTTAGCTGCATTGCAAAACGTCATCACTTTTGGCCTGCAAACAGAACACAAAGACGAAAACTGAGACCAGAGGACATACGCCTGTATTTGAAAATAACAACAAAAGCTACAATCAGATGCATCTGAGAGGGAAACTTAAAAATTCGGTCATTTTCTAAACATGCATTAAATTACATGCAAATAATTAAATGTTCATTATTGCTGTTCATGTCATCACTGTTTTTCATTTATTCATTATTATCATGACCCGTCATCAGTTTTGTCATTTTTATCATGTTATCCGTATTTGTCCTTTTCGATCTATATTATTTTTAAATCTATAAATAAAAGTATTCTATAATAAAAATATTAATATAATATT
>VZTI01005472.1:1426175-1508210 GCA_013397865.1 Struthidea cinerea
TAATATTAATATAATATTAATAAAATGCAGAGCAGTAACTGACACCTGGAAAATAGAACACAGAAAGTATCAGCATATTTCAAGCTTTCAGCTGACTGTAAGCTCCATGATTTTGTACCCAGTGTATCAGGTGATAAATTTCATATTGGAGCCAATTTTCACATCCAGCCATATTCCCAGGAATTGTTAGTATGACATATTTCAAAGTTGTATCAAAGCTCTGTTGCAAAAAAAATTTGTACATTCCCAAATGTATTGCATTTATGGGTCTTTTTCTATTTTTTCTGATAAGGAGAAATGTGAGAAAATGGTGATAAGAGTTTAAGGTACTTTTTCAAGCTGGATGCTTTCAATTTTCCCTCAAGATATACTTCAAGAGACAATTTGATTCACTTTTAAAGGGCAAGCGGGAATCTTTCTATTGTTCCTTCTATGTCCCTTGAAGCCTGAGGCAGTTCTGAACTATTTGGATACTTGGGATCTGCTAGAGCAGCCTTGAGGCTACACTGATTTGTGCTACCTATCACAACTGCCTGCCTACCTGTTTGTCCCATAGGAAAAGAGGTGGCCCTCCAGCTTATAGAGAGTTATCAAGTACAAGAGAGCTCAAGTGCATTGAGCATCACACTATCACTATCCCGGGCTCTCTGCAGCTTCTGTGCCATGGTGCGGTGCCGCGACCTTCCAAAAGTGTCTCCAAAGCGAAGCCGCTCAGCAGGATCAGCCACACACACACACGTGCACACACAAATGCACGGATAGCTTCAGTAATATCGGTCGACAGCAAAGAGGCAGGAAGGGTCTTTATGTGGAGTTCCACAGGAGCTCTTCAATGCACCTACACCATGAAGGAGAGCGGGGGGAAGACCGAGAACAATGGAGAGCTCAGGTTTAAGTACGGGAGTGGAGCGAGCACCAGAAACCAATGAACTGAGAGCACGGGGGCGGTATAAAGGCGGGACTAGGGAATGGGAGCCAATGGGGAAGCTCTGGGGGAGTGGCGAGGGGCAGAGGCCAATGGGGGGAACCTGGAGTGGAGAACTTTCTGGGATATGAAACATACAAGGTAGGAAGGGGGCTGGGCAGCCAACAGCCAGCCAGGAAGGCAGAACTGGGGTATATTACCATAACAGAACACAGCATTCTGGGAGAGGCCTCTTTTCTCACCATGACTGTGGCATAAGTCTTTGGTACTAGGGACTTTCTTACCAGAGACCTCTTTGTCACTTCTACCACATCACACCACCATTTAAAACCACTTTTTTACATTAGCATTGTCTGTTTTATGAGGTAAAGCACGTTAGGCTGCCACCTTTCTTCTGTGCTATTATCTTCGCAAGTGGTAAGAAAAGCAAGGAAGAAGGCATCAGAAGATTTGAAACTATACATTTTCTCCCATATTGTCTAGCAAAACTCAGTGAAGAGACAAGAGATTATTGTCATCACACAGAATAAATGCTTGCCCAGTGGAGTCTTGCCTCTGTGCAACCAGGTAAGGCAACTTTGTTGGGAATACCCTTTTGCTCTGCCAGAGGGATGGCTGGTGACACCACGCTGGTATGTATGAGCTAGCCAAAAGTTCATGCATGAATGTCAGTGTTTTCTAAATTGGTGATGTGTCCCGTCAAAAGACATTAAGGTTGTAGTCTGCTGAGCCTTTTGCTCCTTTTCTTTTACTATTGCATCCATTTGGAGCCCAGGATGGGGAGAGCCAAGACTGCAAGCAGCTTATGCAGTTTTGACAGGAGTTAGATGCATTTTTCATTTGAAGCTTCTTGGTTTTGATTCTGACATGAGACATTTCATCAGGTTATGAATTATTTCAACAAAAACAGGACTGTGTTTTGTGTGTCTGGTTTTTCTGTGGGACAGTTGTGTCTTTTTTTTTTAAAGAATACCAGTGAAAGGCATCCTTTGTGTTTTCAATTTGGAGCGCACTAGCGAGGTGAAAAATACAGCCTAAGTGTTAAGTCTGTTTTCATCAAGGGCACAACTGTGCATTTTGATGTTACATTTCTGACTTTTCTCTAATCACAAAGGCAGAGACTTTCTTCTGTGCTGCTTTCTATTTAACCTCCAAAACAACTGCAAAGTATTAGAATGACTCCAGTACCCTCTTCAGCATGAATATTTCTTGAGCTCAAGAGAAATGCTCATGGTTTCATTAGGCTGGTTATCTGACAGTCTGTTCATAGAAAACAGCTGATTCTTGTTTTCAATTTTTATTACTGAACAGCTTTGGCTTCCTGTGATCAATCTTCTTGGCTACAGCAGTAAATATGCTAAACTGCAGGTGCCAACAAGCTTTGAGACAGTCCGAGGCTTGAATGTTGACCCATGGTTGTGTTTTGTGTGTCATGAAATAATCTACCTTGTGTACAAGTATTTGGTCTATTCGTTAACTTGGGTTTTTAACTTAATATGTGCTTATTTACTTAAGGAATTAGATCCAGTGTGGGAGAGATGCAAAACAGCCAGTGGTTTAGGAGTTTAGTAAATAAGCTCAGCTTTGTTCAGTTTTGCTCTAGGTCAGGCTGCTGCACGGAGTAATTCCATATAGCAACCTGATTTGAGCTTACTCAAAGTAAACCTTAAAACGGATTTTGGCAAAATCCAGCCAGCCATCAGGAACCCATTCTCAGTTTCTGCTGAGGATTTCCTGATAGCTTTCTTAATTTAAAAAAAGCATCAACAAAAAAACAACAGCAAATGAGAAAATCTTTGAAACTTTTTTACTGTCTGAAATACCCTTTCCCCTCTTCCTGAACATTAACCATCAAAAAGCCCTTTAGGCTGCTCTAATTTATGCCAAGAGCTATAGAAGTTAGGAGGTGCAAACATGGCTTGAGCGACTTTGCCTCCCCCCGCGCGCTGTGCTCTGTGCCGTTGGCGATGTGGTGCAGCGGGTGCAGCCTCTCATGAGGGAGAAGCATGATGGGGAGGACTTTCTGCCCCTCTGCCCTGGCTCCTGTGCTCTGGTGCAGAGCAGCAGCTGCCTGGTCCCTCTCCAGCCTGTGCCACTGGAGTGTGTGGGCTACCAAAGCCTCTGCTGTTCTGCTAAGGATAAGAGGGAAGCGTGGGGATTTGAGCGGTGAGAGGGCCTCCAGTGGGGTGCCTCCAGTATTCAAAAGCCAGCGATAAAATCCTGGCATTAATGAAGTCGTTGACAGAAATACTTTGGTCCCACTGAAGCATGGCCAAAAATGTAAAAACATTTTGAAAACAACACTTGAGGCAGCTCAGTGTGCCTCCCTCAATAGACCGACTGAAAGCATAAGTAAACAGAAAGATTTACTTGTCTTGGGAACAAATATAATTGAAAAAAAATGTGGGTAGGGAAACAAGTACACACAAAAAATCCTGTCTTGTAATTTATCTGAACCATGTCAAATGCGAACAAAAACCCTGAGATAAAACTTGGGCTAGAGAGTAGAAATTCTGGCAGGGCTATTTCAAAGTGGGGCTCTTAGGAAAAGCTGCTGATTGAAATCAATACAGCAAGACCCAGAATCCGAAAGGACCTTTTCTGAGATCTGAGAGGGTCACTGAGCAGAACTGTCAGTTGATAATATTGAGGCTGCAATTGCCTTCACCAAGGTGCTTCAGTGTTTGCTTTAGTGACTTCTTGCAGCCAGTGGCTGAGCATACATTTAACATCCCACCTGAGATCACCCTGCTGGGGGAGGCAATTTTTTAAAGACTTCTGTAGCTTAAACAACTCTCTCACCAGCCACATCAGCAGGTCACATTTTCTGTATACTAATCAATAACATTTGATTAATGTACTGAATCAGATTAATTGAAGAGGTTATTATTTATGGAGAAAATTTAAAAGGGACTGAAGTTCTCTGTTTTCTTCTTCTGTTTTTTAAAAACATTCATTAATTTGAATTTTAACAAATTGTGATTTGTCACGTGAAACATTTTTAAACAGACCTTAATAATATTATTTTTCACACAATGTTAATCGATCATGTTTTTGCTTTAGCTTATTTACTTATTATGTAAGACTTGATTAGGTAATGGCTTCACAGGGATGGGCAAAATACAGATACTTCCTAACATTGCAAATTACTGTGAACATATCCTGGTAGTTTATCAGAAGGTGATGGAAATAAATGGAGAAATTGCATTTCCATTTTTTACATGGCATTGTTTTTCCTGCATCAGAATGGCACTGTTATAGAAATACTATAGTCAAGGACAAGAACTGAACTTTTTGTTTATGCCAAAAAGAATTAGCCGTATTTTGATTACAGGGTACGTGTGCAATGGCTGTTTTAAAGTGCTGTTTTTAATGCTCACTTAAAAACATGCTACTTTATGAATATGTGAATAATTCATTCAAATTCAATTACACTGTATTTGTATTTCAAGGAGGTGCAGAGGAGAGAGAGCATTCAGGTGGAGTTTGCCCAGCCCAATATTTCCATTTTAATTACTATCTATTTTTAACACTCAGCTTCTCAGCAAGTCACTTCAGCTCACTGAGGTAAGTGAAGCTGTACTGACTTGTTCTGGCTAAAAATCTCCAAATCTCTCTTTCTAGTTGTCATAATTTCCTATGAGAATGAAGCTCATGCTACCACATGTGAATCTAAATTCTCACAATTTTTGTAAAAGTAGAGTGCTACAGAGAAGCAAGAGACCTTCTGTGCCACAGCTCATGTAAAGTGAGACACAAACTTTTCTTTTTCACAACATCAGAACATGGAATCTTAGATACAAGACATCAGACCTTAGGGAGTGAAATTCAGTGGGTTATCTTCTCAGAGAGCTGTTTATTTTATTGTATTTAAAGTTACCTCATTACTATTCATCCAAATCTAGTTGGTAGATCACTTTATGTGCCTTGAAAAGGCTAGATGGTCTGCTGCATCAGGAGATAAACTGAGATTAAAAAATGTCCTATTACAAATGGATTTAAAACTGCAAAGTGATTTAATTTTTAAAAATTATAATCTGATTTAGGACTCCTTGCTTGAATATGAAAAAAAATTAGAGAAAAATATATGTGTATTTTCAAGCAGTGTCCTTACTTTTACTGTAATATTTCAGTGCAGCAGATTTTTTTACCATATCTTGGAAATTATTTGGGGAGAGAGTGAAGACTGCTATGACAATGTATACGTTGTCATAAACAGTAAGCAGCTGGTTTTAATATCAAATATAACCAACAAAAGGATACTCATTGTGATATCAGACATTGCTACAATGAACACATAAATTCCGTGAGGTGAAGAAGAACATGGAGAAAGCATGCAAATTCACAGTGGTACAATGCATTTGCAATATGGATTGCACTTATCTTTTTATTTGCCACAGACATGTAAATTGTGTGCAACAGAATGGAGATTCAAATGATCCAGCATCTGCATGACGCTATAAATTACACCGCAGTGAGTATGCTAGAGAAAAGAAGACTTTGCCAGTATAAAATTTAAACTAAACAGTGTGAAAAGCAGTGTCCATAAATCAGTCCCAGACTGATGATAAACAGACAAGTGTAGAGGTTCAACTACATCTTGGTGTAAGTGTATTATACATATAGGGTTTTCCAACACACTCTTCCAATTCACTTTTACTGTCAGTCAGAGGCAATAATATAAAAATAACAACCACCTGAGGTGACCTGAGGTTTTGCAATGTTTGTATGAATGCATCTAGGTTTAGATCTTTAGTGTCTCTCCCACTGTACCATATTCCACATGCAGCTATTTGTCCTTCTTAGGAGCTTCCTCTTCTGGTGAATGGAGAATGCTGTGCCAGCTGTACACCTCCACTCCCTGGAAAGTGGTTACCTATTGCTGTACTGCTGCAGCTGTGAAGGATCTAGTCACTGTCTTGGTCAGTTTTACTCCCAAAACCACAAGACAATCTGAGAAAACTTTTTGATTTTCCCATAGATTTGATACGTTTGAATTTATTTTGTTTCTGACTTTGTAGAAAAATCCAAATAAAAGAGATTTCAGAAGGCAGACAGAAAAATGACTGAAGGAAGAGTCATTCAGGTTCTTACAAGGATAACAAAGAGGCACACAGAACTATAGAATGTATTTCCATCTGGAAACTGATGGATGTGTGTGTGTAGAAGGAACACAGACAAAAGACCATGAAATGAAGTTGGCAGGAACACAGTTACTTAAGCTTACTATAACTTAAAAAGAAAGATTCAGAGGACTTAATAGCAATTTGTACACTTTTACTTATCTATGTTGGTTGATTTGCTATCTTTTGCATGAGAAAAATTATTTTAGTATTATAACAAGTCTGCCCACCTCTACATACTTCACTCCAAAAATATTTCAGCAACTGCAGCAGTAGTTTTCTGTGAGTAAACAGTGGCACACCAGATCTTCAGTGAAGAGAAAAGAATAGATATAGGGTTTTTTTAAAATGTCTTTTTCATATGTCTAGGAAGAAACACAAGGAGACGTGCCTGTGAGTCTGATGACTTAGGAAAGAGAAGAGAAATAATAATTTCTCTTTCCATCAGTCTATGCTTCAGATTCTGCTATCATTTACATCTTCATTAAGATGGGTTATTCTCAAATAAACCAGAAAGGCAGGGGTTTTTTGGTTGTTTATATTTCTATATCCTTTTCCATGCAATGATCAGAGAAGACTATCAATTTTTTTTTGTTGTTGTTGTTGTTTTTTTTTTAAATGGCCTTATGGCTAGCAGACAGTGAAACGAGACATACAAAGAGATTTCCAGACACTGTTAACCTTGACAGGGCACCAAGTGTGTGATTAGAGACCAGTTTTGAAGTCTTTGTGCCTGATTCCCACCCCAGCCACTCCAGCACAAGGTAGGGGGTTGCCTTCACTGCAGTCAGAAGCTGACCACCTTTGTACAGATTTACAGACTAATTGAGGCAAATAAACCAGAGGTATTCCTGACTTACAATGGTGTAAAAGAGAAAGAGGAGGCAAAATGAGCCTGGTTTACAAAAATATACACTGTGCTCATTGATTCTTAGATGCTGTCATAAATCAAACAGCAGGTGGTTTTAATTGATGAAATTATCCTTACTAATTTCTAAGCTGTCACAAACAGATCTAAGGCAATTTATTGTGGTCTAGTTGGAGTGGATTGTTTTTTTTCTTAGAAATATTCAAAATATTCAGTCTTCAATTTTGAAAGTAGAAGCATCTTCTTGGCCCTGCCTGGGCATGCAGAGCTTTGAAAAAAGCAAGACAAAAATTTATAAAATATTCCAGGAAGATCAGGTCACATCTTCCTCAAAGGTTCCTTAACATCTTTTGTAACAATACCAACAGGTATTTTGTAACAATACCAACCTGTGCAGGTTTTGGACAAGTGTGCCAGTAACAGTGCAAAAAAATAAAATCAATGGCCATCTCAGGCACAGAGCTACCGCTCATGAACAGATTGATGTGTTCACACACAATTGCTCTGAGAGGCCCTAGACATGTTGGGGTCAAACTGGCAAAATAGGTAGCAACTGTGTTCTTGCAGCAGCCTCTGAAAGAGAGAGGCAGATGTCTATTCTATCTTGCAAACACATTTTTTTACAACGTGTTACTTCATCTCTTTTATTGCACAAGAGGAAAGTGGGAGACAGAGAATCAAGGATAATGCTAATGATAGGCCATATGGAATACATAAACAACGTTGTTCTAGAATAAGATGGTCTTTAAAAGGGGCGGGGGTCTTATTGTACTTGGGCCAGACATTACCTAACTCCTCAGGTGAAGGAAGGAGAATAGGTGAGAATAGGGAGCAGACGCTGCGAGTACGTGATTCAGCTCAGAGCAAGATTTTCTGGAAGATATAACGAGCGGCTTAAACCCCTTTAAAGGTCTGAGTTCCACTGTATTGGAATAATGTACTCCTGCTCGCTGGGAGCCGAACCTTCCTCATGAAGACTACTGAAGAAAATACTGTTTTGAAACAGGATTAAAATTTGGCCTGTTCATGAACCACTTAGGAAATCCTGCAATTTATGTGAAGACATGGGGTCCCTAAGGAAGTGGCTGAGTGAACATCCTTGAGTACAAAATGCCCTTTCTTTGACAGAGGGAAGGCAGTTATAACAACAAAAGCTCAGGGCTGTCTTAAAAAAACTGAGAACTGCCATTTTGGACAGCACTATACTTGGCAAGTCACTCTGCTGGAAGTAGTCATTGCTCTTGGTGTTAGAATTGGAGCCAACCTAGCCCATGGGCCAGCAAACGGGCCAGCTGTCTGTGGCAAGGAAGCTAGAGGGGTTAGATATTTTTCTTCATACTGTGTCTAACTGCCCAAAGTTTTAGCTGCATAGGGAATAATGATAGTATCTGTCTCCCACAGCATATGTGAAGATTCCAGGTTTTGGCCTTGCTGTATTTGACCTCATTTAGGACAAGAATGCTTTTATCTAAATCAAAGCAAATTTCTAGTATTAGTCTGAACTTGTGAAGACCCCCAGTGAACAAAAATATCACAGGAATTAGGCAATATGTTGAGAATGCATTTTGAAGTTTTAAGCATGTGCTTAAGTGCTTTTCTGGCTCTACTTTAATGAAACATGGAAATGTAATGTGGAAATATGACCGAGAAATTCTGTTTCATTAAACTTGGAATGAATCCCAGTGATGAACAAAACTCAAAATGAAGTACTGTTCTGAGATTTAAAAGTAGTTTCTCTTCGTATTAATTCTCTCCATTTTGCTCCTGCCTGATCTGAGCTCGTGGAGAGAACACCACAGCAAGCCTGCTTGCTACATTTCTAATGTGACATAAAATATAATACAAAAATTGTTGGCTAGTGGCTTGTCACACTAGAGCATGCTAGAACGACAGCACAAACAATGGCTGCGGAATGAAAACAGGAGACTTCTGATTGCCCGACTTCCTTGAAAAGAGTGTAGACACGAAAATGGTTAACAGTAAATGGTTAATACAGAAGAAAAAAAGGCATTTTTACTTTCATTTAGTCTTTGATGTAATTCCATAACTTATTTAGTAGCAGCAATAAGCTAGAAGCAGGTTGAGGGAGGGACCTTCATCTGATGCAAAACTTGATAACTGTGCTGACTTCTGCGTGCGTGTTTGGGGAGCAGGGCACAAATACCCAACTTGATGTGTCCCCAAAGGGTTTTCTAGTTGGGGGCCTGTGTCTTTTCGCAGCTTTAAACAAGTAGCCAGGAAAAAGCAGCCACTCAGCCATCTCACCCAAGGCCAAAGAGAGGAGTCAGAGCAGGGTGCCCTTTCTGGTGTCTCAGAAACAGTCAGGAAAAATCTGAAGGAAAAGGCAGTCAAATGCCTAGGGAAATAGTAAGGGATTTTAGGAGGAACAATACTCTGTTGTTTATTGCAGGATCTCCTGGCTGGGTTACAGAAGAGGAGTCTGGGTTTTGTCTCTCTGCACAAGGTGAAGTGACAACTTGGGAGGAGGTGATTGTACTGAGACTTGGTGACCCCCTGTCCTGGGAGTACCTTGGTGCTCATCACACATCTTTGCTTTGGGGCTGATGGTTTTTAACAGTGCTTGTGAGAGCAGTGCTACCACTAGCATGGCAGACTGAGCAGTGTGTGATGAAGGCTGCTGCACTGGGTCTGAGCTCAGTGGATCACTGTGTGTGTTGACAGGCGACTTAGTCCTCCTCTTCTGTATTTCCTAGAGCTATAGATTTTGACTATAAGCCAAAAGCTAAATGGATCCAAACTGATGGCAGATAGGTCAGTCGGTTGCTAATACATGTGAGGGTCTGGATGCAATCTGGATGGCGAGGGTGGGGGGAAGATTCTCTCTGTGCTCTGTTCCTCGTGTGAAGCCGCTGGCGGTTACTGTTATAAGATGTGACAACATAGTCCAGCCTTTACCATTAGTCATGAAAAAAGCATCTCATAAGATCAACCTGCCACACTTCTTCATTTCTTAATTTAATACAAGATAGACAGCAACATCTTTTTAATGCAAATATTGCACAGTTAAGGATACTGTAGCACAATAACATAAAATGGTAAATTTATCTCTGAATACAATCAGTTCTTTTTTAATATGCACCCTGGACACCCATGAAAATCCACTACATTATAATGGGGAAGTACATGAAAGAAAAATGGACTATGAAGATGATGTGTATCATCTTCATAGATGATGATATTGAAATTTTTCCTATTGTGACTTTTAGTGGACTTTTTCATAGCTCAGCAGGAGACCTGAGCTATGCTGAGAAATTGCCAAGAACCATGGTAAACCAACAAGTGTGTTTTCTGTATGTTATCTCCAGTTTAGTGGAACTTTGTAGGGCAACAACCCACTAGTAGATCACAACTCATTTTGGCAGGCCATTTTGTGTGCATTATTGACCTTTACTTGCTGTCCATAAATCCTTGACAATGCTGACACAGAAACGCACCAAGTGACCTTTCAAAAAATGTTGGAAATAATCCGTTGCAGCTGCAGGCTGAGGACACTGACCATATTCAAGTATAAATCTCTCCATCAGCACCATGGACTGCTGGCAAGAGCACCATACATACTCCCCAAACTGATTCTCCACACCAACAGGCCTGATGTCCCTTATGAAAAAGAAAATTCTCACTACTTAAAAGCAACAGGATAAAACCCCTTTTTTAAAGCTGACTATGTAAGAAAAATTTAGGACAGCATTGGTTTGACCTTCCCCCAAAGCTGCCTAATGACCAGAGCATCCTCCTTTGACAGCTCTCTGTGTAAAATGTTCTTAGCACCCGTAAGGTCCCGTTGACCTTAGCTTCCAGCCCAGAACAAACTGTACATTTCCTGTTTTTTAACAGGCATCCTTTCTTGTTTAAAGCACAAGGTTTTCCTTACAAAAGTATTTGAGCATTGTATACTCTCCATTTGCAGAGTGCAATGTTTGTTTTATCCTTTCTTCTCAAGAAAAAAAACTTGCACCACCTTGAGAGCTGAATCTTCCACTGTGATGAATTCACAACTGTTTCAGTTGTGCAGGGATCCTCATGAGCCTGGACTCTTGAACCAGCTGCCTGGGTTAGCTCAGCTTGTTAAGGACCCATCACACAGGGCTTGCTATCTGTGGAAATGGTCTTAACTTGAGGTCAGCGATGGATAAACTGCTTTGAATAAGCTCTTGATGAGCATTTTCTGTAGGCTGAGAGCAGAGTAAGTTTGCAGGCACTTTTACCTTGAGATATTTTGTTCAAATTCCTAAATTAATTTGCTTCGACCTCTAGCCAGTTAGGAACTACCCCATAGATTTTCTATCAAATTGTGATGTATATCAATATATATGTGAGATAAATAGCACATGCTTCCAAATAGCTGTACCGACTTCTGCATTTCTTTGGCAAGGAGGTGCACTAAATCCTTCTTCAGGGAGACTTGTGTGTCTGTGTAAAATGCAAGTTGAGTAACCAAGCCACAATCTAGAGCTGAAGAAGCAGCACAGAGGTTTGTGACAAAGTGGCAGAGGCCAACTGTTTGCCACTGTAGAAAGAGGAACTCTCTTTTCGTGTGATTAACAGGGTGAAATTATTAAACTTAAGGCTACAGAATGGAAGTTCAAAAATGTCTCACAAACTACAAAGCTCTCTAACTGCCAAGCTGTCTTGGGGTGACTTTATGATGTTGTATCCCCTATCGCCGCTCAATGCCCAGACGTGATTCCTGTGCCTTTCTGTGTCTTTAGGCTGGGTCTGAGAGAAAGGAAGAAAAAAAAACCAGAGCAGTTCAAGGACACAGATACACACTCCCCTGCGTTCCTGCCTGCTACAGAGCGGAGGAAAGCACCTTCCTGCTTTTTCCCAGCTCTTGGCTCCTTTTCTCAAGAGAGAGATGGAGAGTTAAACTCCTTTGCTTTTCAGCTAGTCTGTGAGCTGAGGCAAGAAAGTTTTTTTCCTCTGGGACTTCGGCTTCTTCTTCTTCTCTTCTGGAACTGTTCAGAACTTTCTACCGAGGTCCACAGGGGGCCCAGGCCAACCCAGCTCTGAAGCGGAGAGAGAGAGAGACCACACCCAAAGAAAGGACTCTAAACCAGGTTCTCTCCACAGTGAGAGGTTTTATTATTTAGCATCATTATTCTTCTTCCATTGTGCATTATGTCTATTAAATAAATTGGGTTTTTTCCTTTCACTTTCCTCTGAGGAAAATTTTTTGTTCCCAAACCTGGTGGCGGAGGGGTGGCTAAGACCTGCCTTATATCAGAGGACGTTCATTTTGGACATTCCTCCAAATTTATCTCAAATTGGGACACAAGCTAAGAGTAAGATGCTGACAGGAGATTCCGCATGTTGCAAGGTGACTTTTGAAATGTTTGGTGCCAAGCTCTATCATGTATAAGGGAATGTTCCATTTAGGTAAACAGAAAATACAATCTGTATCCAATATGCATTAAAGTTACAAAGCTCACTGGATTGTTATAATGGATACTACTAATATTAATAATATATCAAGTTTCCAGAGCAACGTAATTCAGTCTGTTTAAATTTCTTTCCAGAAAAATTATTGAAGTGAATAGCAGGGAAAAGACAGCTACATAAAAAAATGTAAGTTTGCAATGAGCATTTTTTTTCTTCTGTTTCTTCCTTATTAAATGTCTTGGGTATTAGTTGTCAAAATGGTCATTTTTTCAGCCCACTTTTCATGATCTGTTTTCCTTTCTCACCCAGGGACTTGATTAATACAGATTTGCCTTTGCTAATACGCTTCTGTCTATTTGTTTTGTGTTTAATTCTGTGAAAGAAGTAGTAGTAGCATGCTATGCATATTAAAGTGCTTCACATTTCCTTTCCAGCTGCATAGTATATTTTTTTTTGTAGTTATTGTTTCTACATTTGTTTCAAATTTCCCTGCCTCCTTGAAGTAAGGTATAATAGTTTTGAGAACC
This sequence comes from Struthidea cinerea, assembly GCA_013397865.1. Taxonomy (NCBI): domain Eukaryota; kingdom Metazoa; phylum Chordata; class Aves; order Passeriformes; family Corcoracidae; genus Struthidea; species Struthidea cinerea. Next base: position 1,439,019 of record VZTI01005472.1, read on the forward strand.
AGAGCATGGGTATTAAACTCATCTGTGTAAAAGGGAATGCCAATAGCTTAGATGAAATTCTAACACTTTTTCCTCTTGTAAGGCCAGGGACCATGTAATGATCTAGTCCAGCCTTCTGTATAAGACCATAACCCATGGCTCCATAGACTATTTTCACTCTATCCTCCCTGAGTTCAGTGTAATTACTAAGCAAAGGAGAATCTGATAAAGTTCTTCTGAAAAATCATGGTGAGAAAATCTCTAGGAAGTCTAAAAACTGGGCCCTTTGGTGGATATGCAATTAGCAGAAACCTCTCATAACTGCATTTAAACCTTTGGCAAAAAGACAAAATAACTTAATCTACACCACTTGAATACTTCAGAGCTCCTCGCTTAAACAAAACAAGGATTTAAATGTATTTTTCTCTTCACAGTATAGTTTTTGTGAAGAAAGTTTCAATACTGTTTTGTCAACTCAATATTGGCTTCTTTTCATAGTGTCCCTTATATATATATCCTGCTTACACTTGCTGTTTAAAAATGATGATGTGTTCATACTGTGATTATATGTCTTCAGCACTTATATTCATTCCCTTGTGCTATAGGAGGTCTTTAAATTCAGTTCCAAAAGTTCCTCACATAGAAGGAGCTGGAGTCTCTAAGTTAGAATTTCACATGTTCCTTAGAGTTTGCTCAGCTTTGCTTCATCACCTCATTACTGAGGACACTGAAGACATTGGTAGTGAGCAGCAGAATATTTCCGCAAAACAAATACAGAGGTTTCTTTCATCCTCTTTATCACTCAGTCCTCTAGTGGGTTTGAAAACTTCATGGAAATAGGTGAATAAATGTGTCAAGAATTCCACTAGTAGATCTGTTTAGTGGAAGACTCCCAAATGTTTCTTTCACTCTTCATATTTTTGCTGACCAAATGTAAGTAACCACATCATCTTTAATGTCAGTTTCTCCTTCTACTTCAGCTTCATATCTCTCTGTTGCGTTTATCTAGGCTAGCGACCTGCTTTTAGAGTACAAATATTTATTGGAAAGCCATTTAAACCAATTCCACCACTTTTCACTTTCTTCTTGCTCCCACCTCAAATGTCAGTAGTTGAGGTAACAGGGAAGGAGTTTTCCCGTTTGTTTATTGTTCATTCTCATCCTCAACCTATCGTAATGCTGATGTTGCTAAGAGTAATCATATGGAGTTTTCGCTTCTCCAGATTCACTACACTGTTGGGCTTGGCCAAGCTTTTAGTGTTGCATTAACCTATTCTGAAAAAAAATGCTGTAGCTTCCCTGATAAAAATCCAGTTAAAAAAAAAAAAATTAATCTAACGTTTGACAGTAGCAATGTTTAAAATACCTTAAGAAGTTCTTGTCCTTTAGTAGGTATCCGTCTGCTGGATAACCACCAAGAGAACTGAATCAGAGCTGTGATTTGGCTGGGAAATTACCTAAGGGAGGTTGTTGTATTTCTACTCAATCAGCTCCTCAGTCTGGCTCACTGTGAAGCTGCCAGAGGGGAGAGAGGCTGGTGGTGCAAGGAACAAGCACCTTGGACAGAGATTGCCACCATTAGCAGTGCTATCAGAGGGGTAATGCTGTCAAAGAAATCTATGTTTCCATACAAAACATTTTTGAATGACAGCCTCAGGATGAAAAGCCTCCATACACCACAAACTGGTGCCCATCCTTGTACCAACACTGTGATGCCTGAAGGTGCTTCTCGATTTTGTGAGACAAAAGAATTATTTGTGGGGATAATGGGTTTGGGAATTAACTGACTCAGCTGGCAGAGCATTCAGTTCAATTAATTTGTTGTCCAAATAATTCCTTTGAAGGAGTTATGAAGATGGTTTTTGGAAATCAAATACTTTCCAGCCATCAAGAACTGATGAAAAATGTTCTTTTCTGTAGTAAACATCCTAGAAGTAGGTCAGTATAAAAAAAGAGTTTCTTAAATCATGACATTGCTAATGGATTTTTCTGGAAAGTGCAATAAGATAATAAGTACAAGTTGACCATAACTAGAATGGTAATGACAGTCTTATAATTGTCCAAACACTACTTAGAGGTTTTTATTGCATCTAGATGATGTGGATTTCCCAAATATTTAAATTTGCATATTTAGCTATAACTCTTGACACTGGGCAGGTTTTTGTAATAAAGGTTTTATATGCATAACTTAAATGGTCCTTTTAGTAATTTGAGGAAGAGTAGATTGCCTTATCTTTCGCCCCTTAGTTCTTCTGATCAAACCACTGTGTTTTGTAGTAGAGTGAGCAATGAGTTTCAGATTAGTCATGTACAGGCAACACTTTGTTAAGCATAAAATAATTTTTTTGGGCCACTGTGGTTCTTCTAAGGATAAATTCTGGAACAGTTTTATTGAAATATGGTTCTAAAATACTAGTACCCACAAAAATTACCTTTTTTCACTAGTAAATAGTAGTGAAATAGTGGATAGTAGATAGTAGATAGTGGATATTGAATAGCCAAATGCACACATCTACTAGGAGTATAATGGGGTGGGTTGCAGGAATTTGTAACTTCCTAGTGGCTTAAATTAGTGGCAGACAATACAGATGTTATTATACATAATGCATTATCTTTGGCCATAGTACAATCAGAAATAGGGAAAAAGGGAAGTCAGCATTTCATCAACAATGCATTCTGACCTTGAGGAGTTCAAGAGGATATAAGCTTTGCACAAGTTGCAATTTTTAAATGTGACGTAAATGAAATTGCTTGTCATGTAGGAACGGCAACACCGTCTGTTGGGAATGCGTCGTCCATGTCTGCTCTCTCAGATGATTTTTGGTAAATACTTCCTATGAGCCTACAGGTTTGTTTGTTTCTTCACATTCTTTGATGGAGACAACAGTATCCAAACTCTGTCAGCTTCTGCTAATTGCCCACCTGAAGTCAGAAACTCTAGGTACCTTGGCCAATAGTCTGAGTTTTGAAGCATCTTGTGCACAAGGTTTCTGTGTTTATGAGTTCTCAGGGTTGGATGCTAGGGTTTCTTCTCTTTTCAGTGGAGCAGAAGAAAGTGAAATACTGAAGAAAAAAAAACTTCGTTTCTACTGTGAAATGTTTGAAATTACTGTCCTTTGGAATAAAACAAATAAACGTTAACTTTGGGCACTTAGAGTAAGAAAGCAGGGGATGAGATTCAGGTTCTGTTCTGAGAATTTTTTTTCATCTGTAGAACTTCTAACAGTTCTAAGACCGAAGGTAGGGGTGTTGTAAATAGAGTAAAAAGATTGCTTCCAGAAATAAGCAGGAATGGTACATCTAAAATAGTAAAGGTCTAAGATTTATAAATTAGCACCTCTGGACAAATTCTGACTGGCCTTTGAGTCAGAAACTAATTTCAGGGAATGAGACTCAAAAGACGTGGTCACTGAATTAATGCTTCACATTCACAGAACCAAAAGTGACTACAGAGTAACGTTAGACTCATTTAGGTGAGAATGACTTCAGTTGCTTTAGGACAAAAGTCAGATCCAGTCCACACAGAGACATTAAGTGCATTCATATGTCACACTTGTACTAGTGCAGCTTAATGTTAGTGATTAGGTAACAGGAGAAGACACTCTTTTGTGAGGCAGCTTTTATTTGACTTTGAACTCGTATTCATGCCAAGTTCCCATCTGAAAGTGCAATGATACATCCATTTCTTTGCAGAAATGCAATTAACAGCAGCGTTTCGTGACATCTAAGGCTTAAGCAGGATTTATCCCTAACAGGCTGCCCACTTGGTGTTTTCTAACATCTTAACATTTATAAGAACTTCTGAGTTATAATAATCTTCTTAATTTTTCCCCTGAAGTTATTATGCATATTTTTATAATTTTTTTCTGATGTATTCATTTGCTGAATTTTTAAATTATTTTCTGTAAAGTGCTTTGAAAACCTTATTTCTTTAAGACCTGGTTCCTTGAGATCTATTAGTTCTCAGCACATATATGTGAATTAAGAGGGTCCTCAAAAATGGGCAGGAGACCCAGGTTCAGACTTAATGTTCTCATTTCCCTGTCTCTCTGAGAGCCCCAAGGAACAAAGGGAATATTGAAATCAGCAGGCTGTAGGGCTTTGAAAGCATTGTCCTAACCACTAGCCTGGAGAGCCAGTTGTTCTATCTTGGGAACAGTTTACTCTATGTACAACGAGAAAGGGGGTAGGTTCACATGAATGTTCCCTATAGGCAACTTGTTAGGATACTTCCACTAAGGAGTAAACATGAAATGGATTTTAATCTCATGAGAGGTGTGGCAAAAGGCCAATATCCCGTGGAGTATGCCAAGTAATAGAAAAGATACTGAAAATCTAAGGTGGTCCTTTCTTTATTGCTCCTACTGGAACTGCTCCACTGCATTTAAACTGGTTTTTTAAAGTGTCCCCTGAAACAATATTATGTTTTATACAATATTTTCAGTCATAGTCCATGGGCAGTATTTCTAAGATCTTACGTTTCTGTATTGGCGTCTTTCCACCTGACCTGCCTCCCATATGTGGGACTAAAGAGGGTTTCCAGTGAAAAAAAGTATGGCATACTGCCCTGGTGTTCGATGGAATTGGCTGGCTATCCTGGGCTCAGTTCTTATAAGATCTTCATACTTTTCTAGTGAAATAATAAGCCTTCAAAATAGAAATAAAGTAAGATCAACTAAAGTCCAAATAGAAAAAATAGCTATTGGCTTCATTATATAAGTCAGCAATGAGTGATCTCTGTTGTACCAAAAATCCTGATCCATGTGGGTCCTCTTTTCCAGTGAAAATAGATTGACTTAATACTACTCCCATTCATTTAAAGGAAACACCAATAAGAAAATCTAATAAAGGGTTTTTTTTAAATCCTGTGAAGAGTTTATTAGACCCACTAAACAGTTAACATAGAAAATCAATGCAATTTTGCTCTCAGTTTTGTAGCGATTCATTGAGATGTCTGTTAATGTTTTATGTGTCTTATCAAGAAATAATTCTTCCTTGATTTTGATTCAAGGTATAAAGATATGTCCTGCTCAGAGAAGGGAATCTGTGCTGCATTACAGTCCTTTCCATATTAAAGTTAGTTAAGGGGTAGCTGAATGGCAGCAGAGAGCAAATGGGACAGGATGTCTTTCTTCTATGCAGTTTTATCCATAGCTTTTTAGCAAGAAACACTAAAAAATGCCAGTTTAACTTTTTTGTAGATTAATGCTTACTCTTGGATAATTTGTCATCCAGTGGAAAGTACCTGAAATCATGTGCCTAGCAGCAGGACCTAGTGAACTAGGAAGGAATCTTCTCATTCCATCATGAAAAAGCCAAATCATTAATTTAAAAATAATTTTTTTCTAGCAATTAACTTTTTCTTCTTCTGTCTGGAATTCACTACCCGATGCACAGAGCTTCCTCCTGGACCTGGCCACAGAACCTAAATTTCTTGTGCACAGAACAAGGTAAAAAATGTAGAGGGACATGGAGTGTTCTGCAACTACATGTGCTAAATGCTGTCTTATAAAAAATCTTTCCTATCTGTTCCCTTATGAGAGAATTCCCATGAGCAATTCCTTAGGCAATCATTTAAACCTATTTAGCATGTTTGAATACAAGCAATTTTTTGAAAGAAAACTGTTTTTTCTTGACAGTTCCAACTGAAGGTCTTGGAATTTGAGTTAATAAAGTATCTGTACTTTATTACTGAAAATGAGGGCAGTGGATATCTCCACTAAATCAGGTGATGAGCACAACAGAAAAGCAGCGAAGCAAGTAAACGTGTCTGTATTCTGTGAAGGATCTGGATGATGAACACCAAGGAATTATGGGAGAAACCCAAAGAATAATTTGTTTAAAAAAAAAGTGTTTGAAGAATTATGTACCAAATAAACACTGTCCATATTGTGCATCACATGAGGCTGAATGAAATAATAATGTAGTTCATAAAGACTATCTTATAATGTGTATGTGAAAATATTTGGAAGTAAAATTGCATAAAAACCTTTAGAACAGATATCTTCTGAATTCTGATTGCTTAACTTGGAAATCTTACTGCACTTACTAAACTAAGTGATTTCAGGCAGTGGTATCACCTGGACTAAGGAGACAGGAGGGCAGAGTACAGACAAGACTTATTTTTACTTTAAGACAACGGAGCAAAAACTCATTGGAACTCCATCCAAGGTGAGAATCCCATCCTCATCCTGCCTGAAAAATAATCATCTTTCAAATAAGAGCAAAATGTGAGGAAAGGTGTTGGATTTAAGGTTTAAGTAAGAGAATATGGGTGGACAAAAGGATTATTAAGCAAAGGAAAGACATTCTAGATTTCATGAAGTATAGAGTGAGCAGTTAAAATGATAATATAGCAGAACCTGAGCCAAGTTAGACAGAAGAAAGGAATTCAAAACAAAGAACAGAAGGTCCTTTAGCCTTATAAATAAAATGAGGGTGAGGGAAAAAGGGAGACTAAACTGCACTCAGAAAGGATAGGAATGATTGGAAGGATGTCCCACCACTAAAGTAATAATTTGCTTCAATTTTTAGTAACTGATACGAATTACAGGTGAGAAAGGGCAAGACAGTTACATGAAATAAAAAGATTGAAATTACTCTGTTTATGGGGAAATAAACTCTGAGTTTCATGTTCTTTCCAGAGTTCTGAGACGACTAGCACATGAAATTGTAAGATTGGTGCCAAGATATTTAAAAATAAATTTAGACACTCTTACCATAGTATCAGAAGTGAGATGCATTTCTGTAAAGGATAAAAGATATGCCGTGTTTTTTAAAAAGTTTGAGAAATGTATGCACTAGCCTTTTTTTTTTTTTACAAGTTGAATATAGTAAGTGTAATATATCTCAGCTTGATTCAGATGATACCATGTTCTGTGAGAAATTACTGGTTGTTGTAGACAGAACTCGTTAGAGTGGAGATTATGTTGAGTGATAACTAAGAGATGTTGGAGTTAAGGAAGCTGCTAGTGCTAGTCCTGAAGACATTAACTAAAAATACTAAAGTATAAATATATTGAACAATCAGCCTGGGTTATAATTGCAGTGAAATGGCACTGAACAGAGAAATCTACAAATTTGTGTCTTTGGGAGTTAATAAAAAAATTCAAAGGTCATCAGTAGAGGAGGAGAAAGATTTTGTATTAGTTAATCATAAAATGGCTGTAATCCACAGGTGGGATACAACCATGGGAAAGGCAAATTCTGTCACTTGATTTATTATACAAAGACTTACAACAGAGGTGAGGAGTTAATTTTATAGTTATCCAGGGTACTCTTCCTGAGCGTTGTGCATGGATCTGATTATCCATGTTCTAGAAATCTACAGTTCAACTAAAAATTCAAAGTGAGGAGAATAGGGTTATCAAAAGATCCAGAGTTAACATGTGACAACAAACTAGAGGAACTGGCTTTGTGTCGCATAGCAAAACAAGAGCTGGGAGAAATATTAATTCTGTCTCAAAATGCGTGGTGGACACAAGCCCTAAGGAGAGAAAGGAATTATTTACAGTAAAGAACAGTCTTGATCCAAGAGTGTACAACACAGCAATATTCTAGAACAAAGACAATTGAGAAAACAATTAAAAGGTGTGGCAACTTGTGGATAGTTAGGATTACCTGCAATAGCAGCTGAGTAGGCTGAGCGGTTGAGATATTTTCCAGCCCTGTACTCCATACGTAGTTTGTATATGCAACACGTAGTCATGAAGTTCTTAACGATCTTGATTCAGTTTTTCTTGGATAACAGATACAAAGACTGTGACAACACTAAAATAGAAATAGTGATAGACGTACGTTACAATTGATCTAGTTCTTATGATCAGCATATCCCGTCAATTGAAGCAACAAAACAATATCAGAACAGATTCCTCAAAATCCTTCAATTGACCCTACATCATAAATCTGTCAAAAATTGTTTTAAATTTTTAAAATCTTTAAAAAAAGACAACTATTCTGTTATATTGTATGCATTGATTCGGGAATCATGAGTTATCTCCCCATGGTTTCTCAGCATCACACAGGTGAAACAGTTTATTTTTTCATGGTAATGATTTATTTCCCTTCCAGACTTCAAAACGTTTCCCGTTTGGCTAAAAACTTCTGCTTTGCTTGTTGGTGGATAAATCCCTATAGTTTTAGTGAACTTCACCGGCTATTTTTCACCCCTATTAATTACAAATTTAATTGCTAAACATCCTAAATATATATTTGTAATTATGTTTTAATTCAACAAAACTATATGGGATGCCCTCCGGATACCTGCTGTACAGTTCTTAAAATAAGATAACATGGACTCTTTTGGAGTCCATGTTATGTAACTTTAATTTCTGTGGAATGAAAATTTTATAATAGTATTTTGCACACTTCAACATGAATTCTCACCTCTTTTGTCTAGCAATCCTCCTAAATAAAGAAATATATGAATCTGTGCGTAACACCTTTAAAGCACTTGTGAAAAGTAGATACAAGTATTGCAGGGCAAAGCTCATCTCTAGGAGAGTGATTATCAGGTTGTGTGAATACAGAGGGGATAAATTACGTACTCTGAGTAAGTACATACTATGAGAAGGCAACTCCTAAAAGCTTGCAGGCAGAGGGTCATAGTGAGATATAAAGCAATGAGAAGGTGATGGGGTAAATTCAAGAAGGAGAGTAAACCTGAGGAGGTTAATCCTTCAGACACTTCAAGAAGTAACACCTTTTACAGTCAACATACTGTGCTTTTGAGCCTTCTCTTATCACAGGTGAAGAACATTAACTTGAATGAGTTATTCATTGATTAGCACAGTAGAATCAAGTTGGTCTTGATGAAAGGTAGCACTTGTGTAAAGAGAGACAGGTTCATATCCTTAAGTCCTTTCCATCTGAAATCTTTTTAAGATTTAATCACAATGTTTTAAATTTCTTTTTCAAGCTTTACAATGTTTTTTGGTATTTTCAAAAATTTCTCTTATTCCTAGTTAATTTTTGTTTGTAAGTAGAACAAACTGTATATGTATTAACTGTGAGCAATATCAGCAGGACCTTTGGAAATTTCAGTTTATATAGAGATTTACATTTGTGGGGAATACGGAGTAGATCGATAGAAAGGATATAAAGTTTTTGGTTAATTATTGGTTTTTTAGGAATGAAACTGCATTTATTATCTGGAATGCTTATCTTGTTACTGAGCATACAAATTTGACAACCCAACTGCTGTGAACCAACAGGTCTCCCAGAAATGACATGGATGTCCCATCCCTGGAAAGGTTCAGTGTGGGCTGAAAATGCCAAAAATTCTACTGTAGCTTCATGTTTGAAGAACTACTCCTCTTTCTAAATTGTATCAAAGCAGAAAATGTTATGGACCAAGACAAAGAAAAGCTTTGTTGAGAATGATAAAAGTTTTTCCTGCCTGGGAGATATACATGGGGTTTATGTCATGCAGATAGAGGCAGGGAATTCTGGCTTTTCAGAACAGATGGAGACAGAAAAGTTCTGGGTTTTTTAGGACAGATGAAGCCCCTGTCCTGTTGCAGAAACTGTCTTGTGTTTCTGTTAATGTGGATCACACAGAAAGAAAAAGACGTAATGATTTTCAGGGACTTAGCCTTGCAAGTAGAATGCTGTGTTCTCCCAGAACCTGTAACATGTCATATGCTATAACTTTGTCTTTTTGTCTCTTACTGTTGAAAGCAATTGGTTCAGATTTTACCTCAGGCCTCACAAAATCTCCTTTTCTCCCCCCACAAGTCTACCTGGATGTCACAGCATCCTGTGATTTATAGCAGTTATACTGTTATCTCCTTTTGTCTGCTCACCTGCTGTTTACGAATTGTGTCCTTGTCTTTTGTCAACCAGCTGTACTTTGCTTATCACCTCTGCTTCTGTGAACCTCTGTGGAAAGTCATCAATGCTTGCAGGTTTTTCATGAGAACTTACTGTGACATAGGCAGAATTTTCTCCTCTTTCATGCTCATAATATCCAGTTCTGCTCAAGAGAAAGCGAGTTATGGTGGAAGGATTAGAGAGCACGGTCCAAACTACATTCCCATAAAAAGGAAAAATGAAGGTTGGTGTATTTTCCTCTCCCCTGAATACTCAGTCTTTCTTTAGTTTCCTGATACAGGTGGCTACCATTTGTAGAGCTATCAATTTCTTTGCCCATTTTAAAGCAGCTGTTATTTATGCCAGTCCCTGCTTATCATCCTCTTTATTCGTTTAGACAAGAACAGCTACAAAACATTTTAAACAGCTTGAGATAAAGGTTAAGCTTAAAGATCACATGTTATCATGCACAGCTTCAAAATAATGGGTTAAATCTGCTTCAACACAATGTTTCGAAATCATGCCTTTAATGTGCATTTAATTTGTGCCACTCTTTCAGATGTAAGAAATGTGAAAACATGAACCAAGCTAAAAAGCTATGGCCCATAAAGAAAATCATCTGCAGTAGCATAAAAGGTACATGCTGCACTTTTTTTCACTAGTCTTCATATGCACAATCATACAGAACTGAAAAACACACCCTTCTTCAAATGACTTTTATGACTCTATCTTTTAATAATAGTATGTATGAGTGACATATGTCTCATGAAAGAAATGTGATTGTTGGAAGTTCTGCATTTATCCTTTAAGTAATTTTAGAAGTTTTTGCATTAGAATTATTGTTAGACTCACAGCCCTAGTTACAAACAATAAATTATCACTACATGTCTTGCTATTGAAACAGATTGCTTAGCCATTCACCATTTGCCATGGGATGCTCTCCAGATGTGTTGCATCTGAATTTCTCTGAATTTTCACTTGAGCACTATGAAGTTAATCTGTTGTTTAGCACACCAAAAGAATTGTTAAATATCTGCTAAACATGATACCAGTTTGTAGTATTCTGGTGTAAGGATTCTTTGATTCCCTTTCTTCCCTCTCTCCATTCCACTGATCTTCAACAATACTCCACTGTTGCAATGCTGTTCTTTTTCCTTCTTCAAAGTATAATTTTATGCTAATCCTTGAGCCGTTGAAGAGGGCATTAGCTTTCAGCTCATTTTCTGCTTTGTTGTTCTAGGAAAACTTTGTTACTTACAACCTGGCACAACCTGAACTATCCACAAACTGCCTATTACTTCCATGGTTTAAATATTATTTTACAGTTTGATAGAGATTACATGATAAGGATGCATGGTCCTTCTGTCTACTGTATATCTCACAATCTAATTGCTGAGAGGACTGCACTTTCATCTCTACGTTGGAATATGGCCCAGATTCTGGATTTCAAAGCAACTAAAAGGAAGACAATCATTAAGACAATGTTCCCTCAAATCCCAGTTCAAATAATCTCAAACTCTATGCAAAACACAAATGTTGACCTCACAGAACACCCCAACCTCCAGAACAGTTCACAAAGCTCTGAAAACACTTGCAAATATGTTTATGAAACTTCTTTTATTTTTATTGTGGGCAAAATATCCCTTGGTTGCCATTAGTTTTGTTTAAATCCGGTGGAAATATTCAGAGCTTGCCGATGTATTCAACAATTCAGAAAAGTGGCTTATCACCTCAGTTTAGCTCAGTCTGCACGATTGCTTGTTTACTCAGTCTCCACTTACTTTTTTCAGGTTCACTATCAGGCTAGACAGCTCTGTCAACTCAAAAAGACATGCTTTTTTCAATCTATTGATCTCTGTTGCTCTTCCAAATCCTTTAGTATTGGCTCTTAGGATTACTATAATGCTATAATCATTCTGTTAAGGATTCAGATTTGTGGTGGACTAAAAGATGGTAACATCAAAAGGATTGAAATGCCCTTGAAGCAATCAATTTTTGTTCATCAAATACAAATGCTGAGAGGCTGCTTTCAGCTAATAATTTATAACTGAATTAATGACACATGGCTTCCGTCAGTAATGGTCTCCTCTCTGGAATCTCTTTTTTCTCTTTCTGTGATCTGATTTCATATTCTGGGAAAGGAAATCAGAGTGCTACAGAATTTAATCAGAAATGGGGACTGTCTGAAGGTAAAAGCTTAGCTTTCTTGCTTCAAATTGAGTGCTGCTGAAATCTTTATCCTTCAGTTTTGGCAAATGTGTATTTCTAAGCCAATGCTACTCATGTGGAATTGTATTTCAACTTTTTTATCCTACTTACGAAGAATCACAGAGTTGTGGGAAACATCTTGCAAAAATTTTAAGTCACTTGCACTTGTAGGTTTTCAAATACTTTGGTGAATGAGAAATTTTTCATATTAACAGAAGAGTGTCAAAAAATGATTATAGGCAATTCACCTTTTCTCTCACCAGCCTCCTTCTTCTTCTGCTTCTATGCTGGATTCTGACAACAGGTTCAGAGTAAAAATGCCACTTCTGCAGTCTAAACAAACTTAAAATAGTTGACTCTCATTTGCTATCATAGTCTTATTTTTCCTTTTCTACTTTTCTGGTAATTTGAGGTAAGTGGGGTTTTTTTCAGAAAGTCTATACAAAACTTTGCCAACTCTTTGCTTTCCTCTCCCCCCTGAAATTTGTGTGAAAAGGGAAATATGCCCCAGACTTAATATCTGTCAAAACATTCTGAATAAGCCTAGCATTAAAAAGCCAGATAGGGTTAGAAAATAAGGAGAAAAAATTTTAAAAAAGGAAAAGAGAAAAGCAAACAGCCTTTATAGAGGAAAAGTCATACACCTGAATAAGTGCCAAATTATTGAACACGTGCATAAACTAATCTCAGCTTCATGATGTCTCCTCTCTGCTAAAGGAGAACCTAATAACCCAGCTGTAGAATGAGGTTGCTTGGTGATGTCGTTCTGTTATAATGTGGTCCCTTTTTTTAGCTGTCAGATATGTCACTTAGTGTTTGGGGTTGCTTTGCAGGGAAAAAATTGCTTTGGTAGCAAGGGGAAAATATCCATGATATCAGCTTTAGTAATGAAATATCCCATTAATCTACTTATAGCCTCTTCCCATCTCTTTTGTGAAGCAGAGATAATTAGAATCAGTGAAGTAACTTAATTAGTGTTGTTTACACTTTTCTTACATGTGTAGTTTGGTGAGATTTACAAGTAATCTTGGGTTATAAATTATTAGCAAAAATGGCAGGTAGAATGTCATGTGTCCTTTAGATCTTCTAGGTAATATTACAGATATGTTTCCTTTCATGCAAACTATCTGTTTATGTCCAGTGAATCCTCTTTTCCATTTCCTTTCTTCTTTTGCAGTTATCCTACACCATCTCCCTCTCTCCCCCAAACTCCCTGCAGCTTATAATTGGTTTAGAAAGAGATCAAGTTACTTATATTAAATAGCTGAAAGTACTTACTCAGGATAATTCTTTTATGACATTTTGTATCCAATTAATACTAAATCTTCAGTCGTAGCAAGTCTTCAACATAGCTCTTGCATTGGAACTTATCTGTGGTGCTTCTGTATTAAAAGTGTATGTGGCATGGATATCATCACACATCATTCTTAACATATCAGTTTTCAGAATTTAGAACCTTTAAGAGAGACCTAACTTACAGAAGATGCAGTATCTTAATTTGTTGATTCTCAATTAAAAAACAACAACTAAAATTCTGCAGGGTGCTTAGCACTTCATATGAACCAAAGCTAAAACTCACACAAAGACTTGCAAAATTAGATAGATATATTAAAAGCAGATGCAATATGAACCTTAAAAAAACTGAATCAAAAATAGTCACCGAAAGTTGAAAGTAAGTACAATAATTGGGCCCTTCAAAGTACTCACACTTGATAACACTTGAAAAAACAATGTCATTTTAAAAAAATGTTTCAAATAAAATGAGATTTATTCCAAATAAAATTTACAAAATAACTGAAGAACCATAATAAAAAAGATCAATAAAAAGGCTTTTAAACTAATTGAAAACGTTATAACATTAAACTTTATGACAATCATGCTCTTTTCTTTACACGCAATCTTTGGCAGGTGAAATTTTGGTTTAAATCCTCTCCCACTCTGCAGTTTGATGCAGTCCAAATGTCTTCACTACTGAGAATGGAGCAAGTAGAACATTTCTCTTCATAGAGATAGCTTGTGGTCCCAAAGCTCGTTTATGACAAATACCTGAACCTTTTCTAGTTTTGTCTTCCAAGTCAGGAGTTTCCATCATCTTTTACTCCTTTTGTGGTCTCTTCTGTTAGTTTTTCAGTGTTTAAGCTGAGATGAGAATATGCTAGAAGTTACACCTCATATCCAGCCCTGTGGAAGGGGCCTCAAAGAGTCAACTCTTCAGAGGCCTCAAAGATGTTAAGCAATGTTCGGCTCCAGAGAAAAGATAGAAATGTCTGTTTCTTCAATGGAAGGTTCCATAGGCCTTGGTTCCTTTCATTTTGCAGGGTATCAAGTTATCTTTCTTACTCCTTACTTGCATCTCTGGGCTCACAACATCTCAGTGGCGGTGCTGAGAATGACTGCTGTAACCTCAGGGATCTCCTGGCACACAAAATCTTAGCAGTTGCTGGAGCAGCAAGATGAGGAGAGCAGAGCCCACAGCGATCCTTTTGCCTGAGCTGGATTCCTAGGGAAGCTACTGTTTCAAAGTGCAGGAGATAACCCCTTCCAGAAACAGTAAGTCTGGCTCCCCGAGGCTGCCATTTTTCACTTTTTATTACAGGATCAGCCCTATCCTGAGCCCTCAGAGTGGCACAAGGAAATGTCACCCCTACAACCAGAAGCTGGCTCCAATTACCAGCCTTTAATTGAGGCATGAAGATGCTGAGGTACCATCATCCTACAGACACATGGGTGTGAACTTGAAATCTGCGACCAACTTCAATGGAAGGGTTCACGTGCCTAAAGGTTCAGCTAGTGAGTAACTTCCTGCTGGAAGACTGGTCATAAAACTTCTGAGTACTTCAATGACTTTGGGGGCAATGGACCACTGAGCGCTAGGAGGTACTTTCTGTGTGAAGGCAGAAGAAAAGTGTTCAAAGCAGCTGCATCATTAAGACAATAAAAGTACTTCAATATGCTGTGTATCCCAGTAGTTCCTTACACTGTTAATCAGGTCGCAGTCTCAGTGACACCCGAGTCTGTGATAATGGTAATCTTCAGAAGCAGATACCTTAGAAAATAAACACTACTGTGGTAGAATAGTAAGCAATGTCTTCCGTCTTGATCAGGATTGTAGGCAGATGTTTATCACTCATAAGTTAATTCACACAATTGAAAACATTGCTAAAAGAGACCTTTAAACCCCTTCACTAATCTTGTTTGATAGTAAATGGTCCCAGAGGTTATAGCTGATACCTAGAAGCTATAACTAGATTGAAAAGTGCAAGTGGAAACACCTTTTTTTTCACTTTTCAGCTGGCCTTTGAAATACAGGAGAAAAGAAAATGCTGCACACAAGACACGTGACCGTGTTCAGTAGACATTTGAAGTCTCATCTGCTATGGCAGGGCCATGACAGCTATTGTTCGGCCTGTAATAGGCACCCTTGGTCTGAAGAGGGAGAACAAGAAGTGCTGAGAACATGTATTCAGCATTATGCTGAGGCTGAGGGCCAGTCAGTAGCATTAGACACACAACACCGCTCTTGGGACAGAGTCAGCTAAGAGATCCTACACTCACAATGTCAACCATGGTGAGAAGGAAATAGTCACAATTCTTCCTTTGCTGTGGGATATTTCCCTGACTACAAGAAACTGTAAAAGAGTTTTCATTCAAAATTCTGATTTTATACTATTTGTTTGCGCAGAAATCGGGAAAGGCCTTAGAGATTTACCAGGTTACTTACATGTTCATACTTAGGATCTGCAAAACATCCTGCTGTTTCAGAAAAATGAATGTAGGTTCATATAGTCAGGGCTTTACAGGTTCATATTTGTTAAGCAAAAAACCCCAGTGGTTATTACTACGTTTTCCCTGTTGTTGTTGTATACACTCAAAAAAAAAGAAAAAAAGCCATTATTTTCAGAAGTATGGCCCATCTCTACAACTTTTTCATCATGTAGAACACATCACTCAGAACTTTTTCATCCAATAGTGACAGCAAGGATTGTGACATCTAAGCTGGAATTATTTTTTTTTGGGGAAAAAATACATCTAGGAAATATATATAAAAATATATTAAGACGTAATATAAAAATCCAACCCAGATAGAAGTTTTGGGTGAAAATATAAAGTAAATTATACTCATTGTTTCTAAGACTTTAATTTTTTTACTGTTATTCTTTCTTGTTATATACCCAACAAATTAAGAAAGATGATTTAATCTCATATTTGTTTCACGCAGGCACCAGGAGGGTAGTATGAAGGTAATACAGTGAGAACACAAAATATGGGGCAAGTGACTTAGAAAAAAAAAAGACAATTTTCCCCATGAATTCTTTCTCTGAATTTACCTATTACATTCAGGTTGGCTGGAAGTGGAGGTGTCAATGTTAATACAGAGTCTGGTAAGGTTCTTAAACAGCCAAGGCAGCACATTTTAGCAAAGGAAGCGTCATTTTTCTCAGCACTGGTTGGGAAATGAGGGGCAGGGGGTGGGTTATGTAGTTTTCTGTCATATGGGATGGAGTCCTTCAGGTTGACCTGAGCAGTTCCTTGTGTGCCTCTCATTTTGTCCCCAGCTGACAGAAGCTGGTGCACTCAGCTGCAACAGACCCACCCCTTTGTAAAGCGAACTGTGCAGCTGGAAGCCAAGACAGTGCAGGGCTTAAATCCTCCTGGTAGCACTTTAACCATCACTGATGTGGGTCTGATTTTCCAGCTTGCTTGCATTTGCTCTTAGTTATTTTTATAAGGATCTCAACAGATCGAGTTAATTCTTTGTATTTTTCTATTGATTTTTTCACAACTGATGTGAAAAAGAAGTATCTTTTAGGCTCTGTTTAACTGCATTTCCTCATGTTTTGCCCCTTAATCTTTGTAAACTTAGGTCTTCTTGAGGTTATGGCAGTATGTTTGTTATCTCTTTGTGTCACGTGATATTTATCTAGCTGTGACTCTGATACTGCTGGTGTTTCTGAAAAGACACTGGGTTCCTCTGTTATCTTTCTGCAGGTGTTGGATTTGCGTCTTTCAGTGAAGTTTGGTATCCTCAGTAATTGTTGACAGTCTTTAAAACCAGCAATCCATGATTTTCCCTGAAAGTTTACCTCCTGATAAACTGAATTCTTGTTACAGAGTGAAAATATACCCAAAAAGTGAGAGGGGTAAAATAGCTTACTAAATTTTTGCCACTTGATTGGCAAACTCAAATGCGCATTTTGAGTCCTGAAATGCAAAAGGAGATAATCACTATAACAACTTGGGACTTCACCATTTCAGTTGCTGGGGTTTTGCCAGTGAGTGCAGGTCATCTGCTCAAGATTTTGTCTTCAAATTACTGGAGAAAATATGGATCATCAGATTTCATCATTTTAAAAGCATTGTCTGACTTCTCAACATGTAGGGTTTATACAGGGGAAGGCATTTTTTCAGCTTTCATTACAAGTAGGACATCTTACAGAATAAAACCTTATGTGGTTGTTTTTCTGAAGTGTACTTGAAAACTTGTAAGTTGACAACCTCAGGAAAAAGTAAAAATTAGTTACTTACAAGAGCTGACCTTTATCTAGAGGCTGAACAAAATGTAATCTTGGAGAATCCTAGAGGCAATTGTTTAACTGTGGGTGTATTCTGCTGGATTTATGGCTGACAGAAATCTATTATCTACTATGGGTTTCTCTTTTATTTTTTTGATGCTTGAAAATATAGTAGCGGCAGTAGCAGTAAAGTTTACACACATTGCAAACTTTGGAAATAAGATGGAAAAAAGAAAACATTCAAATGGTGCTATTTTGAAATAGACTGACCTTCTTCAATAGTTTTCAAGCATCAAAGGATTGTGTATTCTGTCTGCAAGTTAGTTTTATGAATAAATTATTATTTTGATTCATCTCTTCATCATTTATTTTTAGCCTTTTGGGAGACTTTTGAAAGCAAAAGTTTTTGCCTTTTTTTTTTTTTTCCTTTGTTTGGATCATATGGTTTGGAAGCTTAGAGTTCTTTCTTGCCGCCTGACAGATTCTCACGCAATTACCCTTCCAGAAAATTCACCCTTGCTGGAACTTACTTCTTAGGCATTCCTCCAGTGCCCCCTGCACTTGTGGATGTCTGTATATTCTGCTGATCAAAGAGTGTTCTTCTCCATCCACTTATCAAATGTTTTATTTTTACATAATAAATGCTGTCAAATGCCCGTTGACACCACAGCTGCTTTTTTGAACTGGGGAGGGGAGAAACGCTGTTGAATAGAGGAGAATACCTTAAAACTGAACTGTAAATTTCTTTGCACTAGCTGCAGAGCTGTAGTTGTGAGTGATAGTAGTATTAAAAGCAAAGTTAATTTTCTGTCACCTTCTTGGATTTCTGAAGGAGGCAAAATAGGCCTCCGTTCCTCTCAAAAGTTTTCTTGAAGGTGTGCTGTAGACCATACCAATTTTTGAACACACCATAACTCTGCCAGGGCCCAGTCCCACCAAAATATCTCTTTAAAATAGTAGGATCACACTTGTGATGCAAAATACAACCTGTGAATTGCTTGTGTTGCTCTGTCTGACTTCCATTAATTATGAGGCGCATAGGCATAATATAGAGTCTCAGACATTCTCTCTCCACTTTCTATGAGTTGTTTGGACTCATCTATGAACCAGGGATGTGCTGTCTCCTCCCCATGAAACATGAACAACTTTGCTGTATTTAGAGAAGTTTAGAAGAATTTACCTCCCTTTATAAAAATTAGATTAACAATACTTTCTGGTACAACCAGGATTTTGCATGCTAATTTAAGTACGAATTTCCAAAGTGTTTTTCCTTTTGGCCAATGTCAAATATGATTTCCCTGTAGGCAATTCTAGTTAGAGGAATGTTTTTCAGCTTTAAGGATATACAATCTGAAGAATACAATTGGTTGCGTACTGTTTTAATGCATATAATAGCCCTCTTAAGAGATTTAAGTGCCTGATTCCTATGTGTTATATGCCTTGCTCTCACAGTTACATACTTTGGACTCAGGGAAATACCAACCACCAAAGTGTCCAAAGTCTGTCCAAGTCCCTCAGGAGGAACTATGCTCCCTGAAACATTTTCTCATCAACCAAACTCCTCTTTGCGACCTTGCTTACCTGCTATAACCAGGACACAATCAGTACAGAAACCAAACACATTTTTGAGAAAATAGGCTGCAAAATAGATAAATCTTGCTTAGAAAATGTCCGAATTTTCCACTGAAATAATCACTAAATGAAAAACTTACAATTGTCCATCAAGTTTTTGTACTTTTTTAAAGGCCCCATGGGAAATGTTTCTATTCTTTGAAAGCACTATAGATTTATATGTCCTTGACTCTTCAATACGAAAAACAGAATGTGCTTCTACATCTTCTTGTAACCAAAATCCTCAAGAAATTATTCACTAAAAATTAATATTCTCTGAGGAGCTGTTGCAACTGATAATGCAACAGAATTTTTTCAAAGGATATTTAAATACCAGAGAAATTATTGTTCCAAAAGTCTTGTCATTGTTCTACAAACTGCTAGGCTGAAATTATCACTTACTAAAGTACTGGCATAAATGGTAAATGTCGGTATTCTGCAGAAGCACTTAGCAAAAGGAGGCAAAATAGTCTGATGTAGGAAAAAGTATCTGGAGAATGTGGTTCAGGTAGAAAATAAGCAACCCCATCTCTTATGACATTTTATCTTATGCTGTCACGCTCATTAATATGCCTTGCTCATTTCCAACAATCTTTCTTCTTTTATCCTGAGGTGGGACTCTGGTGCCACTTGTGTCTCACCTCGCTGACTTCTTCAGCAAGAAGTCCTTCAAGCCCTTCTCTGCTTGCAGAAGATTGCTGCTAACTCCCATGAACTGCATGTGAGAGTTCACTGGTTCACATTCTCTTACTGCAGCAGTCCTTCTTGAGTGAGGAATGGCAGCTGATGTCTGTCCCACTGCAGGCTGAGTGAGAAGAGAGGGGGTTTCTCTGCAGTTTGCCACCCATGTGGTTGTCTTCTCTGCTGTCCCATCTTCCCATGCTCTTCCTCCTTAGTTTATTTCTGAGCTTGAAAAAGGTGTGAAAAGTGGTGAAACTAGTGCTTCAATTCAGCAATTTCTGCCTTATCCAGGGATCCCATTACCCTGCGTGGCAGTGCAGCTGCAGTTCCACCAGCGTGATGCCCAGCTGTATAATGTAAGTCAGAGTAATTTCCTTTGCTTTCTTTCATGCTCCATGTTCTCCATCTTCACACTTGGTTTGGGGCTCTGCTGCTTAGAGTCACTTTGTGGTGAGGTTAGTGAATTCCCTGCTCCAGAGTTACAACCCTAGACTGTCACAAGGGGAAAAACCACAAAGAGATGAAGGAAATTACTTTATCCAGCACAGATTGGCAAATGCTCCTATGGCAGCACTCAGCATCTCTTTCCTTCTCTGCTTTGCTGTCATTAGGAAGACCATTTGAGGTAGGCAGATTTTAGTAGGAAATTCTCATCTGGGGAAAGTGGCTTAATCCCTTGCCTGTCTCAGTTTCTTGCCTGAGAAACACCAATATAACAAGAAAGGAAGACTGCTCTCAGTACAGCTACTCTTTCAAACCTGAGGAGCTTCACCTTTTGTTACTCTAGGCTGTTTATCTGGCCTTGCCTGCTGGTAAAAATCAAGTTAAAAAACTTGCAGCATGTATTTCAAAGTCTGCAAATAGTCAGCACTTTGGTTTTCCCTCTGAACAGAATGTTTCCTAAACTTTCCAGTGTTCATGTGTTATTTTGCTATTCAATCAATCACTTTTTCTCCCTGAAGCATGTAACCTACTCAAATAACAGTGATTATACATTCATAATTGCAAAGTCAAAATAAAAGCCTAGAGCATATGGAAATAATCAGAATATGGTGTAATAGCAGCAATGCCATTTACTGTATATAATCAATTTAGCACACCAATAAATACATACATATATAAACCTCTGACAAGCACACTATTCTTTTCTATAAAACTTTTCATTTGAATTCTGGTGCCATTGTTTTGGAATAAATTTTCTTGTCACAAAGATACGGCTTTTTATTTGATTCAGTCTTATTGCATCATAAAAATATTGGTATCTTTTATGTTTTGCAAACATTTGTGGACACACCATTAACCAACATAAAACACAATGCAGTAACAAATGCCTGTTTTATGACTGCTGTCAGACTATATATACTCTCTAATGGTCTAGCATTATCAGCAATCTAAGACTAAATTATCACAAGTTGTCTATGAAATACAAGACACATATATAATCTCCAGGAGTCAATGTATTGAAACATTAGAATTAAAGGTTCAGACAATCAATTTAGCCAAAAATGCAGTTTTGTAGAGGTATTTTTCATTCAAGAAACAAAGAAGGAACAGGAAGGAAGCAGCAAGTTATTATCAAAAGGATTGCCCATACCCAAAGAAGATATAGTTTCTCTAGACATTTATGTACTATCAGCAGGAGGAACAAAAAAAGATGAGATAGAGAAAGAGGGAAGGAATTTGATAAAGGTGCAGTGTTTATGTCTTTATCAGTTTTACTATAAATGCATTTTGATCAATGAAATTGTTCCATTACCTCTTTGTTAGATTGATTTGTGTTGTTCTCTGACACTTTTTACTTAGCCTGAGAATTTTACTGTGTGTCTATAGGAGCAGAAGAATTTGAGACAAGGGTGATAAATTGCTAACAGCATATGGTTTGCTCCAAGCTGTGTGAAAAAAAAACCTGTGCTGCTGGAAAATGCAACTAATGAAAGTGTATCAGGGACACTAGGTTTAGACAGTAATAAGGTCTAAAGTGTTTTGTTGTGTACATCAGTGTTGGCTATGGTCAGCCGTGAACATATACAAGAAATGAATTTGCCTTTTGCATGATGACAATTCAAAAGTTTTGGGGTTTTTTTCATCTGCTGTTTAAACCCTAGAAAAGAACATTTTCTTTTGGTTGTCTTCTCTTCTAAAGGTGATGACAGGATCAATTTCATTGGCTTAGTATGACAGTATTAATCATGACGGTCTGTCAAGATATATAATGGCAATATATATTGGAGATGCATCTTGGCAGAATGAGCTTCATAGTATGAATCTCCCTTTTATTGTAGTCTTTGACAGCAACAGTTTAAAGGGTAAAGAGAGTTCTAAAATCTTGGCACCACAGACAGACCATGTCAAGTAAAGAGAAGCAGAGAGGAAGAAAAGCAAACAAGTTTCAAAGAATGTGTCCAGACTCTCAAATGCATTTCTAATCAAACAGGAAAGCAATAGTGATTTAGTGAGATTCCAAAGTATGCCATTTACTCTCCATCAAAAGGTTTGTGGGGCTTTTTTTTTACTTTCCTTTCTAAACTAAAAAAGGTAGAAGGCACACAAAAGTCTGCTACCTAAAATGGTTTCAAAATACAAATGTTCTCTGTTTAGTTTACTCTTTGGATTAGATGTGTCAGTCCCAACAACCCCAACTAACCTATGCTCTAGCCTATCGTCTGTGCATCTTGTTCTTCTTACAGAGATTATACCTCATCTATTAGGATCTTTTTATTTTTGTTCCCACTGCTTCCACAGACCTTCTCCAAACACTTCACTACTTTTGAAGATCTACATTCTTTGTCATTTGTTTATTGTCTTCAAATGAAAGTGTTGGAGTTGTTTATGGAATACTAACTGAAGCCTCTCTACCCCTTTCCCTTTGGAAGTGAAATGAAGACATTTCCATTGGCTTGAAGAAAGATAAGTGCAATGGAGCTGATTTATCTTATTCACAATGAAATTTGCTGGACATCATCTTCTCTTGCTTGCTTTAATTTTTAAGACTGTATGACAATAATCATAATTTAAGAAATATTTTTCTCTATGTATTTCTATTCTCCTGATTAATCCAATACAAAAAAAATTGTGAAGTATTATTATGGTTTATTATTCTATACCTTCTTTTTGAACTCTTGGGCCTTTGCAATGATTTATAGAACTGTGTTCTGCTTCTTTCTCTTCCCTTTCTTTCTGTGGAGTACAATATTACATGGAAATTATAATAAGATTTATTGTAAAATGGGAATGGGAGTTTGTTCATGAGTAACATTACAATTCTTCTGGTCTCAGGAGATGTACTGTCCTTAAAAATTTGTAGTAACTTAGAACATTAAGAGCAGGAAGATCCATCATGGCCTAAATCTTTTCCAGTTGTACTGAAAATGAAAGCATAGCTGATACCCATTTCTGTAGGGAAACTACAGACCTGGCGTTCAGTATCCTCCTAGACTAGACACTTACAAACTGCATTTATGTAAATACACTTACAAACTGCATTTATGTAAACTCTCTTGAATTCATTGGCTAATACTTATTTGAGTAAGGACTGCTTACCCAAGAAAGGATTTTCAGGCTCAAGCCCTGCTTCAATATTCTCCACTTTCACCAGTCAATTATCTCGCCCTCCTGAACAGGTTACAAATTATGCAGAACTATAAATGAGGTTGAAAGTGCAAGAGGAAAATAGAGGTAATGTATGAAGTATGCATCATACTATTAGAATTCTTAAAAGCAGCACGACTTACAATTTGGATACCGCATAAGCATTAACATAAATATGAATACAAGATCCTTTGCTAGTTTGAATATTGCATGTGAGACTTTAAAAATGGAAATAGAAAATGAATGGGAAAGAAGCAGAGGCACTCTGTGCTACATGCTAACTTGAACAACAGTTTGTGTAACTTTAAAAAGATGGAAATACGATAGACAAATACAAAAGTTTATTGATAAGGGAAAAATATTTTCTGTTTAAGTTTCCACATATTCACAATCTTCTCTTTCTGCTGCATTTTAAAGGGCTGTGATTCATTCAGGGATATGTGAAAATCGTGGGAAAACAGTGATACTAACAAATAGAAATTGGAAACTTTAGGATACAGCATTACAGAAGCATTTTAAAATTTTTTTCATATCTCCTGATGAATAAAAATATGAATATTTTTGTTGGAAATATTGCTGAAGTAAAGTGATGTCTTTTACTAATGAATGAACTTCTTAAATTGGATACAAACACATTAAAAACACTCAAAAGAATTAAAATGAACATAGTACTGGCAGCTGACCAGAGAGAGAAAAATCAGTTTGTGAAAAGCTGGTGATGAGGAATTTGCCAAGGAATATGCCGTGGCAGTACTCAGGTCTCATCCATCAGGCAGATGCAAGTGGTTTTGGCTTTTTCCCTTTCTTACTTTCGGAATAAAATTATGTTCTTTCTTGAACAACTGAAACTGCAGCTGAACTCAACTAAAGGTAGACTTGAGGAGACAGAATTGTCCTTTTATTTCAATTTGCTAATCCATTACATTAAACATAAACAGTTTTTGATAACTCATCTTGCAATAGCAGAAACTTTCCACAGTAATTCCAGGAACTGCAAAACTGATCTTGTGGTGTTGCAGTCATACATTCTGAGTTAAAGGTGCTGGTCATAAACAGTTAGAACAAAATATTTTTATTTTCTCCTGGACATTTTCTGCAATACCATTGCATGCAAAGGATTGCATAAGTAAAATTGCCTGCATAAGATCTTCTGGAAAAAATCTACGTCTTGGCACTTACATCTTTTTTAAACTAGAGTTTTTGAAGTAAATTCTGAGTTCTTAATGCTGTTTTTCAGGTGTAGGGAAGTCAGTTCAAAGACTATACCTTGCTAATTAATACAGTGTGGGGCAATTTATCTTTTCAGTGCTAGCAATTTTTCTTGGTTATCTTTTTCAGTTTCTAGGTGAAGTAGTCTCCAATGCAGGAAAAATACAGATAGTTTAATCATAGTTTGGTGAAAGACTACTTTATTTGTACACATTTAATTGTATTGTTTACTTAAAAATTGAGTATTACTTAAGTAATTTGATACATAGGGCTAAGTCAATCACTCTACATGGTCTGTACGCCTGATTCTCAGTTGTTGTTCCTTGTTTTTTACAAAAACCAGCCCAAAAGACTATTGAACGGATTTCTTCCTGTTGCCTGAACTTATTTAAACAGAATTTTCCTTGAGATATGTGCTGATGGAGAATTGAAAACTAAAACAAAATTAGAGTGACTACTTTGAAAATATATTCTGTAAGATGTTTCTTGTGTTCATCACCCACCCTCTAAGATTTTTAAGTACTGTGTCTTGAAAATGGTTCCTGATTTCACCCTCAGCCCTCCTCTCTGAAACAAAATATTGAAATGGAGAAGTTATTCAGACTTACTGTTTCTGGGAGACTTTGTAAGCAATAAAATTACTATAGTTCTGCTGCCTACAGAAGAAGGATGTGGGTAACAGTGTCTCTGTTCTGCAGATGTGTTTCATTTGGGCTTCTCTACCATTGGCTGCAAGAGGTTTTGAGAGACATGGAATATTACAACAGTTAGATCATTAGCTACAACAAGGAGCTTGCTTGCTTCCCCCATCTCCCCAGTTTGACATTATCTCATTATTTACTATATCTTTTACAGATTGCATTACTGAAAAGTAGAAACAGTTTTTTTGAGGTTTTTTTTTAAGGGTTTTTAAAGGTTTTTTTTAATTAAAAATGCTTGATTTATTCATAGCTCTCCAGTAACAGATCTTTACTGCATGTGGGATCAACATACAGTGCCACAAAACATCTCAACCCCGGCTATCCAAACTAAACAACATGCGAAACTCTCAGAAAGACATTTCCAAATGATGTACCACCAGTGACTACACTTGTAGTCTCTGGCAAAAAAAAAAAAAAAACAAAAAAACAAAAAAACCTGATTTTAGCTTAGCTATCATGTTAAATGTTATTAAAATTCATTACAAAAAATGATAAGGAAATTTTTTCAGATCTAGAGTGAATGTGATATAATATGAATTAGCATTTACAGGTGGAAAATGTATCTTTTTCTGGTTAAATGATGGAAGGTGCTGCATTTCATAAACGGGTTGAGAAGAAGGAAGTCCAAATGCTATACTGGCAAGTTGCCTTTTTGTGATATGTCTGTAGGGTCATTATATATGGCTTTAAAACTTATTTTTAGGGGCTCATTGTGATTTACTTTAAAAAGCAGAGAAAAAATTAAAAGCAGTTCTCTTAGCAGACCCTGGTAATATTTTTTTTTAGACAGTATTTTAAAAAGTGTTCATGCACAATTGTTTTGATCTTTAAAATTACATATTATCTACTTTCACTCAAAATATATTTTGACGGTTTCCTTTTCTTTATCCTGTTTTAAAATATGTATTGGGTTGGACTGGATTTTAAAATACTAGATTTCTGGATTTTTACATTGCTGTGTTAAATGCACAGTTTGTTCTGCTTCTGTGCATATAAATATTTAGTTGTATTTAAGGATTATATCTTAGACAATGAAGATAGGAAGAACTGGATGAAGAGAGACCAATGAGGTTTTTTTTTCCATCAAATTCATACTGGATTTTCAGGTCTGTAGTTGCTCCTGAAAGTGTGATGATGTTTGAGGACTTTGAATTTTCTCTGAAAGGGTATTTTGTGCATAGGTTTCTCATTTGAAACTGCAGGGTTGCAGTGTGAGATTTCTTCCATGACTATCAAATTTTTTCTGTATCCCAAATATTGACTGTCAACATATCTAGACCATTTGTTTTCACAGATTTTTTGTGAAAATTCTGTAGAAGAATGGCCTATACACCACTGCCCATCATTCATAGTGGAAAAACCTAACTAACCATGAATATCACTGGGATATGTCGATCTGACATTCTGACACTACAGTTGGAGAACAGGCTTACACTTTTTTCTGTTTACAGATGTACATTTATATTCCCATAGCCATCAGCACTCTTAAAAAAAGGCTAATCCATATCTTATCAAAATTCCTTTTCCTGAAGGAGAAACTTCAAGAAGAGTTTCCCCCAACTAATCTTCAAAAACTCTAAAATTCTGTTCAGTGCTAATGATGTCCTGTAAATTTTGAACCGGACTACTTCCTTTTGTATTCATCCATGTTAACTTTGTGTAAAAGGAGATTAGGTGAAACTTTTTAATGCTGATTATATTTCAAAGCTTAATGTTGATTACATTTCAAGGCTCGTGAAACGAAAGAGATTCTAA
Source organism: Struthidea cinerea (assembly GCA_013397865.1). NCBI lineage: Eukaryota > Metazoa > Chordata > Aves > Passeriformes > Corcoracidae > Struthidea > Struthidea cinerea. The sequence continues at coordinate 1,466,074 of VZTI01005472.1, forward strand.
CCTGATGAATTATGATATCGAACAAATTTTAAAAGTAATTATATATAAATTATGAGCAATTTTAATATTTAATGAAGCATTAAACATTGTAAAAGGAACCCTGTCTTTCTGTTAGAGAAAGACAGTGCCCTGATCTTCTTGACTTATACAATAAAGAGGAGTAGCATGTTGCATACAATAATCTCTGTCCTTTATTATGTGATGCATTTAAGTAAACTTGTTGAAATAATTTCAAACAAACCCAATTCATTTAATTATTTTTGCTATTTCTACTGTCTTTAAAGTTGCCTGGATTTTTGCATTTATATCTCTCAGCTTTATTTTATTTCAGAGTACAAAACAGCCATATATGAATAAACTGGCTCCTAAAAAGTGAAATAATAGATTGATCCAAAAAATCTTTCAAATACAATGTGACTCTGGAATTTAATTTTAACTAATGACTACATAGTAGTCATTCATGAAAGGTCCAGACGTCTGCCACTTGGGAGACTGTCAAAGTTACAAATTCAGCTTTACTGAGCCATTTACCTCTAACAAATCCTCCCTTCTCATTTTTTATACCTGAGGCCATGGTTTGTGACTAGTTATGTGGGAGGTTTTAAATGATAAAAAAAAATTCACGTAATGCATTGTTATGCAAAGGATTGGAAGAAATGTTCTTGGAGGAATATTGAGGTGGAAAAAAGCAAGTCTCTCAGTGGAGTTAGCTGGTTGGCCTGTAGTTTCATCTGAGAAATAGCCTATGTGTAAAACTTCTCAGTAAGATAAACTGAATGTCTTCAGAGGTTATGGACAGATCAAGGTTTGCAAAGAAGTGCCAGAAACAGGATGGCTGGAAAGAGCAAAGATGCTCTGGGAGTATGACCTTGAGAAAATCTGAGATGTAACTTTTGGGTCAGGTGTTGCCTGAAAAAACAGCTTGTATCTGTAGGCAAACCAACTGTCTCCTATCTGAGTTCTTTTGGGACTTCAGATATGCTCTGTAAGTAAACAGGATTTGATCTAAGAACACCTTGACAGAATCAGAGTCTCCTCTGATCGCAGAAAGCTGCAAAGCTGTTAAATTTGGCTATTTGTTCACATCAAAGGAAGACAATAATATGGCTTTAAGTGGATGAGCATCTTAATTTAGATTTTTTTTAATCTGTACATAAGTTTAGAGTACATAGACTGAAATGCTTGGTTCAAATTTCCTTTACTGTTAAACTTTTTAATTACTGGAACAAGGCATTTTCTGCTGTATTCAAACAACTCATTTCAATCCATGTAATTTTTATCAATGAGGAATATTATTTGTGGATGTTCAGGAAATTAATAAGTGTCCCATGTTGTCCTTAGCTTTTATTATTTCATACAAAGATGAGTCAAATGCCCCATTCAGTGACCACTGAGCATTTAAACATTCCTATAATACCTTTGGCTGCTTCAGCAAACTCTCCAGACAGTTTGATGGCCTGATTTTACTCTTAATGTGATTCAACAGAAAAGTGGCAGTGAACTAACAGTCTTGGAAAAAGTACATGTTCATCAAAGCCATTCTGGTAAACAAATTGTGGCAGCTCTATTAATCATGTCAGTTTTATACTTCCTTCTTGCTACCTTCCCCCCACTCAGTTTAGTTGTCACAGGCTGTGTTTGCCTTATGTCAGCACAAGGATATCGGAATGAAGACAGACAAACCAATACAGAAGTAATATATTATTTAAGTAGTTCACCTGAACCCCACACCCTGTATGGCTCATGGTCAGTAAGCATGTCAGTGAATGAGGACTGACCCATTTTTTCCACTAACTTGATTTAAAAAGAAATTTAAAAATGACAATTATTTGTATTGCTGAGCTGGCTTAGAAGCTCTATGCTAGGCTGTAGCTTCAGTATACATGTGACTGCCGTCTGTGTGAAGTAGTACTATCTTATTTTACACCTGCAAATTTGCATCACTAGGTAACCACATAATTTCACACGTGTAAATAGAGTTCCCATAAAATCTTACCATTTGTGCACGCAGAAACATTTGTGGGAAACTGCACGCTGATTTTTCAGTTTACAGTCCTTTTTTGAAATTAGCTGTGTGACCGTAAGATTGTTTCCAGATCTGTAAGGTTTTCATTTTTATAAGAATACTGTGACCAAAATCAGAAAATAAATCTGTGGCTTTTTCTGTGTGCATTCACATTTTTCCATTTTGCTATGAAAACAAAACAAATAAGGCTTAAGTAGAAATTCTGGGAGAAACCTCACATGTATAACCATCTGGTTTTTTGCTAGCTATTTTTTCCTAGCATTTAGGGTGGCTTCTTTAGCTTTTACTAGTTGTCAGGCTCAGGTCTTCCGCCCTGAGGAATCGCACACCTTGCAGGCAGATGTCGGTATGTAAGAATCAGAATGACCCTGCCTCCCTTCCCTACACATACTCATATCCCCACACACGACTGTGTATTGAGGGAAGCCTTGTATGGCTTTTTAACTTTGCCCCATTAGGACCGGTGACTGAGCTATTGGTGCAGCACAGCAAAGAGAAATTTCACCAGTGATCTGGCAAACCGAGGAAATTTATCTCTAGCAAAGTTTAGCTGGAACTGTAACTGGACTAATGCTTTGTGCTAATGGTTCTTGCAGTGTGCACATAAACATTTTGATATGGGGATAAAAACCTCACAGTCCAAAACAGCTACTTGACTTTGTATTTCACCTTATTTTAAGGAAACTATAGCTGTAAGAGATCAAACATAGAAAAAGCTAAGAACCCAATTCTCATTCCTGCTTAAAATTCTTTATTCTATCATTTGCCCAGAGAAGTTGTGGATGCCCCATCCCTGGAAGTGTTCATTGCCAGGCTGGGTGGGGTGCTGAGCAACCTGGTCTAGTGAAAGGCATCCCTGCCCCTGGCAGGCAGGTTGGAATGAGATGATCTTTACAGTCCCTTCCAACCCAAACCATTTGATGAGTCTATGATCAACAAGTAAAAATTAGCTTGATGTGCCTCAAGCTCTGAAGAAACAAAATTGTCAGCAGTTTAGGTCAAAAATCATGTTAGTTATTCTAAGGCAGGCTCTTTTTAAGGCAGTCCAGTTGTATTCATAGCCAAACTTCTTTGGCATTCTGTAGTTGGGGCTCTATCAGCTGTGATTTGGCTGAGTAGAAGTAAATGGATAAATAAGAGTTTGAAAGTTGATGCAGCTGACTTGAATTAGTGTATTGATTCAAAGCTATACAAAAGTAACCAATTAATATTACAAAAGACCCAGCTGGAATAACAATTGGTGTACGTTGCTGCCATTTGCAATGGTGCAAATCTAGCCTGCAAAATTAGTAACATATTTTTATACTTTGTCAATTGCAGAGAATTTACCATATTATTTTATTTACACCTTCTTGTTCTAAAAGCAACAGATTAGTTTGTTGATTGCTGGGATCGGTTTTATAATGTTTTATCTGGCATTCTTAAAAAAGGAAATACGATGCATATACAACATATAAATCCTCTAGAGACTAAAACCACTACTTATCCTGTGTCTTCAATAAAGTCAGAAGAATAAAGGGACTTGGTTTATGAACTGCTAGGGTAGTAGACTAAAGTAAAGGTTAGGGAAATTTCAGCTAAATCCCAAACACAATGGAAATATTAGGAAAATTTCATTCAAAACTTGAAAGGGTTGTTAAAAATGATATTTTAAATTAAGTAGTGAGTAATTAAGATTAGTAATGAAATCCTTCAGTAACAGCACAAAGCAGCAATGCAAAACATAACAATAAGGGAGAACATTCCAAGTCTGGAAATTCAGATCAAGGTATTTTTTTTCCTAAAAATACCCCTTTACCTCTCTGAAGATACTAAAGCTGGCAAAATAAGCATGGCAATTATTGATGAGACAGCACTACATCTGATGAGCAGAATCACTGCTTCTAGCTAATAGAACATTATTCCAGCCAAATACAATGTTGTAACTTCTGGGTTGAGAAATTTTACTTCATGGAATATCCTTGCAGAGCCTGCAAACTTCTTGCTCAAGTTCTAAGGATTTTTAAGTTGTATGAGGAAATATTTAGTGCTCAGAATTACAACTGAATCCAGAGAGTTACTGGCTTTTTGTATCATTGTTCAGAAACTTGTTTTAAACCCCTGTTCTTTGTTGCAAATTCCTCTCATTATTGGTCACTTCCATTGAAGTCAGGAGTAGACATAACTCATAACCACCACCAAGAGCACTCTCACATATCCTTTTATCTTTTAATTGTGTCAGAGGACAAAGAACATCAGAGGATTCTTTTTCTAATAATAAAAGAAAGGTAAGGACTTTTTCATAGGCTGAAACATAAATAAGGCACTAAAACATTTCGATGCTTCATGGAGGAGAAACTACCAGAACCAGATTATAATATCCAAATGACTTTAAAAAACCCTACAAGAGGATGTAAGTTTTAGGTGCTTACTTTTAAGTGTGGAAAGCTGCAGAGGCCCTATTCAGCCACTGCCTAATGTGGAAGGCAGCATAAAGATAAGAAGAGACTGCAGTTTATGAGTTTTATAGGCCCTCGTGTTGTGTTTCTCTGTGGACCTGGGAGCATCTTAGTCTCTGTAGCACTGAGCACCTTGGAGCTTAATTCCTAGCCAAAACCCCTTTGTGATTCACAGGATTTATTCCTGAAGGGCTTTGTCAGCTGTCCCCATAAGGGATTAATATGCTGTGTACACTCCCCTTCAACACTCCAACTATTGCAATGGCGATGCCTCTTGCTCTTTTCTTCTAGAGGACATCTACATTGTCTCATTAATGAACCCCACATGGTTCCTTCAGGGGTAGGTTCCCTGGATTTCTGTTGTGGCCCTGACCCACGTGTATTGTGAGTGGGGTGTTGGGAACCCTGCAGAGGTGGGAACCTCAGATCTGGCCTTGCAGCACCCTCCATATGTAGTTTCATGCTACCTCAGGAAATCCTTCTCTCCCCTAGATTTCCTGCTTGAGGAATGAGAAGTCTGGGCTCACCACTGAGCACACACAAGGACCCACATGTTGTCAGGTCTTCTGAAAATCTCCACTGTTTAGGTCATCCCCCTACCTGAAGAGTTGATGTGTACAGTTTGTACCTTTCAACTCTTCCTACTACTTCATGTATGTGGGTGATGTGAGCTAATCAGAATTTATTCACAATTATATGCCTTGACCACTTACTGTACACAGTCCTGGTCACTGTTTGATTGCCCCCTGCACACTCCCTATACCCAGAAGAGCTATTTTCAGCAGGTCCCAGCATCTTCTATCTCCAATGTGTGCAGTCAGGTTGTAAAACATACAAGCTTTGTTTGCTTCAAGAATCATTCTCTATTTCAGCTTTCCCATTTTCCCAGCCGATGCTCTGCAGCTGGAATGCAGGCACTTGGCAGAAGGGAAGACTACCTTGATATCAGAGATGTCCAGGACTCATGTAGTTTATTCCGGAAATGCACATCTTGAACCAGTTCAGCGCAGTGAACATTGTAGCAAGTCATTGATGTTTCTTGGGGACAGAAACCCATCAAGAAGCTCATTATTCTGCCTTTCCCCAGTGATTTACTCATTTTGGTGGCCCCTGCCATGCTGAAGTACTTGTTGCTTTTGTATGTTCTTCTCTGCCAATTGTGGATTTGCACATAGCAGAGCTCACTGGGGTCCAGACTGAAGAAGGATAAGGCTGTTGGGGTTGCACTGGGAAAAGGGCTTCTCGGTGAACCTTGAAAAGTGCAAATTCCATCCTCCTGGGAACATTGTATATTGCATTGTTCTACCCAGGACAAAACTAAGGTGCTGTGCATGTAATAGGTGTAATAATTTGGACAAAAACATTATACAATGTATAATCTCTTTCTGAAATTAACTGCTACAAAATACTGTTACTTGCAAAATACTCGTATAATACTAAAAGTGTTTTGTTTACTTGGACAATAAGAAAAAGAATTAAATGAAAGAAACTAAAATAAAATCTGAAGATCCTGTATCAGATTAAAAGGTTGCTTCCTCAGAAGCTATGAGTTTTTTTCTCCCATTAACCCCTTTTTGCACACTTCTGCGGATCTTGTGCACTTTTGTGGAATATCTGGCACTGGCCACAGCTGGATCAGGATGCAGGACCTCCCACTCAACTCAGTCAAAATTTCTATATTTCTAAATGAGGATTATGCTCCTCGTGGTTATTGTCAAACCTTGACGTATTTGGAGGAGTCTCCATGTATGCCTGATTAGTGGCTAACTTCTTGGGGGGAATAACAAACATGCAGCACAGAAAAAATATTTGCGAGCATAAATGGCCCAGACAGCAGTGGCTGCTGTCTCTCCCACTAATGAGGAACCAAGATCAAAAGCAGAAAAAGGACTTGCTTTATGTGAGAACCCTGTGAGTGAGCAGAGATCTCCATTTTCTGCTGCCCAGTCCTGAGTAGGTTTAGCCTGCTCTGCAAGTAGCTCTGTCTTGACATTTTAATGCAATGTAATTGATTGGTAACTAATCTGGATTATTTCAGCCTTTTTTTTTCTTATTCCTAGTGTTTTTACATTTTTCTCCCCCAGTAGTTCTGGGTAAGCCAAATAAGAAGCTTTTCCTCATCCTCTCTGACTGATCATACTTCCCCTCTGGCATTAACCAATTTTTTTGACAAGACATTCTTTTTGTTGCATTTTAACTTTTTAGGCATTTCTTTGGTAATACAGGGAGGAAATCAACCAGTGCAAAATGTCCTCTTTTATAACCAAAGTTTCCATAAGAAGTGCTTTCTCAATATAGAGAACTTAATCTCTGTAAGATATGAAAATCAAACAAGGCTCATTTTTTTAATGAATATTGCAGTGAAATTCCTGAAAACAGATTTGCCCAGTAGCTCACAAGCTGAATGCAATTTATGAGTTTGTTTTGGCTTATGTTATAATGTAGTTGCTGAGATTTTGGGAACTGGAAACTATGACAGAAGAAAATAAACTTTTTTTTGTGTGAAATTAAAAGAAGGCATGTGAAAAAGGTGTTTTTTCATTGTTCCACGTTTGTGCTGACTTGTTGGCAAGGACAATGTTGTGTCGTGCTGAATTACGTGATAATTTTAAGAGTAAGAGTTTTCCTTAGCAGAAAAAAAGGCTAAAAAATTTAGTAAAACACGTTGGCAATTAAAGTTTTTAGAGTATGCTCTGTAAGCGCCTTTGCTTTCTATCATATCTGTAATTTGGATCAGCCACCAGGACAGTGTGTACTTGAATGGCAGAAAAGTGCCAGCCAGGCTCAGGGACAAAGCTCTGCAAATTGGTGGCTCACCTCTGAGCTCTGGTGTGGATTATAGGATCAAAAGCCATTTCAGTACAGGCTTTGTTTGCTTTTGTATGAGTGAAAACTAAGTTTACTGTGCACAATGTTTGGTGGCTGGATTTTCACACACAGAATTGAACAGGTTTGTTCGTATTTCTGAGTGACATTTCCAGGGAGGCAGAATTTGTTTGGAAATATCCCCATAATTGTGGGCTTGTAAATTTAGCTCTTCACCAATACACTAATGACTACAGGTAATTTAATCATAACAGCCTTTTCCTGAGCAAAAACCAGGCAAAAAATGCAAACATTTCCATTTCCAGTGGCTGTGCAAGATTTTAAAGTCTGATATATTTTACTGGAAAAATTTCTGGTTATTCTCAAAATCACTCAGTACTGTGCTGACTATGCTCATCCTTGAAATAAAGATAGAAGAAAATCAGACCAATATGTAATACTTCAAAAGTTTATCCTTAGAGTTCACTAGTTATTAAATACTGGTGAGTGGTCTGGTCTTCACTAAGAATTATCTCCCTCATTCCAAATTATGCTACGGGCTTGGCTTCATGGCACCTTCAAAGCAGTAGTTAAGGATGAGAGGAGTGAAGATGTTTACAGCTATTTAAATAATGAATGCAGATGAAATAATGGAAATAAGTCCTGGGGGAAAAAAGAGTCAGCTTTAGGAAAAGAATGTAAAATAAACTGCTCATAAGTGCCATAAAGCAGTTTTGGGTCACCTGGGAATTTTTCTAATCCTTACAGCAATAGTGAAACCTTCCTGACTTTGACTGTTGATGAGACATCAACTTGTAGAATCTCTGTAAACTGATTAGATAGAAGAGAAATCCAATGCAATCAATATAATTGTTTTAGTCCTATAAAAATGCATTGGTATTTCAGCATGACAGAGATTTTCATGCAAAGAGCAAAGCTTTTATTATGATGATATTTGTAAAAAGAAACCCTGTATGTGTCTTTTTGCAAGCTAGCATGTTCAAACACATTACCCCTCTAATCAAAATAGTTTTATTAATGCTTTTTAATCCCCCAAAATGTCATGTTGTCATAACGTTCCCGAGCAGGTGACAGAGGAGCATTTGTGCAGAGGATGACTTGGAGCAAAGCTCTGTAACTTTGCTAGTCATTCTAGAATGAGATCCATAAGCAACCAGCTCTGCTGGCAGAGCCCAGTGCCGCAGGGTGAGCTGTGTGCATCTCACAGGGAAAGCAGTGACTGTTAGAAACAGGCAACTACAAGACAGCCTTGTCTTTTCTGCTATAAAGCGTATCTCTGGTGAAGATAGAAATTTGGCTGATAAGGTCAAATTTTGAGGGAGATTAAAAAGTGCTTTTTTTTTCCATTCACGTTAAGCTTTCCACCCCGTTATTTACATAATTTTGATGTTACCAATCCCTCTACAGTTGAGGTACCTAAGAAGTAGAAAACCCAGTGTCACCTGGCCAGAGGAATTTATAGCACAAAGACTACTAACTTCTAAAGCAGATGCGTAATTAATAAAGATTAATACCTCTGGGATATGATTCAGATCTTAGAGACTTTGAATAGCTTTTTGCCCTTTCTTAATTGACTCCAGAAGAAAGTTAAGAGTGTGCATGCCTATTCTGAACATATCAATTCAAATGAATTAAAGCTTAGCAGGATGAATATTGGTTCACATACAAAGACTGTGCAGCCTTTGAAATCAGTCTGCGCTGTGACTGCAGGTGCTTCTTAGCTGAGCCATGAAACAATTTTTCTTTGTTTGCTGCACTCTGTATGCCGCATCTGGGGTTTGATATTGTTCCCTGGGTGTTGGCTAGTGCTACAAGGTAACATAGCCTAAAAATTGAAATTAATCAAACATTAATCAAAGCATCCCTTTGGATATCTGAGGGTTAAAACTCTTCAGGGTTCATCGGAAACAGCTTAATATATTTCTGTTTGGGAGCATCTCTGAGTAAATTGTTTTGGTTTTGAACTACTACTGCAGTCTCTATTATTTGCACATAAAACAGCTCTGGGCCTCTTCCCTTAGTTCCATGCCACAACTGGTTTAAATCAGTGGAGTTACTTGAACAAGGACTTACTGCTGAGCCCAGAGATATAATTAGTAGAATTTGAGTTCCTAGGCCACCTAGACCTCTTTTAGAAAAGACCTCCCTTTGTCTTCAGTTATGAGAGAGAAGTAACCATCTTCTATCCATATGATTTTCTTTTCTAAAGAGGCATGCCCATATAATGTACATATCAACCTTGACCTAAGACTGACAAGAAAGATAATTTTGTCTTCATTTTGCTAGATGAAAGAGTTACTGAAGAGCTGGTATAACTGCAGTCCCAGAGAAACAAGCAAAAAATAATCAAACGTTGCATGTACACACACTGAAGATCTTACCTGTTGCATAAAAGCTAACATAAATGGTCAAATCAGCTAAGTATTTCCTCACATCAGAGTCCCCTGACACAGAAGGGAAGGATTCCCTGGTTTTGTGTTGCTTCGTGAAGATGGATCTCCACCTGGCTGGTAGCTCTGCAGAAAAGTACCTAGGAAGTAGAAGGGACCCCAAACTGAGCATGTATTCTCAATGTTGAACGTCTGTCAAAAATATTTTAAAAAAGCAAACACTGTATCAGGATGTATAAACATGGGTATTATATGTAAAACAGCTGCTCTGCTGAATACTGGCCTCAGCTGGAGCATTACTGCATCCAATTAGAGGCACCACATTTGCAGAAGTTTGTGGACCAAAAGAAGGGGAGAGCAAAGCAGAGCAAAAGGATTGATCAAAAATCTAGAATATGTGGCTGTGAAGAAAGGGTTGGGGTGGTGGGGTACAAGGAATAGAAAACTGAGGGGTCAGTGTAAGTCTTCAAATATCTAAATGACTGCTGCTAATGTGAGATTCACAAGATATTCTCCAGGCATTGTTTAGGATGTTGATCCATCGAACTTTAGGACGAGAAATAGCATGTTAAAATGCGGCTAGGAAGATTTAGGTTAGAAGAGAGAAAAGATTTTCTATCAGTAAGGATAATTACACAGTGGAAGAGATTTCTGAGGGTAACTATGGAGTCTCAGTTGCTGGAAGTTTTAGGAAAACATTAGATAAACATCTGCCAGGAATGGTTTAGGTGTAGTTGATTCCACCTTTAGCTAACCCTGTGATCATGACTGTTTATCCTGTGTGATTTGTAAGATACTGCTTTAAAGGTGATAAGGTCAAATGTGGTGGATATATTGATTTCTCACTGTCACTGGCGAAGCTGGGTGCTGGTGGGGAAAATGATGAGCTAAATTTACCAGCAGTCAGAGGAGACAGTAGAAGAGGGCAGAGTCTGAGATGAGTACTAGGGGTAATTTCCTTTTCCTCTCTTGACCTCCGGGTTGAACTTAGCTGATGGACTTGCCATCTGTACCTGCTTCTTAAAGGAGCATACTTTCACCCATGTGCTGTAGGAAATAGCATTTCCAAGTTCAGAACTGATCACTTCAAGTGGGAAAACAAGTAGGGTAAGAGAGCATTGTTAAGTAAGAAAGTAGCAGGGAAATACCTGTTATATCCAAATTTCAGTAAGACAGATCAGAGAGACAGAAAGTGGTAGTTCACTGTCAAGCAATTTAAGTTACAACAAAAGGTCTTTTGAACCTTGATGAAAGGGAGAACACGCTGAATTTGGGATCTGCAGTCAAAGAGAAGAAGCTGGCATCTCACCTTCCAAATCATGAGAGATTGTATCATGTGGTCAAACTGTATTTTTAAACTGCCCTCATTGCCCAAATATAAGAATCCTCCAGTAATGCATTAAGTGGGGTGATTTATATCTGCCAGAGGGGTTTGTTCTTTTGATCATTCCTTTTCCTGAGGGGGATTGTATTGTTCTGGTTTAGGAGTTTTTTAAATGGTATGACTGATTAAAAAAATGTTCCCCAACACATGACTTTGATATTCATGTTTCATTCCCAGGAAATCTTTAGGATTTATCAATCCAGCCGTGTGAAGCTAGTGAATTTTCACTTGGCTAGATTTGTTATTTCATTTTGAATGTTTCTGTGACTAAATAGAATCCACCATAACTCCTAAAATCACAATTTTGGGGTCAGAAATATGGAAATTCTTATTTTAAATACTTCAAAAGCACCAGTATGTACCATCTAATGTAGTATCTAAATTTGGGAAAAATCTAAGACAAGTAGGAAAAGAGTTTTCAATTTCTTAGGAACATTTCAAAAAATATATAAGCTGGTGCATTTTTCCCCACTGTAATGTTAAAGAAACAATGCAGATGTTCTGTAGGTTATGGATTGTCTCTTTACATGGCAGACGAACAGTTTGTGTGGAACTATGCAAGCTGGCATCAGCTGAAATATTTAAATATGGGATCAAAGGAGTTCAGACGTTTGTGGGCTTCATGTCCTTTCTGGAGGAAGGACTACAAAATTTGGTCCAAACATGGGCTTTCAAAACCATAGCATTTTACTGACTTCACATGGCATTAATCTCTTTCCTAATAAAAACAGAAGTCTTGGTTCTTTTAATTACTTTCTACAGTAACAGTTCCAGGAGGTCTTTCATATCAGGTCTAAATAATAAGTACCAGGCATTGGGGAAAGTAAAATTTTGGCACAATTCTTTCAAAGACCACTCGATTAATAATTTCTGACATATTTCATGTCCACCTCAAAATATTTACAAATACTGCTTCTCACCCATCATTCAAACTTTGCATTTGTCAAAAGCAAATTGACTGAATTATCTACCTTTACCTTATTTCCCTTTATTTCATACACACACCACACCCTGTACAATGTCAAAAGACCTTTTATTCTTCTGCAGTTTTTCAGAATTCGTATGCTTGGATTCTGATGCTCCTGCTGGTTTAAAGAAGAAATGCAACACTAATAAATTATAATAAATTGTCAGTCTCAACGGGTCTGTGACCTCCAGTCAGTAGGGGGTTATGTGCAACACTTCATTTCCCCTTCTTTTAGCTCTGGCTGCTTCCCTTGCTGTTAGGCAGTGTCCTTGATTTATGGGTGGGCCACCAGCAGGACATCTCACCTGCAAAAATAGTTCACACTGTGTTGTTTATTGTACTAAGTAGGCTTCATGCTGGCTGAGGGTTTTTACAAGGGAAAGGAGCTGCTGTCAGTCTTTCTATCATTTGAGCAAAACTGGCTCCAAAGTTCTCTCAAATTTCTACATGAAGTCTAGGAACAAGAAACCAGAGTGAGCTATTGCCCCTTCTTCAGTGCATCAGTCTCTTCTGGCTTTTTTGGCTGGAAGTTCAGCAGGAGATGAGAACAAAACTAATGAAAAACAGGGATGAAACATAAAAAAAAAAAAAAATCCGATCTTAATTCGGAGCAAATATTTAATGCTGCCCACATAATTGTATATATCTGGTTTCCCCTCATGTTAAATTATTACCTGCTGTGTGACACACTGCCATTTTTTGTGATTAAAACTAAAGTTTTTTATTTGCTAAAGGAAAAAAACCCAACTATAATTGTCCCTGTGCAAATACAGGACAGAAACATTAGTTACATAAACATGAACTAGGTGTCAAGAAAAGCAACCAGTAAGTCTGTAGGGTTACTTTTATGTTTCTTTTTTTCCCTCTTCATATTTATGAGATTTTCCAAGAAAATATTCCATGTTTCACCAAGGCAATGTGAAAGTAAAGAAAGGAAGTAGAAACACTGGAAACATCTATTAATTTTGCATATATTTACATTGTCACTCTCTGTAATAGGACTCTGTATGAAGACTGTCTACTGTGTCACTCCAAAATTAGTAAAACGTTCCAGAGACTGCCCACATTTTTGGAAGGATGCTAGCTATTAATGGCAAATAGGTATTAGAATCATAGAATTATTTTTGTATGAAAAGGCCCCTAAAATCCTCAAGTCCAGCAACCATGATCATTATATATAGTCCAGAAATACCTGTTTTCCACTCTGCTCCTCTGTAGCTGCTTTGTGCTTCTGTGGTGACATGCCATTGTGTGGCAGTTGGCTGGCATGGTCAGTTTTGCTGTATCACCAAGGCTGGACTATTACATTTTCCATTATGGAAACCCTTATGAGCTGCTAACCTGAACAAAACTGAATTCTTGGTTGAATCAGTAGGAAGTACATGATTGTATGTCCTTTATGAGCATCAACTCAAGTGCAGCTACGATGTGGTGCTGTGATGGCCGTTTTTGTTGCTGTGTGCATTTTACTTGCAAGTCTCCAGGTGTTTCCAGGCTCGTTGATAATTCTTGCTCCATTTCTGGTGCTGTGTTTTGTTCCATGTAATTGAATTAAAAATAAAGGTAGATGCTTTTTTTGTTTTTATTTGTACGGGCAGTTTAGGTTTCTAAGAATGCAATGATGATTCAAATGAACAAGTGGCACCCAAAGAGAAAAAAATATCTTCCCAGCTCATCAAAAAATTTGATAGTTGGGTTGTGAAGCATCCTAAGACACGGTACATGAAGTCATGCTGCTTATCTCATTAAATGAGACTGAACTGGCATATTAGCAAGCATGCAATTAGTCAGCATTTCTGAAGGTAAAAGCACAGGTTAGAACCACAAATCCTAAAGATGAACAAGTCATATGATGACATATGTATTCTGTAGGCACTCTGAAGGAAAAGGGTGACGATACCCTGCTTTGCTAGGTCATACTGGTTTTGCATACCTCCTCACTGTCATTCCTTTGTGAAAAGAGATGTCTTTTACCTCAAGAATATTTTTGTGGTTCTTTGGAAAAAGACCTGGTCACACTGAAGCAGAAAATTATCTATCTATCTATCTATCTATCTATCTATCTATCTATCTATCTATCTATCTTCTATAATTTATAAATTTTCTGCCTACTTACCTACCATGCCACTTTGCTGAGAAAAGCTCCTTTAAAACTGTCAGATTCACTACATAATACAAAAATAGTATATTAATGAAAGAATAGGGTTTTTTAAAATATCATTTAAAAATCTACCTTATTTCAGAAAAAAAATGAAGAAATAAAGTAAAAAGTACCATTTCTCCTATTTCTTTGTCCAGTTCTTTTTTTCACATGAATACATTTTTGATATGCTGAATTATAATGCCATTTTTGTAACTAAAAAAAAATAGAGAATGAAAATTCCATAAAGTGATGAGTCCTTGGTGTTAAATGAGTTCCTCCATGCTAAATATGTGAGATTTTTATCACTTATTCTGGAAAGAATGCAGACAGAAATATGATTACAGATTAATTCAGAACAGTGATTTCAAATATTTTTTATCTGGAAACATGTTGATAAAATGATGTCTGTGAATTCACTTTTTTCAGTGTGAATAATGATGCTGACTTATGTTAGTCAGTCTTCTTTTAAATTTCTTTTCTCTCATCTCTTATAAGTAGTCAATAGATCACAGAGATGATCAGGTCACTTCTTCAGAAATATTTATTATCCCAAATAGAAATCGTTCACTGGACAAATTATTGAGGTACAGTTTTTTCTGTTCCCAAACAAGCTTAAATAATAGTAAATTATGAATAAAATTCTTCTGGTTTAGGTCCCTGCACTGATACAAAGACAAATAGCAACTGTCTGTGATACAATTTTTGGAATGTAAATTAAACATAAAGTGAAATAAATCTTAAAGACTCTGCTTTCTGGTTAGCCTGGGTGAATAAACATGTCATGGGTTGCATAGGCTTCAGCTAAAATAGCTCTGACTCAAAATGAGAGCTCATTGTTTGTCAACAAGCGATGGCACACTGCTGATCTGATCTTGAATGCCAAGGGATTTTCCACTTCACAAAACCTCCTGCAGCCTGGCCAGCTCTGCGGAGGCACATGGGGAGCTCTCACGTTGCCTGCATGCATTTTGTCTGGCTCTGCTGTGGCATGGCTACAGCCACGCTACTCTCATTGAAATAAGTTGTTGATTTGCATATACACAGTCCAAATATCCAAAGAATTGGATAGTCCTTAGAAAGAGTGGACTTTGCCTGCCAAGATTACAGTAATGTGTGTTAGAACTTTGACTCTTTCAAGACTAGTTAAACTCTTCAGCAGGTCTGTGTGATACATGTGTATTGGACTATGTGCATGGTTTATACCACAACACAGTTTCAAAGTCTGATGCATCTGCCCATCCCTGCTCATGACTACAAGGAATAAACAAAAAAGGGTCTGTCTGGCTATTCATGGAGGTGGCAAAGTCACTTTCTCTCGAATTATATTGGAGGATGGTATGTCATTCCTTGATCACTGCCTTCTTCTGACCTGTCTTGCAGAGATGTCAATCTTTTATTCTGTCACTTCTCCTCTCAGGTCCAAATAATCCATGCCAATCTCAGCACATAAAGTGATTTTTCTTGTCCCTTCTGTTGAAGAGACCATGACTGTCTTAGAAACTTTATAAAGGTTTCCATAGTATGCAGTCCAGCCTTTCTGTATCCTTCTTCAAAGTTGCTTACCCAGTGCGGGGTTTAACGCATCTATTTCCAGTCTTCCTAACACTGAAGATCAATGTATCCACTTCTGCCCCTGACCACCTCCTTGGCTGATATCATGGCTCTGGTCACACAGGTTTTTCTCCTTAAATAAAACTGCAAAGTTGCTAACCTGCTTTAATTCAAATCCCTTTCTGATCAACTCTGCTGGATGCTACTAGTAATCAGCCAGGGATGACAGACAGGCAGAATCGCAGTTGTGGATTTTTCATTTCTTTTGGAAAACAAACACCCTGATACGTTCTTTTTGTCTCTTTTCTTGAACATGTAGATTTTCCTGGCATCAAGTAAAATGGGCTCACAATGCCTATTTTGAATTTGATTTATATGATATAACAACAACAACAACAAAAAATCACCTTAACCAACTGTGTAAGTAATTTTAAAGTTTGGTTTGCCTGCTGACTTCTTAAATTTCAGTTCTTGTATTTGTTTTTTGTTGTTAAAATGCAAGCTGTTTTCATCCCAGTGATAGCTCTCGATCCTTGTCCAATGCCTATTCACAGGGACAAGGAAAACCAGGCTTTGGCGTAACTAGACTTGCCAGCCAAGGTCCCTATGCTTGGCTTATCCTGAACCCCGGCGAGAGCAAGCGTCTGCTTGTGTAACAAGAGCCATGTTTATGATATGAAGAGAAGGAACACTAAGCAATCTGCTTAGTAATTAACACTTCACTTTCATCACCACTGAAACTCAGTGGTTTTAATTTTTTGGAAATTTGCCTGAAATTGTCTTCCTTAATGTTTGTGATTTGTGCTGAATAGTCAGTTTTGTAAGAATGCTGAGTGGATTTGTTTTTATTAATTGTTAGAGATACTTGTCACTTTTGAGCTATGTATTCCAAAGTCTTTGAGAAAGGAAGTTAATAACATTACCCCTATTGAAAAGCATTTTCTTTTGGCTGTCTTTCCTCCAGACCCCCTGAAGAATATTTGGCTCATAATGTTTAATATTTTACATAATATTTTACTTATTTTCCTCTTGGCACTGAAACAGCAGTCAAATAGGAAATCTGGAATATGTTCCACATTTTTCCCTTCTGCCTGTGATCAGTAAGCTGCAAAAGATGAAAGGGATTGTGATTTGAATACTTCCTTTCTGTATTTTTTTTGAACCCTGAAAATGGTTCTGTATTCTTTTTCATTCATTTATTTTTCTGCTATTAGCATAAATAAAACTGATTGAAAAAATACATTTTTCTTCCAAAAAAAGTGATTTAAAATTGATATTGATTCACAGGAAAAAAGCAATATATATATTTTTCTAGGGGTGTAATGTGCATGATATTTTTTGACAGGTTATAATTGTGAGTTGCATATCCTATGAGCCATAATATTACATCTTATGAGAAAAGCGCAGAGACAGACTCTCTTTCTTTTTGGATTTTTCTTGAATTCTTCCCTCTTCTATTCAGATTTCATATATTATTGTGGCCCATTAAGTAAATCAACACAAAGTAGACACACTGACTGTATATATTAGTGTCTATATTGACATGATCAACCCGTCCTCTTGTAATGATCAACAAAAAATGGCACAGACTTGAAGAATTATGATTTAAGTCTCGTGTTGCATAGTTGTTGCCATAAGGCAAGTACCGAACTGTGATCAGACAGATGTGTACATAAATAATAAATGACCATATTTACAGAGACATTAATAAATACATATATAACATATATAGTTAATTAGATGGAGGTGGTTTCAAAGTCAGATTTTTACTTCAAGCAAAAATGTTTTCTTCTGAAACATAAAATATGCTGGGAGTCAAATATATTACATACAAAAACATGAAAATATGACCAAAATCTGGAGATGAAGCACTAAATGCACAACACATTTAGAACAAACTAAATAAATCTTATTGTCTCTTTTATCTTTCACTGTGTATGATATTGAATTTTCTTTTTTTTCCCATTTTTTTCTTATTTGCATATGAAATAAAACAGGAAAAGCCAGTCCCAATAGTTTTTCCATTGTCTTAAAACTGAAATGACAAGAGCTCCATTAAGAACCATCCCCCCCCACCGCCCCCTCCCGACTTTAGAATAAACATATCATTTCCCTAAAATTGCTCAGAGATAACACCATGTGTATCTGCAGCCTGCCTGGCAATGTGCCATCTCCAGCACAGCACTGTGCAAAGGTCTGCCTTGGTATTTGTCAGTCACATCTTGGTGATTTATAACTGAGCTGAAGTCCTTCCTCTCCCTCTCCCCCATTCCCACTACTGCAGGAATTTGTGATGAATAGGATGGAAAATCCACAGCATGAGTATTAGTTAACAGGAGGCTGTGACTACAGTTTAAATCTGAAAAGAAATTGAGAGGCCTCCAAGGAATTAAAGGGGTTTTAATTCATTTAAACTGACCAGCCCTGCTTTAACTACTCTACAATTGCGAGCCTTTATCATCTAGGATATCTATTACACTCTACTAAGCATGAGAAAATATACATATTTTTATTCTTTACAGCAAAAATGATTAGCCTCCTTATTCACCTACATGTCAGGCCCTTTTGAGTTACAAAACCTATACCCACATAATTCAGCTGAGGTTTAAAAGCAGAAAATATCTATTTAAAGACCATGAAAAGTTTTTATGAAGGTACCATGAAATATTCTGACTCTGTGTGACCAAAAAGCAAAAATTAAACATTATGTACAGCAAGTCCTGTAACACTTGGACTGAGTTTAGTCTTCTCCTTGGTGCTTCCCTTTCAGCCAAAGATGCTTCCAGGGGAAGGCTGTCTGCACATCTCTGGAATGAAGAGCAGGTGAATTCAGTGGTGTGGATTGCCTGCTTGGTCGCTCACATGTTCAGGTCCAAAAAGGTGGTGGTATACACTGTGGCTCCCTCCAAGGGAAGAGGGGGAGATGCGCTGTTTCTAGATCTCCCTCTCAGCAAGAGGAAAATCACTGGGAAAAGGGCCAGGACATTCTCCTGACCCTCTGAGACCATATCATGATACTGAAAGAGACACAATATAGCTTGGTGAACCTACAACTAGACATATGTCATTCATTATGTCTTATAAAATTTAATCTAGAATCAAGGTAATAAAATTGACAAACAAACATGACTTAGAGCTTGAAAGGCTCTCTCGGCATTTTGTGTGTTGCGACGCAGAAAGTAAAGCTTGGCAAAGACAACAGACGCAAAACACAAGTGAGAAAGCTAAAGACTAGCACCAACTGCTCTTTCAGGGCAGTTTTTTACAGCTCTGTCTGTGAATAACAGGCTGTTTGCAGTCCTTTCGCAGCCTATTCTCAAACGCCTCAGTGTAGTATTGATTGAGAAAGTGATTATGGGAAGCCTTATGATGAAGTATACAAAACTAAAAAATACAGTCCTGCACATATTTGACTAAGTGAATTTTAAACCCTTTCCATGGTTAAAAGAAATAACTATTTAAGAGTATTTCCACGCTTTGGCAAGCCAAATTAGAGTCTCAGCTCTGGAAGATGAAGTAATTTGGTCTGCTGTCATAACTGTAGTGTCACAGAGGACTGTTTCACTGCTTTCAGGAGCAAGATCTGACTACAAATATCAAACCAAATCAATGCAGGCTGTCAGGATTGTGGGGTTCTGCCTCAGTGATGGATTACCCCTGGCTGCTGGTATTCACAAGTGTATTTTTTCTTCAAGCTTGGCTGTTTTAGTTCTGTATTTCCAAATGCTATAGGGTATTTTATATTCCTTTGCAGCTTGCAGCAAGTCAAATAAATATCTTGAATTGGAGGTTGACCAAGTTCCTTGATTATTCTACAGTGAGGAAAGGAGCTTTCAAGCTATCTAATTTATCTAGCTAATGTATGTCTAAAGTTCTTCTCACATTTAGTATTTCTCTTGAACTGGCAGTTGACCAAGTTCCCTAAGCATGTCTTTGTACCAAAAAAAAAAAAAAAAGAAAATATGACTTATCTTCATTATGTCCAAGAAACTAAAATATTATTATTTTGCTAAGTATTAAAAATATTGAAGATCTACGAACAGCCCTAGTGCCAGAGCAGCTGCTGCTGGCGTACAATATTAATGCATTTATGTCACTTCAGAGTACAACTCTACCTCCACATTTCATGGTTGTGCTGAATGTCACAAAGTTATTCATGCAAACTTTGCTAACATCATAACATAAGTCTACAGGAACATGCAAAATCTCTTCTCACTGTGAGCACAGGGACATGCTGTGGCGATGCTGTGACTGCAGTTTCTTCACTGCTGATGTTGTCTCCAGTGAATGCAAAGCAATATAAAACTCATGGGCCAGTGGTGTTTCCAACCCACTTACATCTCCAACCCACTTACATTGCCACTAGTTTCAGTTAGGGAGGCCCTGCAGAGAGACCTAGACAAAGTAGAGGGCCAGGCAATCACCAACCCTAGGAAGTTTAACAAAAATAACCTGAATTAGCTGGATTCTGCACCTGAGACTGGATGTACGTACAGGCTGGGAAACGAGAAGCTGAAAAGTAGCTCCCTGGAAAGGGACCTGGGGGTCCTGGTTGATGGCAAGTTGAATATGAGTCAGCTGTGCCCTGGCAGCCAGGAGGGCCAACCCTGTCCTGGGGTGCATCAGGCACAGCGTCGCCTGCTGGGCAAGGGAGGGGATTGTCCTGCTCTGCTCTGCACTGGGGTGGCCTCACCTTGAGTGCAGTTTTTGCCACCACAATATAAGAAAGATATTATATTATTATAAAGTGTCAAAGGAAGGCTACAAAGATGGTGAAGGGCCTTGAGGGGAAGCTGTATGAGGAGCATCTGAGGTCACTTGGTCTGTTCAGCCTGGAGAGGAGGAGCCTGAGGGGAGACCTCATTGCAGTTACAACTTCCTCATGAGGGAAAGTGAAGGGGCAGACACCGATCTCTTCACTCTCCTGACCAGTGACAAGACCAGAGGGAATGGCCTGAAGCTGAGTCAGGGGAGGTTTAGTTTGGATATTAGGAAAGGGTTCTTCCCCCAGAGGGTGATTGGGCAATGGAACAGGCTCCCCAGGGAAGTGGTCACAGCACCAAGCCTGACAGAGTTCCAGAAGCACTTGGACAATGCTTGTAGGTACATGGTGTGACCCTTGGGGTGTCCTGTGAGGGTCAGGAGTTGGATTTTGAAGATCTTTATATGTTCCTTCCAACTCGGGATATTCTGTAATTCTACAGTTCTATATTTTAGCACCAATATCTACAGAAAAGATACGTAATGACATCCTGTGTAGGCCTGCTATCGTGGGTTTGCCCTATGGCTTTACCTGTGCAAAAAGCATAGCATACAAAACAACCTAAACCCACCAGAATATTGTAAAAATGAGAGAATAGGAAATCCTTTAACCACTTAATAGGAATGCAATGTCAAGAAACGGTTATACAGTGTCATCTGTTCAAAAAATATATTATCAGTGTTACAGCTGGATGAAAGGTACAAAAATATTTAAGAATAGCAGTCGGTCTTCAAATTATTTATCTTTGTTTGTTTTGTCTTGCTGAATGCTCTTGTAAATGATCCTGTCAAATCTGTGGAGAGGAATGTTTCTAAACCAGTTAACTGCTTACTGCAATCAATAGACTAAGTACTTTCTGCTGTATTTCTGAAAATGGACATCATAAGTAAACTCTAAATTACATATGGACATTCCGTTGCAAGGTAATTGTCAAATTATGTGAATCCAACTGCAACTATTTGGGCATTAGAAATGCAATAACAACTGTTTCGTAGCAAAAGTTTGAAAGGGTCAGAACATTACAACACTTCTGTGACTAATAATCACTCTTAGCTGGAGAGAAATTCCATTAAATCAGTGGTAAAATCATTGTAATAGAAAACATACATTTTCATTTGAATCAGTGTGAACATGATTAGGAGGCTCAAGTCAGTATTAGTTTATACTTACTTGCATGTCAAATCAGAGCATTACATAATTACTTTCTTATGCTCTTTTGTGCATATTTGCCTACACAGACAGTACATTTTCTCTGCCTTCCCTTATAATAAATTCAACCTTGTTGTATTAAGTTCCCTGGGTAACAAAAATAGATTAGATTTATATCTATTCCCTCTGTAAAGCAACAAAAAAATTTCTAAAAATGCCATCTTTCTGAACACCAGAAATGGAAATTTCTATCAGAATTTTTATGTGAAATTGCTTATTTTTATTACTATTTTTAAAGAAGATTTTGGCTTTTATAGCACTGTTTCTTTCTCATTGAAAATGTAAATTACAGAATCATAGAATAACAGAAGGATTTAGATTGGAAGGTACCTATAGAGATCTCTAGTGCAAGTTCCTTGCTCAGAGTGAGCTCAATTGCAGCAGGTTGCTCTGAGCTGTGTCCAGTTGGGTTTTGAATAACCCTGAGCATGGAAACTCTACAACCTCTCTGGGGAACCTGTGCCACTGCTTGGTCACCTCCAATGTGGAAAAACTTATTCATGTTTACATGTTACTTAAGCTTATGCTCATAGCCTCTTCTCCTGGCACTGGGCTACACTGGGAAGAGTCTGGCTCTGCTTTTTTCATCGCCCACCTCCAGTCAGGTATGGGCACACATTGATCAGATCCCCCTGAGCCTTCCATTCTCCAGGCTGAACAACCCCATCTCTCCCAGCCTTTTCTCATAGACATATGATACATTTCTTCATCTTTGTTGGCCTCCAGTAATTTCATGGTTGTCTTGTACCAAGGAGGCCAGAACTAGGTCCCTGGGTCTTCTGCAGAGCTGTTTCCCATTTGGTTAGCTACCAGTGTTTATTAGAGAACTGTGAGAAATAGTTTCCTTTGACTATTCATCAAATGGTATTCTAATATGTCTTTTTTGCCCAAATGCATTGGTCAGAACTTACCATGGCCACAAATAAACTGCTATGGGCAGCCTGAAAATATATAAAAATGAAACTGAAACTAAAATAAGTGCTCTATGTAACCATATCTATAAAAAATACAACAACTGGTGTTATATAACTTCTTCACATTTAATCTACAAAGCAATTTAAGGATGGGTTGTCCAAAAGGTTTGTGATGACACAAAAACTCAAAAACATTGGTGTATCTCCACCTTTATTTTCTTCTTTAGGCCAGAAAAACACTAATTTTCCAATAAGTTCCAATTAATAGCCAGAATTTGTATGTGGCAACTATTATTGGTGCTATGCCTAAGTCTCAGAAATCAAGAGTTAGATCAGTCTCACTCATCTTTACAGGAGACTGGTTGTGCACCCAGGCTCCCTGTATAATCAGTGAAGGGAGAGGCTGTGACTGCTTATTGCTTTCTTTAATAAAGTAAATAAAATAAAAATCGAGACATCAATAAGTCTTTCAGTCAGTATAAGAAAATGAATAATTTTCTGGCTTAAAGGACATAATATTTTATTTCTTCAGATGTACATTTATACATTCGGTAATGGTCATGTTTAGGTAGACAGATGCCACTTCAAACATGGAAGTAAAATTCACACTGTTTAGGTGGATACATTCTCTTTACAACCTTCAAAAATTGCAGATTCATAATGACCAAAAGAGACAGCTGTTTGTGGGTCAGCTGTAATTCCTGCAACGGGCTCCACTCATGCCTGTAGCATTTAAAGTACCACTAACTAAAGGGTGGGGTAGCACTAAGAGCTCCTGTTATTTTCTGGACATGCTCAGAACAGACGACGGAAACAAAAAAACACACTCAGGTTTATTGTCACACAGCCATATTTACATCAAGTCAGCAAAATGGGAATGTTTTCTGTTTAGCAAAATAACTTTCTTGTTAAAAACCTGTGTGACAGGCAATGAGGTGCATAGACAACATGGTAGAGAAAGGAGCAAGTAGATTCACTCCATATTTTTTTATACAGGTACCTAAATTCTGCCTTCACTTCAGATGTGAAGTGTATTGGGTTTGTGTGGCAAGGATTTTGTAGTGGGACTGCTACAGGAGTGGTTTCTGTGAGAAGCTGCCAGAAGCTTCCCCCGTGTCCAATAGAGCCAATGCCAGCTGGCTCCTAGACTGACCCATCACTGGCCCTGGCAGACCCATCAGTGGTGGTCGTGGTATCTCTGGGATAACACAAAAGGTGTTATTGGGCAGGAGCAATTTCAGCCAGAGCAGAGAGGAGTGAAAGGAGGGAGAAAAAAAGAAGAAGAATGCAAAGAGAGGGGGGAGGAGGTGCTCCGGGTGTTGAAGCAGAGATTCCCTTGCAGCCCCTGGTGCTGACCACGGTGAGGCAGCTGTGTCTCTGCAGCCCATGGAGGTTCAGGGGGAGCAGAGTTCCACCTGCAGCCCATGGAGGACCCCCCATGCCAGAGCAGGTGGATGTCCAAAGGAGACTCTGACCCTGTGGGAAGCCTATGCCAGAGAAGGCTCCTGGCAGGACCTGTGGACCCGTGGAGAGAAGAGCTCACACTGGAGCAGGTTTGCTGGCAGCACTTGCAGCCAGGTGGGGGGACCCACCGGAGCAGCCTGTTTCTGGAGGGCTGCACTCTGTGGAGGGGACCCGCACTGGAGCAGTTCATGAAGAACCTGTGGGATGGATTTATGCTGGAGAAGTTCATGAAGGACTGTCTCCTGTGGGAGGAACCCCATGCTGGAGCAGGGGAAGAGTGTGAGGAGTTCTCCCCCTGAGGAGAAAGGAGCAGTAGCGACAACATGTGATGAGCTGTCCCCAACCCTTACTCTCCATCCACCTGAGCCACTGGCAGGAGGAGGTAGAGACTTATTAATAAAGTTGGGCCTCGAAAGAAGGGAGAGATGGGGGAAGGTGTTTTATAAGATTTGGTTTTACTTCTCATTATCCTACTCTGATTTGACTGGTAATAAGTTCAATCAATTTACCCAGGTCAAGTCCCTTTTGCCCATAATGGTCATTGGCAAGTGATCTCTCCCATCTCATCCCGTCTTTATCTCAACCCATGAATCTCTTTTTATATTTTCTCTCCTCTGTCCAGTTGCAGAGGGGAGTGACAGAGTGGCTTGGTGGATACCTGGATCCCAGCCAGGGTCAATCCACCACATTTTGTTCCTCCCAACAAATTAGCATTATGGCTTTTATCTTGAGACAAAGATGTCACTTACTGAACAAGGGCCGAGTAATACAAACAGTGATGCATAGGCTGTGTAGTCTGTGCTACAGACTTTTATATCAGACTTTTAGCTTGATATTTTCTATGGTTTTTGTCAAATGCAGAGCTGAAAACTCAGATGTGAAGATGAAAGCATGATTTGAGAGGTTAGATATAGCAAAATCACTGGATCCATGAATCTATTCTGCTTTTTGGCAGAAAAATATTAAGTAGTTTTCCAAGTAGTTTTCCAAGGAGTTCAAAGTAAGAACACAAAGACCACATATTTGAGAAGCAGTAAGAATAATATGTCATAAAGCAAGTAAATCCTCAACAAGAAACTGTGAAGGAAAGTAGCTGTTCACAGAAGAGAGCTGGAAAGAGATAAATTACCTACTGTTCTGATGCCATGATGATTTTTTGTCTTTTCTTTTATACCCTTTTCATATACTTTTTTGTAGCTTTTGTATTCTTAGTGTTTTTAGCCTACATTCTTGGATTTATTTGTCAAGCTAGGAGACTAAACATTTTAGAAGCTTCGTAGTTAGGGATCAGTGTGCCCAGACCCCAAGGTCCTCTCCAGAACACATTTTGTAAACTAAGATAGAACCATCCAAGATGAAGGTTCCTCGGGGAGGAGGGCTCACTCGAGCCTCTCACTGGGGAATCTTTGATAGATATGCTAATTAGTAAGACCTATAATGTGATACCAGATCTATCGGGGGTGTGCATTGCGGTGTGCATTCCACCTGGACGTGGTGCACCTAAGGATCCTTAAAATAAATAGAAAGGTAAAATCCCCTTTTCCCTTCTAACTGTGTTTGATTCTTGATTTTAAGACCAGTAAAAGGCACCAATGCCACAGACAGGTGAGAAATTACCATAATATGATTGTGGGAAAAGCTAATGGGGCCAACTTGGTTGTTAGTCTTCTTTTGACTTCAATGAGAGTTATATACAAAGGAGGCACAAACATCTTAAGAACTTTCATAATGAAACATAACACGGGTGGAAGAGCAGTTCCCCAAAATGGGGGCCAACATTTTTTGCACTGTGTGATGCCCCAGGGATGTGATATAAGGCACGGAGGCAGGAGGCACAGGTATGAAGGAAGGGTCTTTCTCAGGTAAAAAGCTCTGGTTCATATCTGGGCAGTCATCTGGTTGTGGAAGCCTGATATATCTGGCAGCAGGTATTCACAGAAATCTCCTGCAAAAAAAGTGTTTGCCCAAATCTTACTGAGATTTTCTGTGAAAAGATTGTCTGAACTTCTTGCCTAAAAACATCCAATCCCTACTTAACTCATTCCAGTGTTTTCACCAGCAGCAGCCATATATATTTTTCTCTGTAGAATCCCATGTTTGTTACAATACAGGGATCATTTTTAACCCCTTTGTTTAAGAACCCATCACCTTGTCTTCATTCAAAAGCCTGCTAAAGCACTGCTTCTCTTTGAATGCACATAAGTGAATTTAAGAGGGAGAAAAGAAAATCCGCAAACCCAACGTTTCTAGCCTTAGCATTTTCTACAGGCTGCAATCCCCTATGTATCTGAGTCAGAGATTAGAGGCAGGGAATACCTTTATTTGGGTATTGTCTTAGGTAAGGATGCTGTTCGCATTAAATAATTTAGAGGCAATAACGTTAAGAGATTACTTTTACACCTGTCCGTCTTCTATATTGTATAATGTTGACAGCCTCTTTTCTCTTCAGCAATGGTCTCCTGGAGTTTGTATATGGTTGGGATTTTTTTTCACTGTTACAAAATGGTTATCCACTTTTTGCTTCTAGCTGAGCCTTACTATGGTTTCTTTAATTTAAATCAAATGTGCATGCTGCTTTTTTCAACACAGTTAAAGACTAGCTCCTGATAGAAAAATAGCGTTAGAATGAATTAATTGTTGGTACTAGTTCGATACCAGATACAAAGAAACTGTTTTTAATTAAGTGTCCCTCTGGTGAAAATGCTGTGTTATAGAAATGACAACTCAGCATGCATATGAATACTGCATTTTAACTTCAATGTCGTGTTTGCATAGTTTACTGTTTTATGAAATGTATTGCTGTGCTCTGCCCTACTGGAGTTGAATTAAATTATGAAACTCAAGCTGGCACAGAAATAATGGTCTGAGGATGTATACAACATTAGACTCTTCCCACTCCTCTTAATAACAAAGAAACTGAACTGTCATCTGATTTGATTTTTTGGAGGAAGTGGGACAGTTTAGAAAAGTCAGGAGGGGTACTTTCATACACTTTAATACTTGCATTGCACAATGATGAAAAATTCTGAAATAACTTTTGCCTGGCTGGAGGAACATTCAGAGAAAGTGCTCCAAACATAACAAACAAGATTTCTCTTCTTATGAATTTGTTTTTGGGAAAAATTATACTGTGGCACTGTCAGTGCAGCTGTGACAGTATAATTCAGGACAGAAAACAGTGGAAATATATCTCTCCTTCAAAACTGAGACTGAGCTCTTAAGATCAGTAAAGCCCCAAGAGACTTTTTACAGCTGCAAGTCTTTAAGTTGGGGTGTCCCAGCTATTTCAAGTGAAGAGAGTTTTCTGTTTACCTGCTGTCTTCCCTCATTTCTCCTAGCTAGCATGTTCTGCTTTTCCTTTCATCAGCTTCTGCCCATGAACTTCTTGAACTTCTCAATCTAATTTTTTGGGTTCTTGCTCTGATTTAGGCGAGGAAAGAGGAGTTCATTGAAAACTGATTGTTGTGACTGTGGAATTCTTAATGGTCATTTCTGAAGCATTTACTAGTGAGTGAAGTGTTTCACTTATCCGACTAGTCTTTTGGAACCTCAGTGTTTTGAAGTTACTGCAAAATAATAAAATAAAGGTGCTTAATACACCTTTAGGTGTATTAAGGTTTTTTTAATATTTTGTTTTAGAAAAAGTAGTTACAATTTTCTTGGAAGGAGTTAGGCTATATTTTAAGTGATGTAAAGGATAATCAAGGATGCATGTCAACTTTAATTGCCTAGAAACGCTGTATGACTTGCCAGAAATTGTGTTGCTTCTAAATAAAGCATTTCTCTAAAACACTGATCATTTTGTGGTTGACTAAATTGAATTTAACTTACCAGTCGTCTGTGTAGGAAATTTATTAAAATGTGAAAGATAAAACTGTCCCAGAGATTTTTTCCTTTTTTTTCCCCTTTTCCAGTTAAACGCAGTATGTTTGATGAAATTGATTCCTTTTTCTCTTGGGGAAAAAAAACTCTGAGAGAATCTCAGGGAGAAGAAATGTCCATAGCATTTCTTTAGAAGCCTACCCTGTGTTTTCATCCTCAGAATGAGTGCCTACAGACCTTGGTGAGCAACCCACGAATTGCTGCTCAGCCACCCCAGGAAAAGTTGCCTGTCTTCTGTTTCAGGTGAAAGCCTGTGTCTCTAGTCCACACTCCATCCCATCAACACCTGGGAGAGTATTAGTAAAAAGAGAGAGTATCTAAAATGTAGCTAAAATGACTTACGGGACAAAAACCTGTGCTCCCTACATATTTGCAACATTCTCAATCTAATCTGACACACTGAAATCATGCATGGAGAAGGTGAAAATCAAAAAAAGGATAAAGGAAACCAACAATAATAAGACTGAGATCCTTAGTCACTGTTTTTGTTTTAAAGTTGTGGACCCTATCAGAGGTGGATGCATAAAGTGCACTGTATAAATAACTTTGGTCAACTTACTTATTCTCTGTTGACCATAAAGAAAGTTGGGATAACTGCCTCAGACAAAATACCTAACATTTCTGTGGTGAGACAAATCCACTCAGTATGATGAGCAAATTTTGAAAGGAAGAGAGATATTGAAAAAATATTTTTTAGAAAGTAGAGGAAGGGAAAAGAAGGTAGTATGAAAAAAGGTGATGGGAAATCAAACAAAGAAAACAAAAAAAACCCCAAACCCAAACAAACCAGGAGGAAGAAGTATAACAGATTAACAAAGGATGCAGAACATATGAAAAAATGTAATAATTAGCCACATGAAAAACAAAAGACAAAAAAACTTAGCCAATATCTCTGCATATTAAGTCCAGAAGTCTACAGTTTCAGGATCTCAAAAGATGCATCTGCATTCCCTAATACCTGACTTTTCCATTATATTTCTCAGGAAAAGGTCTATGAAGAAGTGCCTATAATGTGAGTCATTAAGTGCATTATCACTCAAGATCGTGGTGAAGAACAATGGAAACATCCTCTGATATTAGAAACAAGGTAGGACTCATTTGCACTGCAGAATAACTGTTTGGATTCTTCCAAACTACAGCAGCAATTTATATATTACCGTTATATATTATGATAATTTGTGTAATAACATTGAAAAATCTATTTGAAGCATTTGAAATTTGAAACAGCATTTATGTGTGACTAGAAGTTTGCCAAGAAACAGAAGAGGAGTACATGCAATAAACATATCATAGAAGTTTTGATACTGATGTGTGACACAACACAATGTACACAGATCTGGCTTCCACTTGGATAAATAAAATAAAACAGTTTTGTTAACAGATTAAATGATTAAAGCAAGTAAAGCACCTGATAGGAGCAATAAACTGAATCATTGGTTCCTCAGGTATTTTTCCTACTGGAGAAAAGGTTCTACTTCTATAGAAATGTAAGAAACAACAGTTTTCACTCAAGAAACAATACCAAGAAAATGCTAAAAAGTGGTTCATATTTAATCCAAATGGACAATCATTTGCAAGTACCCACATCAAAGTTGAAGATAAATTAAACTACTCATGAAATATACTATTACTGTTCTTTCATGTTTCCTCACGAAGTTGGTCTGACTTCCTATTTTTGGGTCTTTTAGCCTTGCAAATTTCTATAAATAAAATTTATAATAGAACAATAAAATGAACAAAATAGGCTCAGACAATGGTACTTTGAAGTTATCTCTGGCCTGTTCATATTCTGCATATTTTCTTTCTGGAGATTCTACCGCTTTTAGGATATTAGTTTCTCCTGGATGTCATTCTTCATTTTATATCTTTTTATATGATTAGTAGGTTGGCTCCTGAAAAAAAGGATTTCTAAACCATAAATGAGCAAAGATTTTTTTATGTTTTAAATCCTGCTTGGTCACAATAGTTGTTGCTAATATTAGACATTATTCAGAGAAGCATGTCAACATGTCCTTACATATGGAAAAGTGTAATCAATGAAAAAGAAATTAATAGCTGAGAATCAGGGACATATTAATGACTTACAGTTACTGGAGCAAAAATGAAGAGGTAAAAGCTTTCAGGGTCACTGTAGCAGCCTTGATGTTGTCTCATGCAGCTATAGCAGCAGATTTTCTGGCTTGCTTGTAAATTAAGCAACTTTACAGATTGGGCGAAGGTTCATCTTCCCTAATTTAGATGTTAAAAGTTAGTTTCTTAAATTCAGGTTAGACTCTCTAGGGACCATATATAGTCAATGAGAGAAAGAAGCAATCAGTTTAATCTTACAGCAGTTGTACTAGGATGGGCTACATGAATTGTTTTCTGAAGTTACGTGCTTTCTTCTATTGATCTCAAAGGAGACCACAGTGACTTGGACTACTAAAATGAGGAACCTTAGATTACAGAAGATGAATCCCAGTCTGGGTGTATTGCTACAAATCAACTGCTATTGGACTCTGTCAGCTTTATTAGGAAAAAGGTGCCTTGCAACAGAATTTTTAAAATAATTGTATTATTTTTATATTGCATTTTTGGAATTTTTATATGCAACTTCACTAGCAGAATATTTTAATTTAAGACAGTCCTTGTATTCCGGTAACTAACAAAAGGTAACAGATAACAAATGCAAAAAACCTTTCAAAACTAGATTGAAGCTTGTTATTTTTTATCATTCTCTGAATGATAAAATTACACACAGTCTGTTTAGTTAAAGATTGCTTAACAGTGCCCCAGAAAGGTACAAAATACCCATGGCTGCTAGCTAAACAGTAAGTCTTCTAGGAAGTCTTGAATCCACCTAATGATTGGCAATGGTTTTTAAGTCTCAAAGATATGTTTGTATATTCCAGATACAATTGTTGGTGGAGTGGTGTTATATATTTTTGTTATCTTGTAATATTTGACTCCTCTTTAAAAGATTCTTCTTGAGAATACCAGTGACACTATTCTCTCCTTTACTTCCCATTGCAGGAAACTTCATTTTGATAACCAGGTATAAATTATATATATATATATATATATATATATATATATTCTGTTTTAGTTTTCTTTCTGTCTATTAAGAAAATGTGGCTCAGAGAAAAATCCTTGACTTCCCCAAACAGAAATCCAGATAAATACAGTATGTGGCATTTCCACAGGTGTGAACAATTTGATTTGTCTACAAAAATACATTTAGCATACAAATGAGCATGAAAATTTGAAAGCATTGACACAATCCTTTTATATCTGTGAAATTATTTAAAGACAATAATCATGGAAGAATATGAACAGATTTAAAGAAGCAAGATAGGTTTTTAATAAATTCACGGTCTTATCTTTCACAGCAGTGAGTAGGAGAAGGGTATTTTGACTTAAACAAAGCCTGACAAAGAAAGCTTCCATATATGATTTTAATGAAATTCTAGTTCTCAGTTTCAAAATGTTGCAACGAGTTTCACACAGCTTTCCATGCTACACACTTGCTCTCTTTTTTCCCAGAATAACTAGGATATAAAAAAAACCATAATCTTTCTTTATTATTAGATCATCCTTCAAGAGGTAGGACACCCACCTGTTCAAGTAGGCTGCAGTCTTTTTCCAGAGCAGTGCCTCTCCATTCTGGTATTTGAAACCAGAGTTCTACTTGATGCTGACAGCATGCTACATACCTATTCACCAGCGTAGCTGGAAAAAACTTTCACAGGCTGCTGATAGCTTGAAAATTTGCAGAATAATTGTGCCTGGGTTGGATCATCCAGTCCTTTCCACAGCCAACGTGTGTTATATTTCTGATCTTTGCTGGCAGTAAAGTTTTGTAAGAAATAGCAAACATGACAAAAATAAGAGATTGTGGAACTGGAAAAGTAACAGAAAGACAATAGAACCAGATTTCAGTGGCTCAGCAATTAGTTTATGTAAGGCCATACTCTGAGATATGTGGTAAAGTTGGTAAGTAAATATGCAGAAACTGTGAGAGGAAAAAAGAAGCTGACATTTGATATGTTTAATGACTGGGTGAGGTATCAGTTTAATTGCAACAACATTATGAGTAAACACATAGCCAGTTAATTTCAGTCACATATTTAATGATTAGTTATTTCCTTACACTACAGTAGAATATCAGTTCAGGCACTTGTTTTTGTTGGAGTGAACTTGTCTAAACAGCAAGGCAAAAATACTAGCAAATATGAAATGTGATGGTCAAGTGTAGCTGATGGATACACTTGAATAAGTACTCCATTACTTAAAAAAGGATTGTGCTTTCTATTTTTTTTTATTATCTTGATATACTAAAACTTTTCTTAGCTATATATCCATGTTCTGCACCTTTCACCACTCTACTATGAGAAATTGCTGACACAAAGGAACACTTCACAAGATCTGGCAAGAGGTAAATAAACACCGCATAAATAATAGAATACAATGACATTTTGTTTCCAACATTAAACTAGTGAGACGCTTGGATTTTTCTTATAATTTCTGGTAACAGTAGCAGTAAGTGACTTCACTGTAGTTTCCTGGGGCACTAGTCATAGGCAATTATGGTGTTGAGCTAGACAATGTACAGGGAACAGAAATACAATTCCCACCTCAGAGCTCACTCTCTGGCTGTAAGGAAAGAGTGAGCAGATGGATATAGTCATATGGGAACCATGAGGCAGAAGTGAGGCAATCTGCAGTCTAAAAAATGTCAAGTTTACTGTTAAGTTTCCTGTATGTATTACGGTAAAAGAGAGTTCCTAAAGATAATTTAAAATATGATTGCGTGTGCATCTCTTTACTTCAGAAACACTTCTTAAAATGATTTGATTTCAGCTGCCTGCTGCTGATGTTGCAACTGATGCAGAATGACACAATGTGAATCTGTCTTATTTGAACAGACTTTAGAAATATGTGGGAATTACTGGTAATAGCAAAATAAACCCTTCAGAAAAAAAATATATTTGTAATAAACACCTGAACAGATAACCATAAATTGTAGCAAAAATAAATAAATAATTAAACCAAAGAAAAAAAATGCATGCAATGAAACATGAAACCTGTCCCTCTGACTCATATGAGAAGCCAGAAGTTTAGATTATGCACCTAAAAATTAACAGCCTATACAGTTGAGGAGCACAAACTATTTTATTATACTAGAGCTCATCTGCATGTGGTTTGCCATGCTAGTTGAACTGTTCTTGTGCTGTTCACTCAAATTTCTTACTTCCCTCTCTGGGATTCTTTC
This sequence comes from Struthidea cinerea, assembly GCA_013397865.1. Classification (NCBI taxonomy): domain Eukaryota; kingdom Metazoa; phylum Chordata; class Aves; order Passeriformes; family Corcoracidae; genus Struthidea; species Struthidea cinerea. Next base: position 1,499,281 of record VZTI01005472.1, read on the forward strand.
AGAAAGTGACAGATAGAAGAGTAAAATTCCTTTGAAAAAAAGAAGTGAATTTATCTTTATGGCAAAGGCATTGGATAGGTAATTACTATCAGCTATTGCTGATTTTGGCTAACTGTAAGGTTGACTTTGACCTTGGGTTTATATCTGCCTCATCATAAAGTAATCTTTGAACATTTTTACAGATACATTGATTTCTTCCCGGAAAAACAACCCCGTTTGTTGCACTAAGAGGATGTTGGTTTTAATAATGGAGGAATAACTGTTGACTTGGAAGTGTCAGTGAAAAGCAATTACTCTTTTCAAAAGCAAAATGTCTTATTAAAAACACTAAAGGATTTCTATCAAAAGAATAAAGTATGCTGCGGTTTTCTTCATTAATTTGCTGAAACTAAGCCTATTGTATTTCCTTTGGGTCATTTGTATCATGGGATTACCATTAAATTATAGACATCATGCCATCATCAAGACTATTTATTCAGACCAGTGTGAGTTGGTGTAGTCTCTTTGACTCCTAAAATATCAGTTTGCTGAAGTAAACATGTTTCATTCATGCCAATCTAAGTGTGACTGCCTGTACACTGCCACATGCCCAGCCCAGCTGGTGCATGCGCTGCTGCGGACCGAGGAGAGCTCTGTGCTATTGGGTGGCTGCATCCCTCGCTGCAGCTCCACCACGCTACCGAGATGCCAGGAAGCGCATCCCTGCTCCCGTTCTCAGCGCAACACCCTGCTCCGGTGACTCCTCCTATTCCTTGTGAGGAGAGCTGCCTATCTGATTTTGGAGCTCTGGCAAAAAGCCTGAGCTCATTGATTACAGATCACTGTTAATAAAGAGCATTTGTAATGCAGCAGTGGTGATACAATCTCCACACGCCAGTTCATGATGGCCCTTCAGTCCCCACAATTAAGTCGTCCAGCAGGCATGCCCCCTGGTACAGCTGCTCTGTCAATCTCATTTTGTACTACAAATGATCTTAGACCCAGTGTTTGACATGGGGTTTTAACACCAAAGAAGGCAATTCTGCAACTTCAAATGAGCCTAATTGGTTGTGCGCTCAGGCGTTCACTCAAGCTGCTTCAGTCCATCAGAGAGAGATTTCCAACTAATTGAACAGCTCAGAAGGAAAAGAACCAGGGAAATCACAATGCACTGGGCCGCTTGAGAGCTTTTTTCATGATAAAAAACCTTCAAAATAAGAATTTTTTTTTTGTTAAAGCAGCCACCTGTCAATCTAGAAAGAGGTTTCATTGGTACAGAAGCTCTTAATGAGCTATGACCTAAAAATCAGTGGCTATCAATAGCACAATCTACAGGAAAAGGTATTTTTTATTTTTATATCTAAAGATGTTTATTTTGGATTGTGAAATTATTTTCTTCGGACTGGAAAGCTTTTCTTATAGTGCATAACAGTTACGTGGTGACGAGCAGATACAGTACATTTCTTACCTGAGCAATGTCATTCAAGAAACTCTCGCTGCTAAAGTGTGTAAAGTTATTCATGTGTACGAATGCTGGGACTGGGCTGGGTGAGATTCTGATCACATAAATATTTGCCTTTCTTCTTTTTTTTTTTTGAGCAGCTGAATTTAAATTTACATGTTTGTTCTAGGAAATTATGAATCAGATTTCTCTTCTGAATTGCACCCTTTTTACCTCTTGTTTTCACTCTACTTATTTAAATAACTTTCTTTCAAAGGTCAATTCAGAGACTTTTGCCCTACTCTTTACATTCTGTATGTCTAATAATTTCATATCTATTCCATGAGCGACTCAAAAATATAATTTATGTAATATTTGTATTCAGCATCAAAGGTAGTTGTTCACATCTGAACTGATGACAACTGAGTATCCAATTTTTTACAAAAAAAAGAAAGAACAGACTAAATAATGTAAATTTATTTCCTTTCCGTTTAAAATAGGAAGAAACTGAAGACTTTTGCTTCAGTAAATGTGAGCACAGAACTTCATGATTGAAATGATGGTGTGTTCTGGTGAGGAGCTGATTAACCTGCTCTAATAAAGATCTTCAGAAGCTGCTTAATTCTAAGTATGTAAGTCCTCTGATTTCAAATATCAAGTTGCCTTTTCCGCTATTTGCATTGTGGTGGTATGGAGGGGCTGAGCCCACCCTTAAGTCCCTGTTGAATGGCATGTACACTTTAGCTTATCCCCATGGGTATACAAGTCTTCTGAAAGTAAAAGAAGCAGGTGTGTACATCTAATGTATAGATATATACACACATACATAGATATAAAATTTAAACTAATTGTTCTAGCTTGTGGAAAATTCCAGAGGGTCTGAGGCTTACACCTGTACTTGATTGTTTTTCAGCAATATTTACACAATTGGATTCTAAAATAATGATATATCTCAGTAAAATAAGACTTCTTTTGACTTCAGGAAATGCCAAACTCAAAGAAGTCAATGAGAGTGTTCTTTTGTTCCAACACTAGGTAATTATAAGGGCTTATTTATATATTGTTGTCACCTTTAAAGCCCAGTGCCAGTGAAACAAAACCCAAAGCAGTAAACAATTTCAGCCGCAGTCTCATCAACACATGTATCCTAACATTTTACAGACATTTGTCCAACAGCGACACTCTCATTTGACTTCAGTGAGAGCAGAATCAAACACTCCAGTTTCATGATCAAAGACTAAATTCTTTCAGTTGAAACAAACAGTGAAGGATAATATCTGCATGTTCAGAATGTACTTTTCCCAATCACCTGAGGTGCTTTATTGCTCTGGTGTTGAATCATCACTCAGGATTTTAAAATTCAAGCAAATGTAAGAGGATATAAACTTAACATGGTTACTTAAGTAAAATATCATTTTATTTCAGGAATAGTCACTAAATTAAATTAAAACATCACGATGCTTATCTCTCTGAGGATATGTTTCATTCTGAACTATAGCCCAAAAATATTTATGTGTAAAATCTAAAGGACCATGCTATGCATATGATATTGAATGCACTTGTAATACTATAGTAAAGGCAGTAATTGGTAAGTGCCTTCTAGGTCCCCTAACAGTGGGGTGGAGCTGTAGCTACAGGGAACCTTATTGCTGAGCTCAGCAGACAAGCTGCCCCTGTGATTCCAGATGTTTCTCTTTTTTGGGGGGCGCAGGGGACCTCCCAGGATCAGAATGCCAGCATGTCTGAGGTAGCGTATCCACCCTGTGACACTGGAAACTCAGTATTCCTAACCCTATAGCTCTGCAAGAAATTCAGTTGGATCCTCAGGGGCAGATGGGCTAAACAGATCCACGTTGTCAACTTCCCCAGACAACTGCATCTGTCAAAAATCTCATGTTTAATTTGTATACACACACACACACTCACACTCACACACACAATATATATTTCTAAACCAAGAGGGAAAAAAAAGCCCCCCCAAAAAAGCTGAAAATCTCAGGCAGAAAAACAGCTGCACTCATTTTTGCTGTGAACTGGCTGAGTCAGTCCTTAAGCCAAGCCCTAATTAATTTGCACACACAGTGTAACCAATAAAGAATGGCAACAGCCAGAAGAATGGACTCTGTTGAGGGGGATTAGTCTCTAGCAGAAAGGGTGGCTGAGAGAGAGAGTCTGATGATAGCTAATTGTTGCCAGGAGGACAAAAATAATGGGCAGCCTGCAAGAGAAAGAGAAAAGAAAGGGCTGGTGGAAGTAGTCATCAGGTGTTTGCAGTGATGAAGTTCATTGCCCCAGCTGTTTATTCTGGTGTTGAGCCTTAATGCCCATTTGGAATGGGCACAGCAAAAGCCTTGTTAAAATAATAAGATTTGAGTGTATAATACATTGATGGAGTCAGAAGTCCATGCAAATATCTGTTTCATAGGGGTCATTTGGTCTGGCTGGAGTGTAGTGTTCGGTCACTGAGCCTTGGAAAAAGATGGACTGCCTGATATTTTCACACAACAGCTCCTGCAGACACTTGTCTGTGCTTAATACAGCTTCCCCTTATGGCAATACACCCACCCCTTATGTTTAAGTGGGTGATTTCTGGAGAGATTTTTGCCCTTTAAGATTTGTTCATTCTGTTAACATCCCGTTTTTCATCTAGGAACCATGGCACACTGTTACTAATCCACTAGTAACCTGGATGTAACTCCGCACTATTGTGAGCCTGCCTTTAGAAGTGGAAGCAATCTAAGTGGTTCCATATCTTATAATCCAAACAATTAATGTTTAATGTTTGGTAAACATGCAACATATTAGACTGCCCTTGTGGTTTCTCATTCGTGAATGTCTTACTACACTCTCTACCAGCTCTTGGAGTCACTGTAAATTTGCCAGCAATAACTACCACTGAAAATCAAGCCCCTGATATTGCAAGTTAGGCACTGAAAACTGATGGTCTGCAAAATCCTAACTCTCTACCCAAATGTTTTCGTTGTTTTGCTTTACATATCCATTATGTCAGGACTGGCTTAAACTTGTTAATTGGGAACTGTTGACCAGTGCTTTCTGGAGAAATGAGTTGCAATTCCAAAACAAACCAAAATATTTTCTGTGACTAGAAAGCCATGCCATTTAGGAAAACATATGGGAATGTTGTGCATAATGTATATGTAGACAAGCCATAGAAGCGTGTTTATGCATATAAGGACATATGAATGTTTTATCCACAATAAATGTCATCAGTGACTGATAAGAGGTAACAGAAGCTATCAGATATTTAAGAATTAATGCTTACAAAATAACAGAAAAAAAAGAAAATCCTGCTGTTCATATAGTTCAGTAAGAGATAAGGGTAGAACAGCTATCAAATATGAGGCAAAAACCACTATCAATTCACAAGAATGTTAATCCAAATCTAGTTAAAAAAGGCAATTTGAATCAACATGACTGGAAAGCCCACATCTACCGTAAATCAAAGTTAACTCATTAATTTCTCAGTCACAATTTTTGATTTGTAAGAAACATATACTGTCCTGATATGAAAAGAGATAGTATACTTTAAATATTCAAGATGACTAGTCTTCTGATCAAAGCCATGGAAAAGCTCGTATCATGCATAGTCAAATACCAAATTAAAGCACATTTACATAATCAGTGTCAGCTGATGCAGTTAAATGTATTATCATATACAATGTAAGGGCTCAGTAACACATTATGTTCTGGTTTAAAATAATTTAGTTCAAAAGATCATGAAGTTCATATGAAATACATTAAACTGGTCTGCATCCAAATAGGGCAAAAACTCTATTTAGGTCCTGACAGGTCCTATTCATGATTGATATATGCCCACTTTCTATCATGATCTAGTAGAAAATCTGAAATATAAAATCATGACTTAGGAAATTATGATAAAAAATTGAATGACAATAAAATTGTGAGGAAAAAATTGCCTAACAAGGAACTTCCTTTGCATGGAATGTGGAACAAACTAAGATCTCAGAATCTGCTTGAAGAACTTACAGTATGAACTTTTATATCCTGCATTAAAAAAAACCCTAAAAAATATTTATTTAACTATATTTACTTTAATATCTCCTTTTAATACAAGTCGGGGGTTTTTTTTAACCCGTCCAAAACCCCAAAAGCATGGGTTTTTTTTTCTCAAGCTGCAATTTTCATCATTGCCTCTAACATCTTCCTTCCAGAAGGTAACTACAGGAACATCTTTATGATTATGATAGAAGTGCATATTCAGATTGAATATGAGCCCATCATTTTTTCTCCAATTAATTTTGCTGATTTAGGACCCCAAAGTAGGTCTTGCATACCAGATGAGAGACATCGATCTGGACTTAGGTGACACGGAAAAGAATCCAGAGCCACAGTAAGGAATCAGCACAAGAAAGAATGAGAAATATCATCTCAGGTTTAGAAGGGAGTACAACAGGCAGCTTTACTGAAAGTTGTATAATCCACTACAAAAAGCAAACTGAAAAATTACTGAAATTTTAGAACGGTCACCAGAATTATTGGTTCGGCCATTTGTTAATCTTTTCTCGGATAAATAAAACATATTAAGTTTCCAGAGGAAAACATTCTGAGTTAGGATAGATATTCAATCTAACACAATCTTTTTTCAATGTCTCATATTCCCCCAAACAAAGCAAAGCTGAAAATACATTCAAATGACTCGAAATGTCACTTTGACATAGTGATGTACAACTTTACCTGGAGTTCAGACATGGCCAGGATTAATTCCTTGCCCCAACAGCAAGCTGCATAGGACAGTTACATCCATAAAGCCAACCTCATTAGCCAACCTGCCCACAAATCCTTGTTAAGCCTATTGGGTGCAGATCACAGCCTGTGCCCCTTCCTGAATGTGCCAGTAGACTGCTTGCACCTATGGGGCCCTGGCAAAGCTGTGTCAATGAGCACAGTCAAAATTAACAATACAGAAAATTCCAGCCCTAAGTCTACTGGGACAGAGGTCACATATGTGGTCACATAAAATTAGCTTTGCTTCTCCTTTTTTTTTCCCTTTTCACTATTGAATGCCCTATATTTTGAATCCGCTTGTTCTCTTGGCTGACTGACATCACCACCAGAAGGGTTAAGGACAGTGTTCTGCTCTGAGGTTTGACATTACCTGGTGGGTGGCTTTGGGCTACTGAATTAAGTTGTTATCTGGGGCCAGAATCTCCCCACCTGACCTAGATGTGAAGTGTGCAGACTCTGTCCAGGAAGATCCTTTTCCTCTGGTGGCTACACTGCAATCCTGGGTGAGGTTTCCTCACTGAAGAATATGGACTGAGTAAGACGGATCCAGACATCTGTGCCTTAGGTTGTTTATCTGTAAAAAAGTTTTAACACCAAGCAAAGATTCTTAAACAACATACAGACAATTTCTTTTTCCAGGAATACTGTCATATCCACTCTGTTTCTGAGGAATTTCTGTCTTGGCAAGCGATCTTCATCACCAGCCAAGTTAGTATCCTCTGGCCCACTCACAGGTACATCTCTAAGCTCTCTCTACATGAGAAACCCCTAATACAAAGTTTAAGCACAACCAATAACAGCCTCAGATGTTTTGTTCTGCAAAGGAACAAATTATTTTATGTCTGTCCTTCAGCTGCCTTGGCTCAGCTTGGGTCCCCTGGCGTATATTGAGCTAGTGGGCTTGGGCAGTGAACTTCTTCCCTCCTGCCAGATTGAGGCAGCATCCAACAGTTTGCCCAGCTCTGACTGCGAGATGGTCTTTTTTATGTGGATGTAATGGATGAGGACTCAGGGGCAAACAGTTGACCATTTCATAACACAGAACCTGCAATATGCAAAGGTTTCATGGAATAAGGACTTATGTTTGATTTCAACTCTGCACTCTCTGTCTGTTCTAATATTCTTTCAAATTGTGTGACAGGTTTGAGAGACACGGCAAGAGGAAAGTGCGTTAAGAGGTGTGCAATAGTTCTCTTTTTTTCCAGGAGCAGCACTAACAAGAAAAGACTGTGTTCGTGGCACAGTCCCATAGCAGACATTAATCTCAGCCCTCTGGGATGATAAGGGAATGAGGCACTTGAAGTCTCAGTGCCTTTTCTGAGAATTGTTTTTAATAGTCCAGCTAAAATGACAAAACTGACCAAATCATGGAACAGTGCAAACCAGAATTATCCTATTTAAATTGTTATTTCTTGGGATTTTGCTTTCTCTGTTAAAAAAAAAAAAAGTTTTAAATGCTCTCTTTCAGTTTAATCATCCTTGCGTGTTTTCCTATAGTGCCTCTGCAAACATTTATGAAACACTTAGTATTCTTTTTTCTAATGTGACCTAATGGCAAGAGCCTATCAACATTTCTCAAGAGACTTTGGAGTTAAAAGTGCCAAAGCTTTCAATGGACATGCAAGCAATCATTTCCGTATGTTAGCTTTTTTTTCTCCATGGACCTGGAAAGCAATGGGATAGTAAAAGATTTATTTGTGATGGCTGGAGGAACAAGCTGCTGTTGAATAGAGGGCAAATATTTTGTGGTTTTGCTATGTTCCTCAAGTTGCTCTTCTTTGTCTGAAGACACTAATATTTGTGTTGGTTTTGGTTACTTGGCACAATTCGAATCTTGATACATCAGATTTTTTCATTCTCTTGGCTTCTGCCTACTTAATGCATCTCTTTTGGTGATAAATGCTGTGGACTTCTCTATCAAAAAAAACCCTGCAGCTGGAATGAAAAGCTCAAGGTTCTGCCACTCAGCCTGGATCACAGGCCCAGAAAATGAAATAAGAGGATTTGCTGTTTCTGGTGTGTACCTCTTTTTCTGTGTATATTTATTGCATTCATTTCTAAAAGGAAAAAATCATGTCTTATTACTGGAAGAGTACACAACAGAAATCAATTTAGAGGACAGTGTGGCTTTGGAAAAATCAACAAAATATATGTTTGCAGAATACAGCCCATGGATTCTGTATACACTCAGAATGATATATGATCACCTGTCATACACATCCCTCTTTTTAGAATTAAAAGATCTTGTAGCGGGTTCAGTTTGTAACTGGGCAGAAACACCAATTGAGTGTAGTGGTTTAGTTTAAAATTAATTATTTACTTATTTTCTTTTTGTGAGATAAGAATTAGGAGAAAACAAAGCAGGCATTAAACTTACAGAATATAAAGAAGTTTATTAACAGACCTAAAAGAAAGAGGAAAAAAACTACTGTGTTGTAAAACTTTCCTTCCATGAAAACTCACCGTTCTTTCACAGTGCAAGACATGGACCGTCGCATGGGGTTATTAATCTTTTTAAGGCTGAGTTATGTTGGCCTGAACACAAAGGGGTTTTTTCGCCACCAGTCTCTTAAAAGCCTCTCTCTTTCTCTGCTTTCAAGTAGCTTGGCATGGGCACTCTTCACAACCTTCACGGGCCACATGTGAATTGTCCATCTCCCCACGTACTTCAAATGGATTAAAGAAACGCACAGTTTGTGATATTACAGTTCTTTACCACGGCATGCAAGAAGTATTTTAAGCT
>VZTI01005472.1:1508350-1549315 GCA_013397865.1 Struthidea cinerea
TGGCTGCAGACAGGAGGCTCCTCCAGCTCCCGCTGGCTCAGCGTAGAGAGGAGAGGAGAGGGTCCCACCGGACCCAAAAAGCTGGGCTGGACGGGCTCAGCTGTGTGGTAGTCCATGGCTGACCCTAACTGTCTGCAGCTCAGGGATAGTTCCCTTCCCAACGATCCAGGGTCCGTGCCGCGGTGCTGGGAGAAGGGAGGGGGGGGGGAAAGGGACCCCGGCCCGGCCCGGTGGGGCCCAGAGGCCCAAGGTCCCCCCCTACATTCCAGCAGGTGAGCTGGAAAGGAAGTCCAGTTCCTGCCTTCCTATGCGGTTTAAATATGTAAATAGAGAGAAGCGTTGTTGGTCTAAAAAGTTGTCTGTCAATTCAGGATCAACCCACTACAGATGTCTAAGTCTCTTCAATACCACTTGTTTCCAAATCTTAGGTTGGCTATGTACTTGGTTATCCTAAATGGAAGAGGAGTCTCAGACTCCATTCATCAAGTGCAAATATTCAAATCAATGTAAACAGTGACATGAACTGAACGAATAGAACTCAACCTGTTAGGTAGGTGATTATCAGTGCACACATACTTCAGGCAGGTAACTATTTGAAAGTACTCTCTGGCACACAGAAAAGCAAGTTTATGTCTATTAAAAAGGTTATTTCTCCTCTAAGCAAAGAAAATATGTTATACAAGAGATATTATGGTTACTTAGTAGTATTATGGAAGGTTAACATACTGTGAAGCCAAATGCTGTTTTTACATATTGAAATAACTTGATGTTAATTCATTTTTTAACTGATATTGAAAGGGTTTTTGTTTGAGGCTGATTATTATTATTAAATGTTATGATACATGATGGGACTTACATAAAAGCGTTATGTGAGTATATGATATCGTTACTAGGAATCCTGTCAATCAGTGATATGATTGAAAGATAAAAGCAACAAATTATATTAAGCTTTTGGGCAAATCCTTGGGGTTTTTATCCTTCCACTATTTTAGTTTTGGTTTTATCATATTTCTGTTGCTTGTATCGCTTGCTAACTATGTAGTTTCTATAGCAACCTCCATTGACCACTGAAATAATGAAAGCCACAGCAACTCTCCTGCAGTGAAATCCCTCATGCTGACAAAACAACTCCTATTTTCTTTGTCCAGTGTTGCCCGTTACTTACATGACTGACTCATTTGTCAAAATACTTGAGCTGTTTGCTAATTACTTCGGAATCTGATAATTGCAGACAAGACATCTAAATTTCAGTGTACCTGCAGATTCCCATTGGAACAAAGAGCTAAAACAGAAGTCTTATTTTGTGCCAGAAATATAATTTCATAACTGTGGAAAGATTTGAAAAATGTGTTTGTGATATTGAGAAAAAAGAACTACATGAACATTGGAAAAAAAAACCAACAAACAACAAACTGAACCAAGCAAATTTAATTTCTTTAACTTAATTCTAAGGTTTTTTAACCTCTGGACTGATGTATTTTTTGGGTCCTGAATTTGATTCCAAATTAGCAGCAAACAGGATCAATGTCTGGATGCTGGACCCAAGGGAAGGATGTAGGAGGATCAGGGAGTGGTTCTGGTCATTCAGTAGATGGCACTTAAGCATTGTACCTCACTGAATCGATGGTTTATCATGAAGTTAGTGAGCCCTTTACTGCTGGAGGGGACATGTTCCAGCTGAAATAAAGAACTAACCAGTGATGCTAATTAAAGAGCCTCTAGCACTTCATGCACATCTGAAATAATTATTCGTGTTGGTTTGGTATGAAATGTATTTTTCCAAATAAATTCTCAAAATGGTTATACCATAGGAAGCAGGACTGACCTTCTTGTGACTTTTAGTCAGATGTATCTGTTGCTCTGTTGAAGTGAATCTTCCAGACTTCATGCTACCTGTAGAATGGAAGATGGAGACCACATACACCAAACTCTTGTTTAAGTGGATAAAAAAGGCTCTGGAGGCTTTTGCTTTGTCCTGCTCCATCTCACCCCAATCTCCTGTAGGCAGAGAAACAGCGAAATCTTTGGAGAGCAGCTGTGGTCTTTTGCCTCTTTCCAAAACTTTTCCTTAGCTCTCCAATCTGGGTGGCAGCTGGCAGCATGAGTGCATTGGTATGAGACCACGAGGAGTGTTGATTGCTTCTGATACAAAGTGATGATACCCTGCTTAGATTTTTCTGTTAGAATCAAATGCCTTCTTGCTGTGAACCTTTAATTACTGTATGTATTTTGGAGCTAGATGTAGCACTTACCTAATTTTATAAAATTTGTTGTTGATAAAATGCTGGGAAAATTGTGGAGTAGCAGTGAAAATCAAATAATGAGTCCTGGTAAGTTGTAAAAGCCCATGGCAGTTTTCAGGGACTTTTCCCTTTTATAAACATTGGTTTGACCCCAATCCAGACACTACAAAAATTCTTTATTGTGTCTTTTTATATTTGCCTCAGCAGTGCAAAATATGACTTTTGGGCATTTTATTTGATTGCTGGCACGATTTAACCTTTTTAAAAGTAGCAAAGTAAAGGAAAATGTAGGGACAGGAGTAAAACCCAAGAGAGTCAAAATGCATTAAGAATTTAAATATGCATATAGTGCTTTGAAAGAGCACAGTTTCTGATGTTGTTTTGCAGAATAGCAATGCAAAATGCAGTGCAGATGAGCAGTACTGTCAGCCTGGTCTGCACAAAGCAGCACTGCTGAGAGGGAAAAATAAAGAGAATGCGACTGAAAGGTTACTCCATGGGAAGAGATTAAGTTCTGCAGAAGGTTAATTGCTGTTCTCTGTAAGGCTACTCTGATTGATAATGTTTTTTCTTTTTTTTTTTTTTTCTGGTCATATGAATTTCCTTTGTTTGTGGAAAGGATAAAATAAAGCAGCATAAGTGTGGTGATATGCAAAAAGGTAATATTTTATTTGGTCATAGCTGGTTAATTAATTAACTTTGGTTCATCTTCCAGCTGGATTCATGAAACACATTAACTGACTTGGCTTTTTTTTCGGTATGGAAAAGTTTTAACTGCAGCTGGCGAGCTCTGAACTTCATAGCTCTTCAGCTCAGCAATGGGCATAAGTGATAAAAAACTGAGTCACACAGGGAAAACACAAAAAATTCTCTAATGTGGCAGCTCCTGCCTTGCATGGGATATCCCAGGGCTTAGAAGAACTCAGCAGGAACTGAGATCACTCATGAGTCTGGAAATAGCTGACATTAATCTTTATCCATAAGATTAGCAATCACTGGCAGACAGTGCCTTGGATGTCTTGTAGAGAATGGTATCCTACAAGATTGCCTAGCTCCCATGAAGTTTGGGTCCTTGTTCTTCTACTACACTCTGGCACTAAGCACTGGGTACAGTCAGGTTTGAATTGACCTCTTGTCAATAACCTGTGGGCTTAAATGAGGCTAAATTCCCAAAGTGCCTGGGGGATATTGATTTCTTACTGGATTGCAAAACAAAAATTCGGACCAACTCAAATTTTAAAATGGAAAATGTAGCGGTGTATGAGGAAGTGGCTATTTGCTGGTTTTTGTCATCTCACTGTTATTTAGTAATAGACTTGTGTGAATCCCTAAAGTTTCATGTAGGTCCTCAACTTCATGTGTTTAATGTAATAGCAGATAAATCAGAAACATATGCTTGAGTGCATAGAGATCATATAGGCTAACACCGATAGAGAAGAGGAAAGACCAAAATCTGCTGTTATGCACTTGGCTGAAAGTAAATAACTGCTTCTTTGGAGGTACTCTGTACTTCTGTGTGTCCAAACCCAGCATTTTGTACATTATCTGCAAGGTAATACATTTTAGACTTTTCCTGCTTGAATATCTTATACTTCTCTTCTAGCTTTAACAAATATGAAGATACTTCTGTTTCTACATATGTCAAAAAAAGTTGTCTGCGTTATCTTGATTATTGGATAAAGTAGCTGGGGTCTGAAGTTCTTTATCTGCATTCATGGAAAATAACTTCTTGTCATCTGAAACAATTTCAGTTAAGCCATTCACAGGGGCAAATTGGGTTCCTCAATGAACTGCTTAGTATTGCTTTAATGCAATTGATATTTGTGCTAGAGTGTGGTAAGCTCTTAGGAATTTAAAACCCATCAGGCATTTACCATACAAATGGTACCACACAGCTTTGTACCACCTTTCATCTGAAACAAGCCAACAGCAGTAAGTAGGATTGCACAGGTGCAATTCACCAAAGTGTTTGAAACCACCAGCTTTGTTTTCCTGTCACATCAAATATGCTCCTTAAGGCAAGCCACTTAATCTCCAGTTTCGTGGTGGAAACTGACTAAATCTAGTAGGGGGCATGGATTCTTCTCAAGGTTTATGCCATAGTAGCCAAAATCAGCTAGTCTCTTCAACCTAGTAATGTATTTGAGCAGATGATTGTTCACTTGAGTATTTTGAAATAGGAGTGAGTTACTGTGCAGAATCTGTTCAATAAATTTCATGGCTTGGATACATTGTCCTTAGCTAAAGGGTATCAACTTAATTGCTGCATGGAAAGGTTCCACTGCTCTACAGTTCTTGCCATGGTGGTATGCTCTTTTCTGTAATCATCTCTCAAGAGTAGCTTAATGCTCATTTTTATATTTAAATTCATTCATAACTAGATGACTGTTTACTAGGGCATGAAAATTGAGAATTTAACCTGATTTTTTCCAAATCCGATTATTGCATAGTATAATTTTATTGGAAAAAATATCTAGATTTACAAATTGTCTACATTCATAGACCTCTGAGCCCTCCCACAAAAATTCAGATAATGTTTTGGATAGTGAGTTTTGATGGATATTGCTTGGTGAATCTTACTACAGGAAAAAACCAACATCACAGCATACTCTTAAGTGTAGCATTTTTACATCACTTTAATGTTCAGTTTCAAAATAAGTAATAATCATTAGGAACCCATCATAGTAAAAAAGAAGGGGAACTTTTTCTTTAAATGCATGTCCCTCATTTTCATAGGTTAATGTAATCTATTGAATATAATGTTACTCATTAAAAATTTAAAGTCACATTTTCACTGAAACAAAACTGCATTGAATCTACAGCAGTTCTGGTGCATCAGACAGCATTCATAAAGCTGTAGAATATTACGTTGGTACACCTGGCTGCTTCAAACTTGTTCAGACTCCATTCTTAGGTTATTCTAACATGTTGTTCTCAACACATAAAGATATTCTTGTTTCTTATTAGATGTACTTATATTACGGGCAAAAGAGCTGCCAGAAAAGACACTGAACACAGAGGCAGCCCAGGTGGTTCATACAGGCTGGGCACAACTTCCTCATGGATGAACCTAAAAGGTACAAGCTACAAGCTATAAATTGAACACACGAAAAAAAGTACTTGCTGTTGTATTTTCAACAAGGAGGGAGTAGTTTTGTTTTCTTCTTCCAAACAGGGGGAGTGTTTTTACAACACTTCAGAGCAAGGATGGCAGGAAAAACATAAGAGGGGCTGTTTTCTTAGTAAAGCCCATAGCCGGAAAACTCTTTGCTCCACTCCTGGTTTTAGCTTGCACTGTAGTCAAGTCACATAATTTCTCAAGCATCTCTGCTTTCCTTCCCTTTCCATAAAATGTGGGTAACATTGCAGTAAACCACAGATATGTAAGAGTGCATTAAGATTCCTGTATGACAGTTCTCATGCAAGTGCTAAATATTCTGTTATGTAATATAGATGTTCTTGCTTGTGGTTGTCTTTTGATGTTAAGCAAAGACTGAAGTAGTTTAAATACAGCCCAGAATTATGGATGGGTGACACAGAGACAAATGGTGAGGCAGCCCATCTGCTGCCCTCAGAGGAAACATTTTTTGTTTCAGGGAGTTTATGTATTTTTATACAGATAGTTTCCTTACAGTATAAGGTTTTCTGCCATTCTGTAAGATAAATTGGATCCAAAAGTAAATGGCCTACATTTCCATCCATAAAATTGATTGTTTCTAGATTATGAACAAGACAACCAGTTCAATGACATTGGGAAAAGACAAAGAGGCTCTTGAGAGATCTCAGTAGTCCATTCACTGGTAACTCTCTGGCCTGTACCCAGCTCTGAACTCGCTTCCCTCTTGTCAGATTTTTTATGACAACCAATTAAATCAATATGACTGTTGAGACATATGGCAACAATAACACTCTGAGTTGCTGCCCATTACCACTCCAGCAGGAAACCAAGAACATGCAATATTTGTTATTGCTTATTTCAGGGATTCACTGAAGAATATCTCCTTCTTAAATAAAAGATTCACTGTGACTGTGTCAAAGGCAATTAATATTGTGGATGTTATCTGTGGAGCTGCTAACATATTGGTGTGCCGAAGAAGTTCTGTTTTTCTGCTGTCTGGAACCACGTTCAGAAAATGTTATTGGAATCTTAATGCACATCTGTTCTTGCCAACACATATTTGAAAATATTAGATATTAATCTTCCTGCAGAGAACCCTGTGAGACAAGCCTACTCTAATGTTTCTGCTTCACGGATGACTAGACATTCAGGTGCTGCAGACTGTTGTAAGAATTCACTACACAAAACTTCATTCAGTGAGCACTTTAGAGCAGTGATTTGTAGCCTTTATCAGTCATGAATTTACTTTGGAAAATATGCATTTTGCTCTCTGTGTTTCCAGGTCCTGACAGATTTTTCTTCAGGTGATGCTGTGTTGGTAGAGCTTGGCAGGGAATTATAATGCCAGGCAGTTTCAGTGGGAGGTTTGACTCTGGAATTTCCATTTCTGATTGGTTCAGTGCGTAAAACAGACATGCTCCAAAGTCTCTAGGGTTTCTGATTAGTCATTCTTAAGTAGGACTAATGACCAAAGAGACTGACTGGGGATTCCCCCTGCTTCCTTTCTTTTTTTTTGTCAGGAGTTACTGGTTTTTTTCTATGTTGTGGGGAGAAAGGTCTATTTTTCACTGTAACTGTGATTTATTTTATATCTTCCATATGCTCCCAAGGCAGAACAATTGTGGACATATAAAAAGAAGAAAACCCATGGGACTGCCATGTATAAGATGACCATGAAGCTGAAACATGGGAAATGCAGCACCTAACCCACTGAAGTGACTTAGAGAAATTATGCCCAGAATTATATACCTCCACAGGCACCTACTGCGTTCTAGATATCTTGCGGGTGGTTTTGAAATTTTGCTAGATGTCTTAAGGTCACATCTTATACATATGCATGAATGCTTTGACTTTAGCAACTGGGTGGCCAGATTCTCCTCAATTTTATCATGGTCCACCTGGAAAGCAGAAAATCACATGAGTACCTTAGCTCTGAGAAATGCTAGATTCTGTACTAATTATGTTGAATCTAGCACAAAAATTTTTTACGTCCTCCACTTGACAAGTATGCAGCACTCAATCCAGACAGTAGTTCAAGGGATATCTTCTTCTCATCTGATTGACACTGGCCATCATGGAACACATAAGTCATAGAGGTAGAAGAACAAGCCAGGAGGAACAAGACTTATAGCTGTTGGTGGTGTGATGCCCAGAATATTCAGAATAGCCAGAAGACATCTTAGTCCTGGCTTGTAGTCTGAGTACTCTTTCTGTGGGGAGTAATTAAATAAAATGTAAATTCCAGTTAAGCTCAAATTAGTTCCATATAGCAAATATAGGTCTAAATTTTGGAAGCAGGGTACTTCTGCATAAGTCCAGAAGCAAAGGTGAAGGAAGGCACATCAGAGGTCCTTTAAGATGTCTTGTGTGTCACAACTATTAAGCAGGTGGTGAAGTTGCTTTATATAATACTGCTTTTATGAAATTTTTTAATGAAATTGCTTTTTATAATACCTTCAGGCTTTCTTGAGCTGTTTGCCTTGGAATAGACACCACAGTAGCAGCCAACTCAGCCTAGCAAGTCTGAAGCTTCAATGTCCTAAAATATAAGTTGAGTGTCTAATGTGGAAATTTTGGATTATTTAGTGACATTTAGTTAGATTGTTTTCTGAAGGTATCCCACTCATTCTCTGCAATCTGTTAACTCCATTAATTAGAGAGTTCTGCTATCTGCTTTAGTGTGTTTGAGTGAGGGCTTTAAAACAGTGTGGTATTTTATAAATTTTCTGCAATTTATAATTAAAAGATTATTTTAATAAAAAAAGATTATTTAAATTAAAAATTCGAAAGGTATTTTAAAGGACATAAATGCTTTTAAAATATAGTGGATAAGCACAGTAGAGACTGATTCCACGTGTTTCACTGATTTCTTTCATAATGGTAGTGAAAGGATAGGGATTTTCATAGCTATTTAAATGGCTATTTTCAGCTGTTAGTTCACAGAATATTTTTAGGCAGTTTTTTCCTTACACAAAATGTTTTCAAATATGCATTTCAAAAGCAGCATGTGTAAAACAATATTACAGTGTTTCGTATTAACATATTTGCATCTTTAATTTTTGCCACTGTCAGATCACATGAAGGCAAGGCTTTGTGTTTGAAATCATTGTTTCTCTGAAACTCCTTGATATTCTACAGACATCAGCCTTCCCTGGAGTACAACTCTGATTGTCTAATGCATTTGTTTCACAAGGGAACTGAGCTGAGTATGGCTTTGTGCACATTTCAAGCACATTTTTTTTGTGCTTGAAGCACTATAAAGAAATAGATAATGATCACATGCAGTGTTCTATAACAAATGTTGGTGGTTACTCAAATCAAAACAGAGAATTTTTTTCTTATCCACTGCTTTAGAAAAGCGCTCATCTAAGTGGTTTGTGGAAAAGGGGCATTTTCATAGCATCTTCCTACACATGCACGCCTTTCTGTGTTTGACCAAGCTTAACATTGTTTTCAGTTTTCATAGATGAAGGTGAAAAATAAATATTTCCACTTATGCTTATGCTTCTAACATAATATTGATATTATGTAATTAAATTTGTCATTCCAGTTTCATTACCAGTGTCATTCTACCATGAAAATGCTAACATACTGATTTTCTGCATTTTTTCACAACTTTCAACACTTTGCCTTGCAATGCGTAGCCAATAAGCCTTTGTATTCCTAGAGATAAGGTACTTTACTGCCACTATGGAACTTCAGAATAGCCTGCATCAATGCTGAAGAAATAACTGAGAACAATGCTAATTCAAGTAAAGCTAAAATATATAGCTGTATATATATTATGCTAAAGTCTTATTCCAGCTGTCTTAGAATGGCTTTCATTTTCAGCAAAAAAACTTTCACTACTTTGGAGAAGGTGGTGCCTCCCAGACAGATGTTAAAGAAGTGCACTGGGTGAATACATATAAAAAGCACCATCTTTAGATGTGCTTGTGCTTTTCCATGGTAAATTTCTGTTAATTCAGCCTCTTTCTTGGAAATTGTTATCGTAGAAGGCACGTCTAATACTTGTTTTTCACCTCTAACTTAAAATGTGTAATTATATATTGTATATAGCCTAGTGAGGTAGCACATGAAAGTACCGACCTTGCTAGAGAGCAAAACAAACAGTTGTTCACCACAGATCAAAAGAAGACAAAACCAAACTAATTTATACATCTTTCCCCAGTTACAGGAAAATGTCTATTATTTGTTATACATGCCTGTATAATTTCCATAAAGAGATGCAGTATGAAATGTATGTATCTAAAAAATTCTTTTCCCAAGAGGCACAGAAGTGCTCAAGAGACCATAAAATGTAGTTCAAATAAAGCTGAAATTACAAATATGGAGTTACAAAACATAACTTGAAAAAGAAAGAAAAGAACAACAATAAAACTTCTCTTTTCCAGTGCCTTAGTAATGATTTCATATGAGTAGTTCCAATAACTCTTTAGAACGTTACTGAATAAAGAGAAAAAGATAGAGTGCTACTGCTGCCATAAATACACTTATAATTAATTCATGGTATTTTAGCCAGATGCCTACAAGAGCTTCATCTCAAAGTGGAAAATATTAATGGTCACTTCCCACTTTTTCATCATTGTTTTGGAGACCTGTAAAGCAGGAAAATGTGCTTTATAAAATGTGTAAGAAATTGGTTAGTTGTTGATCAAGATATTCTAGTGGTCAATGAGGAAAGTTCTGGGGGAAAAGAACCCAAAAGCTTAGAAAGAAGTCTTTCTTTATAGATTTTAAGAAAGACATGGAATTAGGACTTAGAAATCCTCTCTCTCCGGACTATGAAATTCCTCCCATTTTCCTCTGCCCTGGTTTCCACCAGGACAGGGTTCATTTTTTACAGAGGGGGCATGGCTAAGTCTCCAGTGTTATTCTATACCAGCTCACTTCATTCCAGGGAGGAGGGAAAAGGGGGGGGGGGTCTTCCTCTCTTCTGAGGAGGAGAAGGGATTCCTCCAGGTCAAGAAAATGTGGCGGGGAGAGCGTATTGTTCACTGTTGCGGGGTTTTCCATGTAAATCTCTTCTTTGTCTTACACCTTTTGTTATTAATACTGTTGCTGTTACTGGTTGTTTTCTTATCTCATTGCTGTTTCCACTAAATTGTTCTTATCTCAACCCGCCATCTTTGCCTTTTGTGCCTCCAGCTGGGAGCAGGAGGAAGTGAGCGGTGACATAGTTTTAGTGGGAGTGCTACATTGCAGAATAGCATTCCTAAACCATGACAGCCCCTACCTTGTAGACAATGTTCTGCATTTTAAGCAATAAATATTATAATTTCAAGGGAAATGGAGTCTTTTTTCCAGGCCAAAAGGCCTGATTACACCAGCCAAGTTATCTAAAGAATAAATATGTAGCCCTGAAAACCTAAATATTTACAGACTTGAGAGTACAAAAATGCAAGGACATTTCACACAGTATTTGGGCACTGCCTTCTTTCTTTGAGATGTGTCTTTCAGATTAAAAAATAAAAAAATTATGCATTTCCAAAAAAATTGAAATAACGTTTAAACAGCACACCAAGCTGAGCAGTCCAACTGTACATCAGAGACCATTTTTTCAATTAAATTTTAAGTAGAATAGAATAGAATAAAATAGAATAGAATAGAAAAGACTGTTTCAGTTGGAAGGGAACTACAGCAATCATCCAGTCCAACTGTCTGAGCAATTTAGGGCTGAACAAGTCCAAGCATGTTTATAAAGGGCTTTGTCCTGGTGTCTCTTAAACACGGACAGGCTTGGGACACGGACAACCTCTCTAGGGAGCCTGTTCCAGTGTTTTACCACCCTCTTGGTAAAGAAATGCTTCTTAATGTCCAATCTAAACCTTCCCTGGCAAAACTTTAAACTGTTCCTACACATCCTATCACTGAGTTCCAGGGAGAAGAGCTCAGCACCTCCCTCTCCACTTTCCTCAGGGAGCTGTAGAGAGCAAAGGGATCGCTCCTCAGTCCCCTTTTCTCCAAACAAGACAAGCCTGAAGTCCTCAGCTGCTCTTCACACACATCTTCCAGCTCTGTCACCTGCTTTGATGCCCTCCTCTGGATTCATCTGAGTATGTTAATAAGATGTGTGCTCACATTTTGTGTCGTATCTGTCTAATTTTGACAGCTCCCTTTAGCTGCTTGCAAAACCACAGTATTTATATAAACACAGTCACTAACGCAGGCAGCTGATCCTGAAGAGATTTAACTGAAAGAAGAGTTGCAACACTAGATTACTATTCATTCAGAAATGTTATACTTTTAGGAACTTTGTCATAAAGACTTAAATCCTGAATTTTGCAGGCTACTGACTTGACTCAATTAATCCAAATACGTCTTACACCCTTGGGCTGAGTTCAAATAACATTTATACTGCTCTAAATCAATTGGCTTACATGGTTTAAGGTTGCGTAAGAAAGATGCAAATCATTTGGATAGCACAGCCTGTGCAGTCAAGGACATGGCTCTGAGGAAGGAGTCCCTTGCCTCCAAACCAAAAGGTGTAAAGTCACTCCCAACTGTGCTCAGCTACTCTTTTCTTGAGCAGAGTGGATAACATACTGAGCACATGGCCTACTCTGTCCCCTAGGCCTGCTGTAGTGCTCCCATGGTTATTCTGGAGACATGTGTCTTTTTTAACAAAAATACCTTAAAAAAGACCAGACCACTGGGGTTTTTTGCAGCATAAAGCTGCAGGTATGTGTTTGAAAAGGTAAACCTTGTCAAGGTTGAAGGTGAATGCTGCCTGTACTCCTTTGTCTTCTCACAGTCTTTTCAGGAATGATGTCAGGGTTGAATCATCCCAAGAACCATGTGCGGCTTGATCCTGGAGGAATTACCTAGGTCACTACGAAAGAAAGCCTGAGAATAAGTTTAGACAGTGACACAAGAAGAGGGTGAAAAATAGAAGCGAACCACAGAGGTAAAGTATTTGTCAGTGGAGACTTGGCCACATAAGACTTACTAACGGCAAGAGCAAGGTCTTGTCACGCAAATGAAAATCCTCTTACCTAAGATCCACCCTCATCAGTAGAGGTTTGGACAGCTGGTTATTAAGAGGATTGCACAGGAAAAAAATAATGGAAACTTGCAAAATACAGAGTCACAAGATGCACTCCTTTTCATTTGACATCAAAAAAGTCTGCTGAACAAATATTTTTGCAATGCATAAT
Source organism: Struthidea cinerea (assembly GCA_013397865.1). Classification (NCBI taxonomy): domain Eukaryota; kingdom Metazoa; phylum Chordata; class Aves; order Passeriformes; family Corcoracidae; genus Struthidea; species Struthidea cinerea. The sequence goes on from VZTI01005472.1 coordinate 1,520,869, forward strand.
TATGAGTAACTTAAAGGAAAAATTCTGAAAAGATATCACCCATGTTTCTAGCGGACCTGTTTTTTCCCCCAGGCAAGTAATCAGATTTTGGTAATGGTTTTAAATTGCATGCTTACATGTTACAAATGCTTTTAAATATTTTAAATCTGTACCTGGTTTATATTCAGATTGTGTCTCTCTGTAATTTAAATCTGGTACAGTAATGAGGAAAATATTAAGCCAAATAATGAAAACAAGATCATGGAATAAAAGTGATTAAAGTGAAAATGCAACCTAGCTATATAAAATAGCGCTAATAGTAATGGCTGAAGCAAGGGTATTTAAGATCTAAAGATCTTGCATTCTTTTTTTATGATCTAATAGAATCTACTATTACAATACTATTGTTTTTCTATATAAGGCCTCTGAGTAAATGGAAAATGTTCTTTCCAAAAAACTTTCCTCAGAGACTTAATAAGCTGTTTTAGCTGAAAAGACATCTGATAAAAGTTACAAAATTCTTGCGATATGTCAAAGTTACCTCTTCCAAAAAATCTCTCTCCTCCCTTCTCTCTCACTCTTTTCTTTCCTGAGTAACTGTAAATCCATTACAGTCACATTTGTGTACTTCATGGTAAGAAATTGGGAACTGTTATTAGTTAAAGAACTAGTATTTGGCACTTATGCATGTAACTGAAATACTGTTTCTTCCTGCATAATTTGGGTGTGCTTTTCATCAGCAAGAGTCTGTGTTTGTAGTGTGAAATTCCATTGGTTGATACTGGAATCGCCTCATGCAATAGCAGCAGCATGAAAAGGCTCACATCTAATTCATTGCAGCACCCCCAGGCCTCCCCCCGCCCTGATGTATGAAGGCATGATGCTCCTGTTAAAGAATGCTGGGTAGGCCTTCCACCAGAATACAACTCTCTGGGATGAAATATGGGATAAGTACATTTTTTTGTAGACTTCAGGTACCCCTAACCTCTTGATCTTTTGTATGTCTCTATTTTTTTGGCTTGACAGACCACATGCCAACGTGCAGCCCAGAATTCCTCACCCGCGTGATTTATTGCTTACAGCTGTTCGAGTATTTCAGACATGGCAGCTGCTTTTCAGATGTCCTCAAATTAGAATGAAAGTCTCAGATAGAGGTCTTAATGCAAACCTGCATGTTCACAGAAAGTAAGGGGAAAAGCTGATGAAAAAATCATCTGAATTCTGCTCTAAAAGCTCTCAATTGATCCTAGCCTTGAGGGCAAAGGAAAATGTTTGGTTTATTTCGTAAGCTCATTAGGTGTGGGAGAGCCCATTTGGCATTTGCTATTGACCGGGCCTGAGTGAAAAGTGATCACTGGCAGGATGCTCAATAAGAGATCAATAAAAAGCGTGTGATTGGATTAGGTACTTGATCAATGCTTTGTGCTAATATATTAACAAGCAAATTACCAGGCAGCCCATAAGAGCAGAGTGCTGACTATAATTGCATTACAAACTATCGTGATCTAATGACCCTTGAAGTGCAAAAGGTTATTTATACAGTAAAAGGCTTAAAAGTAGTTTGAGTGATGCTGCATTATTTCAGAAAGCAAATCTTTCCCTCCATTAGCTAGCATTCAATCATGTGCTTAAAAGAGGCCCAGATATTTTGCATTCTTCCAAAATTTTTAGACCAGTTTTCTCCCTACCTCTGAGATGGAAGCAGGAGAATGAGTGACAGTATTTCAGTGGGCAATTTAGGGTGGCAACACTATCATGAGAGCTGGAAAATAACTAGAGAGCAGAGTGGGGAAGGATGTGGCTCCTTGGGGGTCAGGAGAGCATTACAAAGCTGGGCCCTGGGGCTGCAGGAATTGCTCAAAGGCATCTAAGCTGCAGATAGCACTGTTCAAATACTTAAATCTGAAAATTGTGTATGAAATTTAGAAATAATATATAAGGTAATGCAAAAACCAAACTCTTATGCCTTTTGAAAAGTCTGTGTTGGTTTCATTTATCTGCCATGAGACTGGAATAAAGAATCTATTTCTTGAAGTTGCATTACCTAGGTTTTTAGCACACCAGCTGTACCTTTTAGATTTCCGTGAAGAGCAGATAAGCATATTTAAAAGCAAGATCACTGTGCATCTTCAAACAAGGAGACCAATTTGTTTCCTGAATTTGGTTCCCACACTTAAATGGAAAATAAGGAAAAACAATTGTAACCCCCACAAATGTTTCTATTGAGTTTCTAGTTCATTCTCTTCAGGTGAGCAGGTGTAAGCCAGGTAAGCACAACATTGAACAAGCGTGCAAAAAATCGGCAGTTGTGGAGTTCTAGACTTCATCTTTGCCTGGAAAGGCATTTTAGCTGCAAATTCAGATATCCAAGGCTTTGCTGTTGCCCTCCCTCTCTCCTCTGCCTTTCGTGCCTTCTGAGGTGAGGCTGAAATGACGGCAGTGAAATGTTATGGTGGGGTGTCGGGGGCTCTGCCAGGGTTCAGGGGCTGAGGGGCGCCCCAGCCACAGCCGCCTGCAAGGGGCAAGCCCTGGCCCAGGCTCCCTGCGGGGTGCAGGGTCCCTGCCCGGGCTGACAGCAGCCAGCCACAGCTGACAAAACAAGCTGCCAGGCTGCTACCCTCGGGGTCCTGCTTGTCGGGAGAGGAAGCACTGTCAATCAATGCACATACACAGTACAGGGGGAAACTTGATCACTGATGGAGCAGCTCAGGGTTTTGATGGGTACTTGTCAGTTGTTTCCGACTTCTCAGGCTCATGGAAGGGGCCAGGCCAGTTACCTGCAGCATCACCCTGGGCTGGTTCTCTGTGTGTGCATGCAGATAAAAGAGGGTGTCTGTCTATTTTACTTCACCCAGTGTCTTTATTATTACTATTATTATTATTATTGTTATTATTTTTTTACAGATGGAGCTCCCCATAGTTGTCAGATGATTAAACAGGTCTCTCTGACAATAATGCTTTTTAACCATGTGCTATTCCATTTCAGTTCTTTCTTTTCTCTCCCATTTTAGAATTCCAAAGTGACCATCTGAAAGTGAATGTTTTCACAGCAACCAACAACTTTACAAACAACGTCAAAGTAATCCCTTTCTTCTTCAATGACACGTGTTAGGACTTAAAAAAATATCTGCAGACATTATTTTAAAACTTGTGTGGAGGAATTAAAAATTAGATATCTTCTATTTTCAGCTACAGCTCTTACTTATTTACCTCAAAAATGTATAGGCCCAAGATAATTCAGTAAAATTGTCTGTGACAGAAGAGCTCAGTTAATGGGTCTTTGAGTTATCAGGTCCCTTAGCAAAATTGCAGCACGTATTTTATATTAGGTCTCCATGAAGAAATTATTCAAAGGAGTATTTTGTCACCCACATCCCTAACCAAGTACATCCAAAATCTTGCTTTACGATTTTGGCCCTCAGTTTGAAGCTGAGGGTAGCAAAGAAGTATGGCCATAATTTCCAAACAGTGTTGAGAGACTGAACAAGCTGTCATTCTAATATTAATTGTTTATTGCTCCTGAGGTCAAAAAATATATACACACTTCTATCACCTGCAGTATGAGGGAAGAAAAGTGGTTACTTCTAGCTGGTAGTTTATCTAATCCCTCTCTATCCTCTAGCCTAAATTTAGGGTTTTGAACTGCTTTAATTTTTTTTTTTTCCAGGGGATAAGACATGTATACCCTTTAAATTACGTGTGTGTATGTGTGTGCCTGTGTTTTCTCACAGTCATTCTAATTACTACACTTGATAAAATCATTTACTTCTCAGATTCTGAGTTTTCCACAGGTTATTACAGACTAAGAATTCTGATATTTGGTAATGCTGCTCACTTTATGCAGCTTGAAACACATCCTAGCATCTTAAAAGAAATACTAACCTTTTTTCCCTCTAGAAAATTCTCTCTCCCGGTCTTCACAAACAGGTTCTCTTTCAATAATAACAGTGAAAATGAAGATTTTAGCTCCTGAGATAATGTTTGTCAAGAGCGGATCGAGAGCATTTTTAACAACAACGTATAAATCATTGCCAACTGTAGACCCAAACATTTATGTCACAAGCTGCAAGATAAAACAAAGCCCTAAAGTGGAGTTAATCAATATGTCTTCAGTAGAGGAAAATGCTTCTTTACTAAACAGTAAAATCTCATTTAATTCTTAAGCCTCCGTAACTCATCCACAGGTTTATCAAATGCTTAAAATGAGCCTTAAAGAAAATCCTACATCGTAGGAAGGTTCCCTAAAGCTATTAGCTCCTCTTGAGAAGCTGTAAGTTAATACTGCTAGGAAAAACTGCTAGAGGTTCTTCTTCCTAGAAGAACCCTGACTAGTGAAGGTCATCTGATGAAATTTTTAGTGAAAAAGTATTGCTCCCTATTCTGTGCCTTGCAATGGATGGTTGGTGAGTCTGAGCTGGGAGAGGCAAGAGGGAGCAATTGTAATGTGACAAAGGGAGGCAGAGAGAAAATAAATAGCTTGACAATTTCTTAACTGTAGGCCAGGCTGAGAGTAATGTATGAGAGGCTGGGAAGATTAGCAATATACTGCTAGGCCATTTCAGCAACGCCACTAAGATAAAAAAGATACTGCATTGAAACCTTCTGACTGGTTTATACATTTACTTACACAATGACAGCCTTTGAAGCACAAAGTATTATGCTTCAGACGACTGGATAGATGAAAGCGTAATTACAAGCACATACTTTTCAAACCTGTAACCTCACTCTAGCATCATGGCCTTGGTGTGTATCTAAAGTGATAATAAATGTGTGTCTCAAGATTGGCATATGTTCTCCCTTCAAAGAGCAGAAACAGCCATTGTGCCCTGGGAAACTGTGGAAGAAGTTCTGTGCTCTTCTGATGGGAAAGAAAAGATTCCTGTTTATCTCAACACCTTGGATGAGAATGTTCAGAGCCTTCTTTTCTCCACCTGACACTATGTCATCCCTCACTGCAATGGTATTACTTTCTGGGCCACAGCAGAAAGCAGTCTTGAGAGTAAAATCCTACTGAGCTGCAGGACATAGCTTGCTTCTCACAGAATTTCTTTCTAGGATTGCTTCAAAATCCAGTCAGTCATCCCTGAGTTGGTTATAGACGGCTCGAATTTCAACCCTTCCTTAAAAACTGCAGGGAGTGAAAAGATGAAATTTCTTTTGAAATGAAATCTGAGATTGAGATATAACCATATGAAGGGAGGAATTTATTCAGTAGGCTAGGCATAAAGTACCTATGCTTCAATCAGGCCTATCCCTAAGCCTAGTTTTATGATCGTTTTATCCTGGTGTTTTGATGAGACCATTTCAGCGTTTCGTTCACATTAAGGGTTGATTTATATTTAGAAAAGTTAATTGTTGGCACTGAGAATCAGTAATGCTGAGACTGAACAAGAACGTGTAGTTCATTTACACATGTTGGTAGCTTACTTGTGTGGTTGATAGATTTGCTTCCTGTAAAGGGGACAGGACAGAGTCAACATTTCCACACCCTTTTCTTCCCACATGAAAGCAAGACAGGCTTCTCTGCAGACAAGGCAGATTGATGATCTGGCAGTATGGTAATTCTGCTGCTTTGATGATCAGGCAGTATGGTAATTCTGCTGCTTGAGACCCTTTGGTACTAAAGACCATAGTCCAAACAGGCAGGTTTGGAGGAACACCTTCAACACCAGCATCCAATTTTCCCTGACCAACTACTTAAGGAGGAGGGGCATTCCTGTTTCATGGCTCCTTCCCCTCAGAGGACCCTCGGAAAAAAGGAAATTCCTTTAACAAGAGAAGGTTAACTTCTAACCTGGCTGCTGGCTAAGGGATTTGTATGGACAACTGGGATTTGGCTTCCCCATGTGCTTTTTTTGTTTGTTTGTTTTTTCGTTTGTTTTAGCAACAAATCCAAATGGGTTTTGGCAACAAACCCAAATACCTTTCTTATGTGATTGACCCCCTTGTGAATCCTTTGAGTTATTGAGACAATCTTTTATTGTATTGCCTTTTCTGTGGCTCTGGTTGGAGCCTTTGCTCAGGGATTTGTAGTTCACCAGTGATGCAGCTCACAGGAATTAAGTCTCCCACATCCCAGATGAGTATTCTGGGTGCTATTGTTGTCAAGATACATTCTGTTTTCTTTCATTCTAAATAAAAACATGATTTCACCACTGCAGGATCTGGAATACTCTTTGTCTCAGTCCCAGCTAACAGCATAGGTCTTCCTGATATTTTTTAGTGACTCCAAGTGAAATGGTTGCCAATATTTTCCTGTACACTTTGGCATCTTTTTGGATCACGACCTTGAGTTGTAAAGTAATGAAGATAATATTGTATTGTTGTTATATTGTCCAAATAATTAGTTATAGGTATACAATATTAAAAATACTTCTATAAAAATATTTTGCATGTGTTGTGGGTAGGAAAAGGGGAAGAATAAATAGCTGTTAGCATAGAATGTGTTTTACTCTTATTGTCTGTAAGATTATGTGTACAACTTCAAAAATACTCGGAAAACTGACTATACGCATACTAAAAGTTAGAGAAACAACGATTCTGTGTGTGGCAGTGATGAGCTGGCATTTTTGTCCTTCTTTTCTCCCTTGCTCATCACAGAACAGTTCAATGAAAGTACCTGTGCCCAGCCAGCATGGGTTTATGAGAGGCAGGTCCTGCTTGACTGACCAGATCTCCGTCCACTGCAAGGTGACCTGCTTAGTGGATGAGGGAAACACTTTGGGTATAGCCTATCTGGACTTTAGAAAAATCTTTGACATTGTTTCCTACAGCAATCTTACAGAGAAACTGGCTGTTTGGAGGAGTGCACTGTTCACTGGGTAAAAAGCTGGCTGGATGGCTGATCCCAGAGAAATGAAATGGAGTTACATCCGGTTGGCAGCTGGTCACAAGTGGGCTCGGTACTGGGGCCTCTTCTCTTTAATATCTTTATAAATGATTGGGACGAGTAGATCAAGTGGTCCCTCAGTCAGTGTGCAGATGACACCAAGATGGGTGGGAGTGTTGATCAGCTGGAGGGCAGGAAGGGTCTGCAGAGGGATCTGGACAGGCTGGGTCAATGGGCCGATGTCAGTTGTTTGGGGCTCAACAAGTAAAAATGCCGTGTCCTGCACTTGGGTACCAACAGCCTCATGCAGCACTACAGGCTTGGAGCAGGGTGGCTGGAAAGCTGCTTGGAATAAAAGTACCTGCTGTGTTGGTTGACAGCCGGCTGAACATGAGCCACCAGTGTGGCCAGCTGGCCAAGAAGGCCAAAGGCATCCTACTTGTGAAAGAAATAGCGTGTGCAGCAGGATCAAGGAAGAGATTGTCCCTCCCTACTTGGCACTGGTAAGGCTGCACCTCAAATCCTCTGTTCAATTTTGGGTCCGTCACTGCAAGGAAGATATTGAGGCACTGGAGCTTGTCCAGAGAAAGGCACGGCGCTTGTGATGGGCCTTATGAAGGAACACAAATTGTATGAGGAGCAGTTTAGGGAGCTGGGGTTGTTTAGCCCAGAAAAGGAGAAAAGGACATTCCAGGGGACCTCACCACTCCACAAAAACATGAAAAAAGATTGTAGCGTGGTGGTGGTTGGTCTCTTCTTCCAAGTAGAAAGCAATAGAATGAGAGGAAATGGCCTCAAGTTGTACCAAGGGAGGTTTATATTAGATATTGGAAGACATTTCTTCACTGAAGGTGTGGTCAGGCATTGGAACAGACTGCCCAGGGAAGTGGAGGAAGTACCATTCCTGGAAATGTTCAAAAGATGTGTAGGTGTGGCACTTAGTGACATGGTTTAGTGGTGGACATGGCAGTTCTGGATTAACAATTAGACTTGCTGATGTTAAAAGTCTTTTCTGACCTAAATGATTCCATGATTCCATATACATAGTTTAAGGGGTGTACATCTGCAAAAGTACAACTATTATAGCGTGGGTATTTCTGAGAGCCAGTGGTATTTCTTACTCTTATTAGTACTTCATTAAAAATAAATTTAGTGGAATTAGTAAACATCAAAGTGTGCAGAATATCCTTGCACATATATCAACATACCAAACAGCTTTCCAATGTTGTTAACTGCAGAAAAAACATTGCAGAGATTTACCAACTCTATACACTTCAAAACAGCTCACTTAAACTCCTGCATCCCTTTGATCGAATACCTGGAAAATATGCCTTAATGCATTGACAGTCTGGAATAAGCATGCTTTGGTCATTCTGATGCACAGTTAATGTTCAAAATCACATACAGATTTTTGAGATAAAACAACTTCCCTGTTTTTTTCTGTTGGCATTGCATTTTGCTAAGGCAAAAGTTTGGTTGCTTTACAAATTTGTAGAAAGTGTTTTCCCACTTAACATTCTGAAATTATTTTGCTGATGATATGAGTACCTTTCATTTTGGTCAGCATTACATCAAGATTTTCTTGATGAACGTAGATGTACGATTGCATATATGAGCCTTTCATTCACACCTCTTCCTTTCTTTCTTTCTTTCTTTCTTTCTTTCTTTCTTTCTTTCTTTATGGCACAGGGCATCCTATAAAAACTAGTTAGATTGCAAATGATGTAGTTATTTAATAAAGGAAAGCAAAGTCCTACAGTCCTTACACACCCCAAACTGTCCTTACTTCACAGGAATATTACAATGTCATAGGAAAATTACAATGCTACAATTACAATAAAACCTTACTTTTCACTGTACCTTACAATCACTACTTAATGAAATCTCACTGCACATCTATATATCAGCAGCAATTATTATTAGTAGCTCTATTTCTTATGCAGGAAAACAGACATTGAACATCTGTGCAATTTGTTCAAAGACTTACATCAGCTAAATGAAAAAGCAATGAAGAATATGCAGATCTATCCTTAAACACATGATAATCCTGCCAGACTTGAAAAAGACATACTGAATTCTACTTAATTACTTCTTGGAGCATGATAAAACACTCACCATTAAACTTTGATGAAATAGACACTTCCAAACTATTAATGATTGGCCACTACCATTACTTTGTAAGTAACTAATTATGTTATAAAGGTGGAATTGTCCCTCCCGTCTACTATATGGATTTCTCTATGTATCATTCCTGAATTTCTTTGCTAAGGCGTTTCTGTGTGCAAGCTGCTTTTAAAGAATTTGATATTCTGAATACTAAACAACTAGTTGCTATATTTCAGACATTTCATTCATGTTAACTTCTTTGCTTTAAAAGATCGGATGCCATTATATATTGGCTTAATGCTTATGGTAAATCATTGAACTATTCTCATTATTCCCAGTAGATGAATTGATTAAGTAATTTGTTCTGAGCATATTAGTCACCCTGCAAACTTTCCAGTGGTCCTTGATGAAGCCTGCATTTGTATGAACAAAAGTTTTACACACTAATCATTTTTATGGGTCTTTCAGCACCCTGTCACTTTTGTGCAAAATCAATAGAATGTGCACACATCCAAACTCATTTGGATGTCAAAAATGCTTTCATACCCATGATTAGAGGATATTTTGGAAAACATAGGGGTTTTCTTCCTTCTCAGTTCAAACTTGGCTTCTGAGAACACCTAGTCAGGGTTATGAAGTACCTCCAAAGTAATCCCATTATTCCATGTTACTCTCTTTTTACAATGTATGTCTGTATTTATTTATTTGTTTATACAATGCCTTTAAATGTATGCAAATATGTGTGTCAGTTTGGTACTGTTTGTAGTATTTAAAAATGTTATTTTATTTTCTGAAAACTTTAACTTGTTCTTTGTATTGTGCAATGTACTGCCATTGTGCTACCTCCCTTATTTATGCATAAACATGTCAGTGAACAAGCTGTAGTGATTGTAGAGGGTCTGTGTATTTGTGAATACAACAATCAAGTAGTTTTTCATTTCTAATCTGTATTTGTGGTACATTACCCCAGGGTACAAGATTATTCACAGTATTATGAGTTTTGAGAATGGGCTTCTTGCCTACTGAATGAACTATACATCTGTGCTTCACTAAGGTGTTTTTTTCTTGAACAGGAAATGCTACTGAGAATTGTAGCATATAATGGAATTTCCTTCATGGAGGTTTTTTCATATTTCTCCTTAAACATTTAGAATCTCAGTTAAAAAACAGTTAGACTGCAAAGGTTTAAAAGTGAAGAATTTAAAATTTGAAAGGACTAAACTGGAAGTATTGAACACAATGTACACTTCATCCTCTGTACAGAAATATTATGGTAAAGACTTTGAAGCTATGATGATATATCAGCCTCTGTTCAGGTCCGTGGTTTTGTCCAACTCACTGATTCAGGGGAAATTATGAAAGAGTATTGTAGCTCAGAGATCCTTTATTTCCCTTTTTCAGGGGCTGATCATATGCAAGGAACAAAATATGAGACATTTCTTGAATGGAACAATGAAAAATTTAGTGACACAGTACTGTTTCATCCTTCTCCTTACAGAATGCAAGGGCATGAGAGGGGAATCATGTGCACTGTTTTATGTAAATAATCTCTGTCTTTTTCAGTTAAACACCATGACCCTAAATTGGAGTTATACCACTATAAAACTGAAATTATAACCTGAATGAAGGCTGGCTGATAGCACATATCTACAGAGGGCAGAGCTGGAAGCATTAAAATGTCACCTTTGTTTCTGAACCTCTCTGCATTCATCTTTAAAAGCCATACTATTATTTCAGTCCAGTTTTTATAGAATCTTCTGCAGACATGCATACATAGAGATAACTTTCCCTGGCATACTTTCAGTGGCCATTGCAGAAGACCAGAAATGAACAGCAAATAAGTAGTTTGAAGGCACTGTTTATGTTTAGCTTTGTAGATGTTTCTAAGTCTTAAAAGAATTTGTACTAAGATCAATCAATATCTTTGGAATACATTTGTAAAGCTATTTATAAAATAGTATGCATTGATACTCTTCAAGAAGAAATAGGGCTCATATGACCCTCGAGATTGACTGCTATATTCTATGTCCCATTTATTTCACATAAGTGGCCCTTTAAGAAAAAAACAGCAAAATCAAAACATAATCAGTGACGACAATTAGGGATGTGGCATAAGTAGAGACAGTGTTCCACTGAGATGCTGTTTTAGGACAGTGAGCAGTAAACCTGATATTCACTCTTCCATGCGCAATTGTTTTTAACCAATTAATGAATAATATTTAAGGAGATTAAAATAAAGGAGCAGATTATAATTTCATTTTATGGCCAGCTAGTAAGAGGGTTAACCAGTTTTGCTACATTTGACAGCACAGAGTAGTAAATTCATATCTTGTTGAATATTAATTTTTAAATGCTAGAAGAAAATACAGTTCTGCTCATGGAACTACCATTCAGCCTTTTTATTTGAGTTCATCAGCCACTAGCCTTTTATATTTTTACTTACTTATTTGGTTGTTTTAGAAAATTTCTTCACTGCATTAACCACATTAAAATCCTCCTTTAGAATAAGATCAACACCCAAGGCTAAATTTAAACCTCGGGAAAGGTAAAAGAATCTTTAATTTATGAAACTGAACAAGTAGACTTATCTAAACATCTCTAGGGCTTTAATGGGGGATATCTATAATTCTCTGAATTGTATTCCTTTCACAGTGATATTTTGTAATTCCATTCTATTACCCTTGCTTAACATTAATGAGATAAAAAGATCACATTATGGCGATTGATGTTCTTCAAATTAAATGCACGTTTCCATGTACAAAGCTGTCTGCTAATTTAAAAAACATAGCATGTAACATAGAATCATGACCATGGTCATCACTCAGCTGGGATCAGATAGCATTTTTTATCTATTCATTGGATTTAACAAGGCATGAGATGGAAGCAGAATACAAAGTGTGGGTAGATTATCCCATATTCCCCCTTTTGGCCACTTCTTGGCAATCTCAGCAAGGAAACTGAGGCTTCATGTTGCCATGGAAATAAACCTCAAGGTCAAAGGGGCATATGGAAGGTCAGGCAATGACAAAGGAACATCTGAGAGGCCATCTGGATGAGTGACCTGACATAATTAGTCATTAATCCCACTCTTGGGAACAATAGAGTTAGCCGAGAATGTGTTTGGACTTTGATCGTGGTCAGGGTGATCTCATGGGGAAAAGGGAAGAAAGCTCCACTTGGTAACTAAGCAGATTACCCTGGCATGCTGTTAACTAAAGAAGAGTAGTCAGGAGAGGCCAGTGGGATATGCATTTTACATATGCTATGTTTTCCCTTTAGTTACTACAGGCCGCTCTAGAGCCATGTGGCTCTAGGATTAGCTTTTGGGTAGTGATTTTTTTTTTTTTTTTTACAGTTTTCAATGAAAAGAGAGCAAGTGTCCCAAAATACTTCGCTTAAAATTCCCAGGCAACAGATGGGAAGAGAGCTGAAGAGCCAAAGGCATCAGCCAGCTTGGTTTACAGGTGTCAATATTTACTAAGTAGAGTTGGGCAGGGTGCCCCCTGGGAAAAAAAGGGAGAGAATGGCTAATCAGTAAAACAATAGCAATCATCCCTGTTGTCTGTTTTATACTGAATAGTTAGAATTATAATATGACCAAGTGTGTGGCAAAAGCTCCCCATCAGCATCTGTCTTTTCATTCCCACTGCTTTCCCTGTCATGTCATGTATTTTCATTATTGAGATGAATGCCTTGATGAGAAGATATCCCTTACATGTATCTGAGATTCTACTACTTGAATAGTTGGTGATATTTGGTGATTGATTGTCTACAATATTGTGGGGTGTGAATTTGATCATGGACTGCAGTAAATGAATGCAACCCAGCACATGCAGAAATTAATTTTTACTTTGGATAAAAATATATGCTCTTTGCTGTGCCCTAAAAGGAAATTAATGAAATAGACTAAGCAGGCTGTAGAGTAAGGACAGAGGGAGATTTCAGAGATCTATTCTTTCTTTAACTAGAGTGAAATGCAACATGCAATGTACTCTTTTTCAGCTAGAGTATACTTGTTAAAAGTTTTCCTCTAAACTAAAATAATTCCATTATATTGAACAATCTCTCCTTAAATCTGTTGTCTTTTCCTGTTGCAAACACGTTTTCCCAGGCTAAGAGCAAAAGATAAACCACTGCTACTTCACACTAAATACAGGTAAGCATCCAGGAATGTCCATAGAGAAGGTCAGATATGACATCAGCAGCTGCAATCCTTTGCTGTCTCTAGGTAATGAAAATAACTTTTGCAAATAATTTCTGCTATCTACAGGTTCCACATTTTAAATTAAGTCTTTAATAATTGACCAAACCCAGGAAGAATATGTGCTGCTTCACTGTAACTTGTACTTAATTTAATATTGCATAGAGGAAACCCAATATTCTTCCTTTCGTTATTGAGATTTTGACACCAAAGGCTGCTACTTTTTCCTAAATCATATTATTAACCTGTTTTATTAATAAACAGTAGTTGCACCCCAGGCAAATATATTTGTCAGGTAAAATCAGCAAAATCCTTGGAAACTGTAGGTTTATTATCTCCTCATTCCTTTTAAAATTGCCTAGTAAAAGACTGACAAAGCTGTATTTGTTTGTACTTTCAAAGAGCTATATGGTGGTTACATGAAGATCTAAATCCTTTATCCAATGAGAAAGATTATTTTGCTGTTGCTTTTGTGTTTGCCTAACAACTTGTTATGGACTGTTGCGGTGGCTAAGTCCACTTTACACCCCCCAAGTTACCCTAAAAGTGGCCTCTCCCTACAACACTGTGCTAGAAAGTTCTCCCTTTGTCTAGATTCTGCTGGTCACTGGCCCTCTCCCCACTCCCATCCCTTTTCCCACTGGCCCCTGTTATGTCACTCAACCTTGCCTCTGTCCCCTAGCCCTCAGACTATTGGTTTTGGATGCTCTGCCTGCCTTTGGGAGCTCTTGGGATAAAACCTGCGCGGGTTTTCGGTTCGGGGTTCTTCTTGCCTCTGTTCCCCTTCAGGTGTGTTGCCATTAAACACCTCGGAACTACGTGCAGAGAACCCCTCTCACCTCTTCGCCCCTGGTTCGTGCACAGACCGTGTGTGTGAGTGGCTGTTCGCGTACATCTGCGAAGGTGAGGTCGCTTGCACGCATGGGTGCTATCGGAGTGCCGCCTGAGCGTGTCCGCGAGGGACCCTGTGGAGTAAATGCGGCATCGATCCAGTGAAGCTCTCATACTATAATGAACTATAAGAAACTAGAAAGCATATAATCCTTCCAGAAAGGAAGGTATATAATCTCAGGAAAAATTGTTATTCCTTGAAGAAGAACCAGTATCACTAATGGATTGACCTTGATGAACAGACTTGGTTTGAATAAACACAAACTAAATCTTGTCAGCTTCATAATAATGTTGTCCTAGTTTGGACAAATTTGGAGGAGAATATCCTCTGATAGAAGTCAGGTTGCAACCACCCCTCCCCCCCCAGGTTCGGGAAAAAAATTTCTTCAAAGGAAAGTGAAAGAGATAACAAACTATTTATTTAACAAACACAGAGGTGGGGAATAATAATGCTAAATAATGAGATCTCTCTCTCTGTGGAGAGAAAACCTGAGAAGATTTCAGAGGTCCTCTGTAGGTGCGGTCTCTCTCCTCCTCGGAGCTGGTCGGCGAGGGGCCACCCCCCCCGGGCCTCCAGGAAAATTCTCCTGATGTGTTCAGATGTTGTTGAAACAGTCCAGAAGAGAAGAACAAAAAAAACCCCAAAATCCTAGGAAAACGAAATTCAACCCTCCGTCTCTCGCTGGGAGAAAAAGAGAAAGAAAAAAAAAACAAGAGATACACAGAGCGTATCTCTGTGTCCTTGAAACAACTGCTTTGAAACGTTTTTTTTTTGTTTTCTGTCCTTCTCAGGCTCAGTTTAAAGACACAGAAAAGACTGGTGGGCATAGGGTAGCAATAGGGGATACACATTATAAAGTCACCCCAAGACAAATGTGAAGGCTATTTTGGCAAAATTTCAGCATTACTCTTGAAGGAATAATCCATCTGATGTGATCAGTAGTGTTCACACAATGGAAAAACAAAACTATAGCCGATGCGGAAGACATTAATTTGAAAAAATCTATGAGCAACAAATGGCCTCTTTACTTTTTGTGAAATCATCTTGTTTCCATTTGAGAGAATCATGCTATGCCCAATTTATGAAGGGAAAAACATTTCCACATTGTCCTATTATATTTTTTAAATTATTTTTTTAAAGAATAAAAGCAGAGAAGAGGGGGATTATGCAACATGCTGGCTATTGTGCATGACTTTAGTGCACAATTATATTCTTCCTTCAACATGTTCAAACACAAGCACTTGACTTCGGTAACAATATTTTAGTCTTCAGGGCTAATAGGTGCTAGCATAGAACCACTTGAGAGAATCATGGTATTGACAGAAATGACCTTACAAATCTATACATTCTTCTATTTCCTATTATTTTAATATTTTAGTAAAAATATAATGGTTTCATAGGACTCTATCCAGACTTCATGTACCATGCTACCCATGAGTAAGTCAGAACAGAATGACTGAATGGGGATATAAACAAGCCATTGTTTTATGGCAATGTTGGATTGCTTAAGGTTTGACTTGAAGTTGTTAAGATTTTGTGTTTCAGAATGACTCATCCCAGTGACTGTGGTAAGAAGCTCCATTTGGTTTCATTTATCAGCATTACTAAATAAAATACATCTTCCATGCTCCCATTGTGGCCTAGTACCTAGACAATACTCAAAAGGACAAACCCTTTCCTTCTGTGGAGCTTGACTTTACAATGCTATATCATACAGGATTGTGTTTTTTTCATGTTTTTCAATTTATTTCTTAGTTGTGTATAATTTTGAAGACAAGACCTTCGTCTCCTTGTTTTAATTAACACTTGGGGAAATTTGGAAAGTGTTTAATTGATGATCTTTTTGCCATCTACCTCAGACAGAATCGTGATGTCCTGCTCTTGCATCAATGTAAAATTTCTGCCCTTGATGCAACAAGAATGACACTATGATCTAATCCTGACTTTGCACAGCTTTCTTACGTCCCTCTTCAGAATCACTAAAGCTTTGCCTGCAAAAAATATGGTCCCTGCACATGCCAACACCTCACTGATACCTTCCTGGCTAACCAAGGCGGCATTTTAGGTTAGACCATGAGCCTGGGTTCCTGCTGGCCTTCTGCAGTTGTGTTCAAGCAGTTCATCTCATGAAGTGCTAAAGAGGACAGAAACTAACTGCTGAAAACAAAAAAGCATTTTTTATTTCAGCTTTCCCTCATCTGTTCTGAGGGCATCTGTCTGAGGGCTCCTTGTTTGGTCCAGTGTTCCCCTTTCCCCTCATGTCAATGAAGTTGGTGGGGAAATTAAAACAAAACAACCCTTTCTTTCAGCTTTTAGCCTCCACTTCCAGCCTGGTTTCTGTATGGCTCAGTGTTCTTCTGGCTCACCAAAGAAAGCCCAGGTCACCCAGAGGTGCTGGCTGGTACCTTGTCTGGCATCACTGGGTTACAACCCAGAGCCGGGGATTGCACTGCTCAGGCTGTGCTTTGCTTTGGGCACTGATTTAATTGGTGGTGGATGTGTGTGTGACTTCACACAGCAAAGCTGCAGGACTGGAGTGTTCATTTCCACCTACCTCTCACAATATTCCATAATCCCTGAGCTACTTTATTTATTTTCACAATACTTGATTGAAAAATGGCTTAGAAATACTGAGAAAATTCTGGTGATAATTGAAATATCGATTGAGTACTGCTATTGATATTCTACCTTGGAAGATTCATATCACTCTGAGGTTATTTCCAATCCTGTTATTTGTTTTCACAAAATGGAAGCCAGAGGTTATGAGCTGATTTCTTATGACCTAGAAACCCTCCAGATATAGACAAAGAAGTTTATTCCTTCTTCTGAATTCGTCATTGCATGTGAATGAGAAAGAAAAACTCTGAACTCAGTTTTTATTGCTTATCTTTGAAGACTGACACATTTGTACAAATGTTCTTAGAGAATTCTGAAACAAGGTTTTTTAATATTAAAATTTTATTTAAATATTCAAATAATAAATAAAAAGAAGAATTCAAATACTATGAATTTATCATGATAAAGCTTTGCAGCCTGAATGTCCTGAGCTGAGATTCACAATCTAAAAAAGGGAGGGAGGGATTGATCTTCAGTCTTTTTCATGGGCGTACCTATTCAGGGGCTATCTCATCTGCATGTGTAGGGAAACTGCCTCTTCCTCTGTCATTCTTTAAATTGACAGTTTTGAGCTTCAAAGCCAAGCAGACTTAATTCCAAAAGTTAAAAATTATTTGAAAATTTTAAATGTTCCTTTTGATAAAAACTATTTGTAAGACATGCCTTAAATTCCCAAGTTTGGATTTATTAAGAGAACTTTTTCATTTATGTGAGGAAAAAAGCCCTATAACTATCAATTCATTCACATTGAAACTCAATATATTTCCACAGATGCAGTATTTGGCAAAATTAAATTAACATTTATAAGCCTGTAGCATAATTTTATGCATGGGACTATAATCAAGACACCAAGAATGAATGGTGGTTTTAATTAATGTTTACACTGCTTATAGTGGCTGCTAAGCATAAATACCTTCCTAATTTTAACCATTTTAAAACTATTTAATACCATATATGAGTCTGGTTGAAGGAGAAACTCTGTAAAGCAAGTACTAGGAGACCTTTCAACATATTGGGAAGATTAGTAGTGCTCTAACAGAACATCTGTCTCAAGAAGTACTGACAGAAACATTAAGAGAGTGTAAAAAGCTGAGTAAATTAAAAAGCTATTAAGTATTAAGCATTTTAAAACAAAAAATAATTTAGGTTCAAATGGGAAGGGTAGATAAACAGAATAGTGCACCTAGCTATTAAGAAATTATAGTAGAGAAAAAAACTATAGCCGAGTTTAAGCTGAGTTGTCTTTTTACATAATAAGAATAGGGAACATCTACTTGCTTGTAATAGAACTGAAACTTATGTCTTGAAGCTGACATTTCAGACCAAAGGCCAGTTTGGAATAAGTTCTACTGTATAAATCTTTTTAGTTTTTCACATAGCACTTCAGAAAAAAAGAAATCCTTGGAGAAAATAATTATGTTTGAAGAAAGTTTAATGTGTTAGGATTCACGTTAATTCGGTGTTAAGATTCACACAGCAAGCCTTAAATTTGCTAGTGAGTAGATAAAGCTTGTATTCACACTGTTGTACTGTCATTACAGAAATCAGAAACGACTGAAAATCCTTTTGTTGACTGGGTTAGACAATTAATTAAACATTAATATGCATTCTTGATACATGTCTGCAGTGTTCTGTGCATGCAGCTGCTACCATAAAAGAAAGAAATAGCAAATTTGTTACATTACAGTTTGTTTGAAAGTATAACTGAGGTATAACTGAAATGTTCCATGACAGATGACATAAAATGTTCCATGACATAAAATCTTCTGTAAAATAAATATGGACTTTTTGGTCTTATGATTTGAGAATGCTTGAACAAAGTACTATGCACATTCATTCTCACAGGATAAACAGTTTTCTAATATGGTTGAATTTAGAAGAGAGCATGATGTATTAAAATTGGCACAAATATGTATCTGTCAAGAAGACCAATCGATATAGAGCCTAAAAATTCTTACTCACATTCACAAATATTTTGCAAGACTAAAACTCACAGTGTCTGATTTACAGTGTACTTAAAATAAAAAGTTGAAAGGCTCTAAAGGTGGCGTCAGGCATGTCAGATATCATTCAGAAAAAATAAATATTTTGGAAAACCAGCTGAGTGGTTTCTGCCCTGCTTTCAAAAGCCAATCAGCTGTCACTATAGCAGCTTTTGTTATTAGAGGCGTGCTACACAAGGCTATAATTAAGTGCTTTCTATTCTTATAAAGCAAATTTTAAAAGGTAGAGCTGAAAGATCAGTACCACAACAGGGAACATGCTCAGAAACAAAACCACCTACTCCAAGAATCCCTAGAAGAACCCTTGAAGAAAAGGCATCTGGCAGTCTGTTCTGTCTAACTGACCACATCAGTAAATCACTAAGCTTATTCTATTAGTTCACCATCCTTGCCACACAAAAAAAAAATTCTTCGGGAATGGAGTACAGAGGAGAATCTGGAGAAAAAAATAAAAGTGCTCAAGCTGTGAAACTGGGCTTACGTATGTTTACTGTAGAGTGCAGCTGGAGGGAACTTTTGTGCCATTTTTGAGCCTAACATGTAACAGGTTGGTCTTTATTACTTTTTAGGTTTACATTACTGGTTTCTGAGAAATCTATTCTGCTCTGTTTCAGAGCAAAGTTAAAGACGCAAGTTTAAATCACCAAAAGTCATGAAATTTAGTCTTCACCTGTTTGATTTTTGCTTTCAAAGGGAGTGCATGCATCCTCACAGTCAGTTATGAGGTCTTAGCTGGGAGCCAGGATCAAACAGCTGAGAGATGATAGAAAACAGGTCCATAAAACCCTTCTCACTTATTCCCAAACATATGAGCACTTCCAAACTTCTTGTTTGATTCTGGCATAAGGCAAGTTCAACTTCAGTTTTAGTCTTATGTTGTCGTCTTGACTCTGCCTTGAAAAGGAAATGCTCCTAGAGGTATTGCTGGGAAGCAGTTTAGGAAGCTGCTCCTTGTTGCCTCTCAGCTGTACACTAATGGCTTCCAGCTGAACTAACTGCATCCATGTTTCTCCCCCAACCTGTCCCCCTGCAAGCCACTGCTGGGAACAGACACAAGCCCAATCTATAGTAGGTGTCAGGACCAGGAGCCACTGTTTTTAACACTGACCTTACTGCTTTCTTGCATATCTCCAAGTGAGTCCTTGTCTCCATCTCTGCTCCTTAAGTGGTCTTTGGTGAAATGGGGTTAGCACTCCCCTTGGTGGTGTCTGTGCTTCAGCTGGGAGTCATTAACTGACAGCTTGTGAAATGGCAAGGAACAATTTCCTAATTGCCTGTCAGCTGTAGCAGGCTGAGGAACTCTTCCAGCATGTGTCACAGCAAAGTCAAGCAGGTTATTCTGGTTATTTCAAACAACCCCCAGCAGTGGTTTAGACTACTCTGGTTTTATTTTTCGTGACGGGATTGTCCAAACAAATGATCACTCACAAAGTCCAGTGATGGAGGAAGCCATACATCCTTTAAAAACTCTCCACTTTCATTTACTTGCTCTTACCCAGACCCTGCTATCCATGATCACACAGGCACATTCCATGCACATGAGGCACAGATTTAGAAAGCCCCTGTGACTGCACTGAGACTCTACACACAAAACCATGAAGGTTTGGCAGCAGCTCAGCGTACACTCTGGACAGAAGCACAGGCATTGCAGACCTACGTATAACTCGAATGCTGTTTTATGGGGAAGGCAGTGGAAAATGAAGATAGCTTGCATGGCAGTTTCCTGACAGAAGCAGCCATGCAGCTGGAGAGACATCTCCATCTTTGTTAACCACTCCAGCCTCAGTCCAAATGTCTTTAAAGCCACACATAACATGAGGCTGCTTCACCTACCAGGGTAAAAGGGTAGTCTGCACTGGCAGATGCTTCACTATTACACTTCAAGCTGAACATCAGCACAGCCAAGAGTGCAAGGATCTTTAGGCCAGAAGAAGATGAGGAAACAAGCAAGTCCCATACATCTGTAGCCCATTTCTTAGAGCTATGAGGTGTTATATGTTCCTTTTTCCTGAACCGCCTGTGTACTTTATCATAGGCATTTTTATATGTTGTTGCCCCAGAAGCTGAGCAAGTGGGATTTAAACTGCATTTTGTTTTAGTTGTCACTTGTACAAGTTCCACAATCAGGGAATTCCACAATCTGAATGGAAAGGAACAGAAAAGATCAACCAAAACACCTCCGATTTATCTCACTCAGGCCAGTACGTGGAGGAACGGGGATTCAGAGCCATAATTTTGCAAGTTATGAACTCAAAAAAAACGGAAAGACTTTTTCTATACCAAGACCCAAATATGCCCTGATGGTTCTGAATAAAGAGAAAGAGCTGTTAGTCTGGAGGTGAAAGAGCAGCATTTCCAGCAATAGATCTTCATCCAGGAACTGTGCATAGTATCTGCATATTAAAGCTTAAAAGCAGCCTTTCTAACTCTTGTCAGCCTGTGAAAGCCTGTTTTTTTTTTCCTTGTTTCAGAAATTGCTTTCATTGAATGGGTGGAGATTAAACAAATTGGCAGACTGCAGAGAATCAGGCCCTTGCTTAAGAGTCTAAGAGGTTTCCAATCTGGCACCCAAGTAGATAAGTGGCCAGGCAAAGCTATTTTTGAGAGGTAGCTGTTCAGTTTCATACATGAAATTAGTTGATGGCTTAAAAACTGTTAGTTTCATGATACCTAGGTTTCCACCTCACTCAGAGGTACCCCTCAATAATAGTCTTAAAAGAGTCTGAGAGCTGAATCTCACAATCCAGTGCATATATGTTACACTGCCAGCTACAAATTCAAACCCCAGACAGCTTGGTGCTTCATACTGCAAAAAGACCTCTCTGATTTGTTACCATATGTTGGACGTCATTGATGAAATCAGCAAATGAAACCAGCTGCATTAAATACTGAAAATGTGACTCATTCAGAGAGCAAGCCATCCATGCCCTACTGGAGTTCCAGAGTCACAATGTTCTGCTGTAAAAAAACTTATTTTGGGGGATTATTGGGGAAGATGCAGAGTTCTTAAATTCTTATCTCAAGAATTCATTTCATGGGGCTTATTCATTTTTTTGAAAATGTGTTTGAGCAAGAACTGATTCTGCTGGAAAAGGAAAGAGGTTAAGGCTGCTCACATGAGTGCTTTAATTTCCACAAACCAATGCGGTGTCTTCAGTTGTGTCCATATTGTGCCATTGTTTACTTGGCTTGTTCACACTCAGCTGTAGGTGGCTCTTCCAAACATTCCTGTTTCAGTATGGTTTTTGAGGAGGAACAATAATGGCCAACATACCAAACTTAACTTTCATACTGTCTTGAATAAATAAATACCTCGAACACATTTGCAGACTGAACTTTCTATTGCTGGTTTCTTCCCAGGCAAAAATTTATGAAGTGTGTAGTAAAAATCTAGCAATTCTGAATTTCCGAAGTTGATGATAAGCCAGTATCTAACTCATTTCCAGTTACATTATACCTACATATAAGTCAAATACCCTTTGAAAAACTACTACCCACATATCTCGGGTCATATGACTAGTGAATACTGGCAGCTAAATTTGATTAACCAACTGACTAATTAGACACCTTATATTAGATATGATGAAAAACCCTTATAAATTTTGAGTTATTGAAATTAATTTAATTTTGTCCAGGGAAAAAAAATGTGTGCAGGGCATTGTAATGAATTTCTTGCCTTTTCTTTTTAAATAGAGGTTTCAAATTATGTAGATGGCTGAAAGAAAAACAGTTCCAAAGTGTAGCTGCTCAGAACTTCCATCCAGACTGACACACTTTTTTTCCATTGTTTGGCATGCAAATTACAGAAAACTTACCAAGGTGAGCTTCTGTAGAAGGTTGGACTAGATGACATCTTGGGGGTCCCTTCCAACCTGAATTAGTTTGTGGTTCAGAAGATAATAAGTAAACACAGAAGATATAAAATCAGAGTAGTAGGCTTTCTATACCTGCTTTCCTCAGTGCTCTGTAAGAAACGAAAAAGTTATTGTAAATTTCAAGTTATCTTTGACTGTGAGCAAGTCACAGCTACATTACTGGAACTGTATTCACTTTTAGGAGAAGCTACTCCCAGAAGTTAATCTGAAAGCCCTGAGCAGGGTCTAACTCCTTCCTTCTGAATGGACAGATTCAGTCTTTTTTGGTTTATAGGGGCAGCACTAGGTAGAAGGGACCAGAGGTCAGTCAGTGGTTGAAAAACTCTATGATCTGACTCTAAATTTGGATGAATAGGCTAAAGTAGGAGGAAATTCACTGCTGCTGCCACCTACATTGTGACTACCCTAGGAGTAAGCACACAGGAACAGAAAATTTTGTACAAAATGGCTGTGGTAAGGATGAGCCCTGACAGAGAACTTGGAATAATGTTGAAACTCTACATTAGCTAACCCACGTGCTGCTGCGGTCCTAATCCAAGGGTTTGCACAAGCTATTTTACCCTGTATCTTATTTAACAATAATTCTGACATTACCACTGAGGCCTATCAAGCAAAGATATACACTTGGTCTCTTATTGAGACTGTCAGGGAAAAAAGAAGGAAGAAAAGCTTAATGGGATGACATTTCTCATTGTTCTCAAATTGCACCCAGATACAGCAGAATCATTCCACTGCTGGAGCATGCATTCAGTGGTTACACTCATGGGCAACAGTAGAAAAGCCTATGACAAATAGATGTTGATTACTTTTGAAAATCTCAGCCTTGTTTTTAGCTGAACACTTCTATGAGGAGGCTCCTTTATGATCTGCAGCATTCGTTATGCAGCATTCAGTGCAGGAATGTAATAGTTATGCAGTATGTATAACATTTATGTGTCATTATCCTCATCATCATTATCATGATGTGTTATCTGTCTGGCAATCTGCTTGCAATATGAATGACAATTCTTCATATTGGTCATGTTTTTCCATGAAGCATCTAATTATTGCTGGCAGAGAAAGGCAGCTTGGATTTAAGAAGGCACCAGATGTTGGTAAAACTGCTTTTAAACTCCTCTTTGTTGCTTGCTGGAGCTTACAGCACACAGAGAAATTGCACTTTGGTAGCAGCAACTTGGTAGCCTAATCTCTTCAGCTGTTTCTGTTATGTTTTAGCACCAATTTCTGTGTCATGGACACCCAAGAAAGCCAGTAAATTTCATCCAGGTCTTTCCTGTGGTCCACTGGCATCAATTTAAAATATTCATGGCAGCCAGTACCTACCTTATTAAGAATGACCTTGATTGGGACCAATACCAAAGGATAGCTCAGCTTGAGGTAAGGAACTAGAAAATTTGAACACCAAATGTCTTTTCTTTTAGAAAAATATTTTGCACTGAGTTTTAGCAGCATAGGGTCAGAGTTTTCACTGAGTGTCCATTTCAGCATCATTTTTTCGAGAATATATGTATTTGAAACCAGACAGGAGCTTCAGTTTCCCACCTAAAAGACTGCTTCCACTTGTCCAAGGCTTGTATTTTCCACGAGTTTATTCTAAGGTCCACATCATGTAGCGGCAATTAATTCCTGGAATGCTCCTGAATGGAGAGGCCATCAAACATAATTTTATTGCAGGTGTAACATAAAGGAATTGGGAAGGGAAATAAGGAAGGAAATCAACTGGGCTGAACCTTTTGCATGAGTGTACTGTCTATGGCAAGAACCAGTATCAACACACAGTATTATACGAACAATAATTTATGGATCTCAAGATGTACACATTTTCAATTTTTGCTAGTTTAATGACACTTTGGGTTTTTTTAGTTTTCTTTTCTTTTTAATGTTTGTCAGCTTTCTAACTCCCCTAAAAATGAATGACACCACTTATCTTCTCTGGTAAAAAGCAGTCTTCAGTTAGCTAACGGACTTTTTGTTAAGTTTTAAAGAGAATTACAAATGGCTTAACGTCAGAGTAAGTTTCTTTTAAAGATTCCTAGGGTCTGATTCTGTCTTTACAGACACTAAATTACACAAGTGTGATTACTTTTGTGATATTTCACTGTGATGCCTTAGGTTTTAACTTTTATATTTTTCAAATCCTGTACTGCCTGGTGTGTAACTCTGAAGTTTCATGTGGCCTGTTAGCTGCTGTTCTCTCATTCTGGTTAGACATAACAAACCTCTCTAGCTTTCCACCTCAAGGACACCAGGCCCCAAAAGGTGTAAACTAAAAGCCTCTAAAAGGTGGGGGCAAACTTGGGGTAATTACATCATGAATTGAGGTTATAATTGGAGAATTAACCCTGATATGCAAATGAACCAAACTTATAAAAGTGTGAAGAACCCATGACCCAGGGTCCATCTTGGGTATAGCCTTTTGAAGGCCCTTCAAATAAATACCTCCGTTTATTCTCTTATTCTTGTCTGGTCTCTGTGTTTTAGGTGGCCACCTCAGGCATCAACTGGAGATACTCCCAGTCCTTCAGCTGTAAAGCAACAAAGAACCAAGTATGTAAATTCTCTGCGTTATACTGGTTTATAATGCAAAATCAGCAAGGAGAGAATCATTCCAACAATAAGCCATTCCATTATAACCTCATCAAACAACAAATAAAGTTCTTCAAAGAAATCATACCATCAGTTGCAATAATTTGCATTGATAAAATATGTGGCTATCCAACTGAAATAATGATTTCTATTATGTTTATAGATAGTCATTTATGGCCGAGATACATTAATGAGCCAGATCCTCAGCAAAGACAGGCCAAATTACCTTCATCTTCTGTATCATTATCTATCAACCAAACATCTTACCATCTCTAAGTGGAGAAAAGTTTAGTGGAAAGAAAAGTTGGACTGTTAAAAGTATTAACATTTCATTATTTTTCTTAATTAAAATGTCACATAAAATGTCTTATACCTAGATGCCACGATCTCGTTTTCTAAAATGCTATGTCTAAATGACAAAGCTAAAGGTTAAAATTAAATACAATTATATTCCCCAGGAATAAAATGGATATACATTAAAAGTATAGTTAGGTTGTAAATTCATTTAAGTTTTTAAAAATTACAAAGGAATATATAAAATGCAAATTAAAGGAGAAAATCTTATTTATCTGCCCTGTTTGTATGGTAATTGGCTCCTTTTAATGAATTAATCTCATGCACAGACTCCTGCTAAATTAGACTACCTATAATGTACTGTCTTCAAGTAACTTCACATTCTCATTATGGCCTCCCTAATTTCTAAAGTAAAATTAATATAATTAGGGAGCAAATCAATACATATTGATCTTGAGTTACTTCAACGGAACAAAAGAATAACAGATTAAAAGGAGATGATTTTTGTTAGCATTGATTTTGTTAGCATGCTGAAACAACAGTGTTGAAGAATTAAGTCTTAAAATCTTTTCCTTCCCTGACTGATATCCTCTGGTAATTTTATATTCTCTATGAAGCAAACATGACTGTGTTTGAAAGAAACGGAAAAATAATTTTTTCACTCTCTCTGTTTTGGTGACTGTTTATGGCATAGTTTTCCTATAGCAAAAGACATTGAGTGTATTTTATTTTCATGGAGATCAATTTCTGGCTGCAAATTATTTCATCAACCAATGTTTCCTTTTCCAAGTGTAAATTAAAGGTGTATGCATGCTGGCAAACACTACCTGAATAAATAACTGGTAGTATACTGGGATATAATCAAGCATATGCAGTGAGGAACTTGACGCTCATAAGGAGAAATAATGGAGAATTCACAGAAATGAAAGCAGCAGTGCTTTTCCACATACCCACTGACTTATTTCATGTGGAAGAAAATGACACTTTCTAGCAGAAGAGAGTAAGTTCTTTTTATTGTATTCAGGCAGACTTATTGCTATCTAATGGCTTTAGACTGACATTTATTAGTAAGGTGTGAAGGAAAAATAATAATGTGCTACCCCAAAAGCTGAAGTCCATATTCTTAAAGTTGCTGCTGGGGATAGAAAAGTCTCAGGTGGTTCTAGACAAATGCTTGTGCCGCTCCGTGTTTCTCCAGAGACTCCACAGGGCACCAGGCTGCTGCGGAAGGTAGACTTTGCCCAAACTCATAAGAGCACACTGATTGAAGTCAGGGGCAGCTAATTTGCTTTTCACATCCTAAAGTCTCTACAGAGCGTAAATCTTTTTTCCTAAGTCATATTTCATTTCAGTATTTCACAGCAGCTTTATAATATGTGAACAAATTCCCTTGCTGCATGTGATAAATCTAAATTGCTTTGCTTAAAAAGGTAATTAATTTAGAGTTTTCCTTTCAATTTTCACACCATATGAACATGAATAAAGCTTTTCATGGTGTATAAATTTATGTACAGTGATTACCCAAATGAATGGCAGAAACAGCTGCACCTTAAATCTTTACACTGAATATTCTGATTTACTTGAAGCTAAATTGCAGATTCTGGTTGCATTTCACACATTCTTTTAAATGTAGTTTTAGGGGAACAATAGCAGGACATGTAAGAGATGCTATAAATATTAGAGGAAGAAGAGCTTTTATGTGTTATTTGCAAATATACAAAAGGGTTTTCACTATATAATTTGTTTAGTAAAAGTGGAGATTTGACGGAGGTAAGGTTGTTTGATTATTTAACATTATTCCATATTAAGTTATATGTTGATACAATTCTAATTCAATTATTTGTGTAGTAGTCCAGAAGTAAAACATACCTGGCCTTTTACATGTTGGGTGAGAAAGCTGTTGTCTGATATT
The DNA here is from genome assembly GCA_013397865.1 of Struthidea cinerea. Lineage (NCBI taxonomy): Eukaryota > Metazoa > Chordata > Aves > Passeriformes > Corcoracidae > Struthidea > Struthidea cinerea. Next base: position 1,548,162 of record VZTI01005472.1, read on the forward strand.
AAATTTTTTGAAAAAATGAGAATATTTTAACGCAAAAGCTTAGTGAAAACAATGTAGACATAATATATAGGCTGCCATCATTAAAATATAACACTTTTTTTCTTACATGAAACACAGTCCCAATCTAAGCTGGCAAAGCAGATGACAATAGCATTCTAAATATTTTTTTTTATTGTTAATTTCAGAAAAATAATCTATGTTACTATACATAAAACAGCTACAGTTAACACAACAGTATGAAATTAAAAGGAAAATTGAAATATTTCCTCTTTTCTTCTCATGGAGTAATATTTAATTTAGATCTTAAACCTTGTTTGAACAAATGCAGTCTTGATGGTAGCATAGTTTGACTTGAGGCAAAGTCTGGGCATCTGTGCTGGAACCAAAATATTCTTGCTCAGTCTTGCTGGAGGACAATTATTTTTATTTCAGTTTCCATACAGAACCCCGCTGAAAAAGCTTCAGGGAAAAAGACACCATTGCCAGGAACAGACTGAATTCTGAGCCCAACATGGCTCTTTTTTTGCCTTAAGAAAGAAATCGAATTTGAGGGATATCCCCTATGTAGCAATATTGGAGGCCAAGGGTACCCAATCACTACCTGAGATCCTATTTCAAGCTCAGGTTTATGTTCTCTCAAGCTGAAGCGAAGGACATGGAGAAATACTTTCACTGAGTTCACTGACTAGTAAGCAGAGTTACAGGGAAATGAGGATTTTTGTATTTGAGCTCTTTTAAGAAAGCCTTTTTTTAGGATCTCAATGGCAAGTGATTTTTCTTTTTTCTTTCCACCCTTTTTTCTTTCCCCCACCTTTTTCCCTTCCCCCCCCTTCATTTTCCCTCTCTCTCCTCCATTATTCCATTTTCCTTTTTATGCCTGTTTGTTCCCTTCTCTTTTCTCCTCTTTTTCTAGTTTTCTTTGCCACATCATCAGCAACGTTTTCTGACAGAGCAGTCCTTTTGACACTGTTTGAAGATTTCCATGCTGAAAGCAAAAAGCAAGTCTTCTGCTTGGAAGTGGAGGACTGTCCTCTGTGGGCAGGTCATGTCCAATGTGTCATGCAATTGCCTAAAAAGAAAAAAAAGAAAAAGAGGTAGAGAGAGACAAGAAAGTATAGGTTCATCTAAAGACAAAAAAAAAAAAAAAAAAAAAA
>VZTI01005472.1:1554636-1660491 GCA_013397865.1 Struthidea cinerea
AAACTCATTTTCTGGAGGATATTCCTGGCATTATGGCATTACACTTAATTTGTTAGTATATTCACAGAAAACATGCAGAATTAATGAAAAACATTGGAATGTTCTGTTTGTAGGTAAATCTCATGACTTGTACAAGTCAATGGAGAAAGGTGCTGCTCCAAGTGGCATGAGCTGGGCAACACATAACATATCTGAAAGTTAACTATGACGTATTGATATATTTTAAGTCAGTTCTCATGTTAGGTGTAGACTTTCTAAGAATTCTAAGAGTCTACCAATAGAATAGTCATGTAAATACTCAAAAGTATTTTTGCATGATGTATTATGAACCACTTATCCATCTCTATCACTGGCACTTGAGCAAAGAAAAGGAGATGTGAAATGCCTTCACAGAAGACTACTCAAGACTACATTTAGAGGAAGACATAAGACTCCAGCAATTGTTACGCTGCTTCACAGACATTCCTCTCCTTTCTTCTAATCCATTTATAAGCTGAAGTGCCTTTTGTGCCAGTGAAAATGTGTGATACACAAGATGAACCACCAATATTATTTACACATATATCAGTGGGTTTCATGTACCTGCATGACAAGACTTCCCTAAGGGTGAGATACCTTGTCTGACATTGGTCAGTAAAAGGAACAACGTATTTTTCATATTGTTGAAAAGAAATACTGAAAACTAGGAGTTGTATAGGCTTTAAACCAAAAAAAGTCCTTACCTACCAAATCTCTGAGACAAGAAAAATGAGGTGAAAGACAAAACTGCACCTAGAATTTTGAGAGTCCCCACAATAAAGTAATTTCACAAAAATTATAATATTAGTCAAAATGGTAAATGTTAATGATAGCATTTTCTGTTTCCTCTTTTGGAACTTCCAAAGCTGGAAACCATCTTCATCCCATGTCTCTCTGGACATTTGCCTGATTAGGAGTCTGGTCTAAGGGTACCATCAAGGACAGATCAGATCTCAGGCAAGCTGAATTACTTGTGAAGACTCCTTTCCCTCTCTCTAGTGGGGAATAACCATAAAAATAGAAGCCTTAATTTTAGCATTTATTCCCAAGAAGGAAATAGAATAAATGGAGAAGAATACCCATAAACTATCAATCTGTTAATCTCCTTCAAACCGGATTCAGGTACAATGGTCAGGTGTAGGATGGCTTGCTCCTTGTTCTGAGAGATGAAAGAAAAACTTTGGCTATTTTTCCTTCATAGAGAGGGATGAAATGTAGTTCCAAACGTCTCAGAGACTATCACTAAAGATATTACACATTGTTTATTCAAGCTGTATACAGTGGTGACGAGGCTCAAGAGGCAGTCATGCAGTGTGGTAAGAAAGGCAAGAAGAGAGAGAAGAAATTCAGCACATTTTAATGCTGAATGTTTTTCTCTAAACAGGAGTTTGATGTTGAAGATAGCACTGCGTATCCAACATTTTTCCTGTTATCTCTATGCAAGTACTCTCTGCATTGATTAATTATTTTTTGGTAACCATGCTGCCCTTTCTAACATTTCTCATTTGGTTTCCTAAGTGCCCTGTTGACTTATGTTCAGTCCTATAAACATAGAAATTAATAATTGCCTATAGTGTTAATAAGTAATAAAACCTCTAGCATAACACTTATAAAAGGCACATGGGAATTTAAAAGTGTAGTGTGGAAGAGATGTGGAATTGTCAGTGTGGAAATGATAGAGATACAGAGCACTGTCATAGGAAAAGAATGTTATATGAACAAAGGGCAGTGAGGAAGTGATAGAAAAGCACATCAGAGAACCATTGTCTTGTTCTGTGGCCTTGCTGTTTCTAAGCATAATAAAAAGAAGAGATATGAGGGTAATAAAATTCATGCTAGACACATCACTGAAGCAGGAACTGACTGAAGAATAAAAAAAGCACTTTCCTTCTAAGTCTTAAATTTGCCAGAGTGTATTCACCTCCAGTAGCAAGGTACAAAGGTGCCACTGGTCCCTAGCTAATTTAAGGTATAGGCAGCTCTGCAGAAGGGCAATGTATGCTTGAAGGAAAAACTTTACGGCCATTCTGAGGAACATTTTTTTCTCCTCTGTTCATTTTACAAATTTTTGTGTTGTCACAAAATACAGAAAAAACCTGTAAGCAGTTTAGGGAGGGATTAATTTTGGAAGTCTAGCAACTGTATGTTTCAGGACTTGTGGATATTCTTAGCATCAATGAAGGGTTTAGATCAGATGATTGTGCCATGAGTTCTTCACTTTATTATAAAGTCTAACCTCATGTGTCTTGTTAATGTAGCATTATGCTTTAACTTCAGCTTCAGCATTACAAAAAACCACAGTGACAAGTGTTCCATTTGCTAATAAGAGTAAATAACATTTTTTTCTCATACTCTATGTATGTCTTCTCTGCATCATATCTTGAAGCTTGAAATTTACTTACAATGAAAAATATGAATGTGGAGAAACTAGTTTTCATGATGCCCATTTTGAAGGACTCAATCACTTGTGTGTAAACACTTGTGTGTAAACACAGGCATATGGAAAGCGTTCTGCAGCATCTCTCCAACAGACAACATATATATCAGCCTTAGGTCTCATCCATGCCTTGACCCACACCTCCTGCCTATTGTTTAGTTTTAAGGAATGCAGAAAATTGTGGATGCTGAAAAGCTTTGGTAGAGAAATCTTTCAGCTTTCTGCAGCGTTCTGTGAGAACTTTGCGGTTCTCACAGAAGCTATGAAAACACTGCTATGGGTTTTTGTAAACTAACTCTTTATCTTGCACCTGGGTTTGTTATGCAAGATTGTTATGGTTCTAACTTTCTGATATTTTAGAATAAGTGTCTTAGAGCTTGACCAATCCCCTCAAGGGGTGGATGGCCGAGCACCCAATTGTCTTACGCCATTCAACACACTCTTTGCGAACCCTGTAATAAAAATGATGATATAATTAATTAAAAAAGAACACTACTGCTTTCCTCCTGAACTTGTCGTGCCGTTCCTCACCATTAGTGCCGCTCACAGAGATAGAAAATGTATGGGGATAGCAAGAAAATTGCCATGGAGATTTATAAAAAAGGGACAGAAAGCTTAAAAACGTCTTAATCACACCCTTACTGGAACCAACCCTGCTAACTCTGAATAGATAGACTCTTGTTGCTGTAGAAATTAAAGCCAAAACCAGTCCTCCAGTCAGAACAGCAGCTATTGCAATGAGGACTGTAAATTTACACAAGCTCCCTTGAATCTTCATACCAAGTGTGGCAGAATGGAATAAAACAGACATGCACACTCAGATGCACACACACACACACTCTATTGGAGGTATGGAGATTTTATTCAAGGTAAACATTTTAAGGATGCAAGTCAGAAAATTCAGAGGATGTACATTTCTGTCCTGAATTGCACACCACTCACATGAACTTACCTGGTGTGAAGTGGAAGAGACCTTAAGAGTCTTCAGGGATTTTAAATAATATATTTCCAAAGGAGTTAGGTGTCTGAATACTTTTAAGATTTAAATTGAAGTTCTTACAACTGTTCTGTGGTATCTTACTGTTAAACTTGAAGGTGCTAGAGGGGAGAATTACCAAGAAAGTAACTTTAAAGCATATATTCTAACACCAGTTGTTTGTATGTTTTCACAAATGATGCCTTAGGTTTTGACTTTTATATCTTTCAAATTCTGTACTGCTTAGAGTGTAACTCTGAAGTTTCTTGTAGCCTGTTAATTTCTGCTCTCTGTGCTAGGTAGACATAACAAAGCCTCTCCAGGCCTGCTCTCCAAGGACACCCAGACTGTCCTAGGCCCAAAAAGTATAAACCAAAAGCCTTTGAGAGGGGGGCATGCTGAGGGGAATTACATCATTAAACTGAATCTTTAATTGGAGAATTAACCCTGATATGCGAATGAAGCAAACCTATAAAAGTGTGAAGAACTCGTGACCTGCCGTCCATCTTGGGGTCCATCTTGGCAGTAGCCTCTGGCTCCCAGGGTGTACCTTTGAAGGCCTTTCAAATAAATACCTACCTTTATTTCTTTATTCTGTCTAGTCTCTGTTTCTAGGAGGCCTCTTCAGGCATCACAGAGGAACTGGATGCACTCACATAAGAGAGGTCTTCATTCCTTCCTCTCTCCTTGCCTCCTTTCTACCTTTTTCTTTCTTGTTGTTTTCCTTCCTTCCTTCCTTCCTTCCTTCCTTCCTTCCTTTCATCATTTTTCCATAGAGCTACAAATAGTTTACAGGAGACAGTCCAATCCTGTTCACACTTAAGTCAGTGGCAAAAATATGCATGCTGATGCTGGGGAAATAAGAAGTTGATTTGGAAGTATCTGTAGGGATGTAATTATTAAAAAATAATTTAGAAATCCTTTACTCAAATAAAAAATCATCCAGGGCATTTCACTATCTGGAAGACTTGAGGTGTCTAACATGTAGTTATTAATCTAGAAATATTAGACAAAAGTTAAAAGTGTCAAATGAAATGGCTCTGTAGAGATTGGTAACTCAAAAACATTTCCAGCTTTAGAAGAAATATTTCTCCTTGCCCCTGGTGTAAATACAGCAGTTTTGAAAACAACAACAAATACTTCCAAAACCATGAATTGGTGCTGAAATTCCTGTGTAGCCAACATGAAACTTGTTAATGTCTAATGTGGACATGATTTTTATGGAACAATATGCACCAACAATGCAGTAGACCTCAAAGTATAACCATTTAGGCACATGAAAACAGACACAGTCAAAAATCATGAGTTCATCAGAAAGAAATTGCTTGAAGAGGATTTTGAGTCAAAGTCAACAGAATTGTCCGTAACTGTAGCTCTTAACATCTTAAATTAGGTGAAAGAAGGCATTGAATTCTGTTATTGAATACACAGCTTAAAAGCAGGGACCAGTAACCCACAGCATCTCCTCCAGTGATGCAGCCCTGTGTCATTTGATCCACAGGCTGGGAACTGATTGCACTGAAACAGATGTGCCTGTGCATGTGAGAGAGAAGCAGGGGAAAAGATGTGGAAGGAGTAAGAGCAGTGGAGAAACAGTTACAAACAGAGAGCTTGTGTGCCACTGACTGCTAAGTACTGCCTTGAAAGGAGGCTGCAACTGCAAATATGAAAACTCCTTTCTCTTGCTTGATTTTTGCTGTCTTGAGGAAATAGGTCTGGGTTCCTTTGGAAATAAACAGGAAGGCTTCCGAGACACTGCTGATGCATTTTTTTTCCTCCCAATAAACAGCCCACAGGGACCTGAGTATTGGCTGAATGCTTAGCTGAAACTATTTAAACTAATTAATATTCACATTGTTTGATGATAATATGTCCCATTCAGCTTCTTATTTACATATATTAGATGTCTTCCCCAATGTGCAATGAAACATTTCTTCCTTAAAATATTTATTTTTCAATCTTTCTATTGCTTTTCTTTATATGTCAATACACTACAGATAGGAAGCTTTGATACTTCTAGTGCATGGTTCAAGATGAAAAGGGTTGAAATATCAGCCCATATATCTTAAGGCACCATGTTTTTGTCACATTTAGAACAGTAGATAGCAGTGGTGTCACAGCATGTGTTAACAATTAGCAGATGATTCATTTTAGTAGCAGCTTCGCAGTAAAGGCTTCAATATTTCTCAGCACAAGGACTGTGTCATTTGACTAATCTGCTTATTTTACTGTCCAAACCAATGCTTGCCCATTCTTCGAATTTCATGTTTACATTCAGAATCCTTTTGACTGCAGGTTTGGGAAGTACCAAATGCTTCTCCATCTGGGAAGGTCATTTTAATCCCCAAGATGGATTTGCTGACATGAAAACAACATATTTGGAATCGCTGCCAGCTCTGGGCTGGTCCTTTGCAAATGGCACTTCAGGCACAGGGCATGGGAAATAGACTTCTATTACCCACACGTCCTATTTATAGAAATGAAAATAATTAGTAAAGCATATTATTCCCTTGTTTTGTCTATTTTTTTGTGTTATTTTCCACTTGTTTTTCACAAAGTAACTTTACACTGGGAAGCAGGATCCTTGAGTAGCTGCCTGCCATCAGAGCTGCCGATGTTAAGTTACGTACGGAGATGCTGAGCCCAGCCTCTCCCGAAGGGAGTGATATATAGGCTCATATCTGACAACAACAGAAAATAAAAACAGGGCTGTATAACCACACAGAGCAGGAGGTTGCCTCAGGCAGCAAAATATAATGGGCTGCAAAATGTTAAGAGACTGTTTACGCACTGGCAGCCTATTGTCCTGCCCCAACACAAATAATTTCATCCAGATAAAATTGCACCAAAGTATGTACCCATATCTATGTGTAGCTGTAGGGAGTAGGTGAGGTGTCCTAGAGCAGCATGCTCTGCTTTTCTTATCGCAATTAATTGTCTCTACAGCTTTACCTAGCAGACAACACTTTCAAAACTGTCTTGGGCAGAGGTATCCACATATTTTTTCCATCTGGGGAATATGCTGGTTTTTTGCTGCAAGCAGGAAGACCACATATAGATTGTTTAGGGTGGAGCAAATTACAGCTGCTCCCAACTAATATGAGAACTCGTGTTTTAAAGCCACAGCTCCCACCTCAGTTTGATCCAAGCAACTCTGCTAGAATCAATACAGCATATGGAATGCCGGGATCTTGTCAGAGTGGTCATACACACCATTCATTCCTTGACTGTAGCCAGGACTCATGGCTAGGACAGCTGTAGGACCTAGAGAATATCCAGTTTTTGACAGGGCTGCTGATATGAATGTACAGGGTTAGGTCTGAGATCAAATAATTGGTTGAAGCTCACTATGGGGTAGGAACTGCTGTTAGAACAAGAACTGTCTTAATCTAAAGTCTCCATAAAGTTGTGTCCATTTTATTGGAAGATGCCAATCGCCATCTTCAATGTCTATACACGCTTGTTATCCATATATTTGCATCAATATTTCCATCAATTTATCTCGAGAAGTTGTAGGGGGGGTTGGGCATTGCAGTCAATGCTTTATGTATGCAACTAAACTAGTAACTGTCCAAATTAGTAACTAGTAACTGTCCAAAATTGCCTATAGCTTCTTGGTTCACAGTTTTCATTTTAGAGTTAAAAATACATGAAAATCTGCAGCAATTTGATCAATAGGCCCAGAGTAAGATTAGAACTTTTTTATCATTTTATTTTTAACCATACTTCTTCCTGTAGAAAATCTTTCATTTGAAGTTAGTTTAGCCTTCATACTCAGATATGCTTTATCTCACAGGGTGAAAATGTGAAAGGTAAAGCTGGGCTTGAAAAGGGCTTGTTATCAGCTACATAGCCAAATTTTAAATTCCAGCGCACAGGAACTTGAATAAAATGAAAAGGCATTTCTACAACAATAAAAATAAGGAGAGCTTGACAAATGAGACAAAACTTTTCCATTAATATTTGGTTTAAAATTTATTTTATTCATCACTGAATACGATTTGTGTGTGTGCTGATTTACTGCAAACATTGGAAAAATTGAATTTGAATGTCACAAATAGAAAACCAATTTCAGAAAGATACGCATAATTCCAGACAAAAACAATCCTTTAGATCCACATGCGGAAGTAGTTTGTGCTGGAAACTCTAGGGGGCTCATCCAAACATTGGGAAAAAATCTGTACTATTTTAACTAACTTCAGTTTTGAATGCGTGCATGCATATGTATTGACATTGGAAGAACCTACTAATGTAAATTTCCCCACGCGGCCTATGCAAACCTACAATTTATAGTGTAAAACACAAGTTGTCTTTAATGTTTATTCTGTGGCCAAGAAGACAATTCATCAGTTATTTAAAAGCCTCAATTCTTTCAGCATCAAACTGACACAGGAAAGGTAAGGTGTGAAGGAAAGAGCACCCTCCAAAGCAGCTGTGATAGACGAGGTGATTGCTGAGGCAAAATAGGTGTGAAACACTCTCTGCTAGGTTCAAATCATCAGCTTGCTGCAGTGTTTAACTCCAAATAGGCATTTACTTTTTCATTAATTCTAAAGGTCTAGTACTCTGCAACCATATCCTTCACTTTGTATTTAGTGATCCCATAATTTTTGTCATTTTCCATTTCTTTGTCATTACTAAAACCCCTCAAGGCTCTTCCTGTATTCCTGGATTCTGAAGTTTCAGGAAATCTTTGAAATCCTCTGGGGCCTGTGCTCTCTGACAAGATATCATGGAGGCATCAAATGAAGGAAGGATAAGAAAAAATAAAGTGAAAAAAACAGGATTGAAAAAAAGTACATCAGTTTCCTTCTTACCACTGGATAGAATTTTTAAATCTTGATACTATAGTAGTCATACTGCAGTAGGATATAATATAAAAGGTCTGATTTTTCTTCAAAAATGCTAAAGTGTACAGTTTCATGAAGCAAAATTTTATAATACGTAGGTATTAAATAAATTAATCATTTCCTTACTTGGAAACCATTTTTTAAATGGTTACAAGAGTTGGGATAGGAAGGCATTAAAAACAATGAGGGATCAAAATTTAAATTAGAAAATTTTATTCAGTCTATGATTATTTGATATATTTAATTAGTATATGTTATATTTAATATTTACACTTTTATTTTGTGCAGGTATATTGAACCTTTGAACAAGGAACGTCAGGAAAACAAATTGAATATTAGGCTTATTCAAAGCAACTATGAAGCAGGTGATGTGATGGCTGCTGAAATGAGTCTAGATTCAATTACTTCTACTGAGCAGAATATAAGTCATATAACAGAAGAATTAGGGCCAAATGCAGAGTTATATTGGCAAAGGTAGAAAAAAAAATACCATTTTAATTTTTTTTAAGCTTTAAGTTTTTACAGCTGGGGTAACACAGTGTAATACCCCTGCTCCTAGTTTAAGATGTGTTATCAACATTTGCAGTCTTTGGCACATAAAATGTAGTGTATTTTAAAAAAAGTAAATTATGTAATTGGAGAGCATTTTGAAAACTTCTTTGTCACTACCATAAGAATAACTGAGTGCACCATCCTATTCTAAGTCACCTCAACCTTTGGCAAAGGCTCTCCTTCCCCACAGACATCATCAAATGATTCCACCTGTCTTCATTATTGCAGTAATAGTAACAAATGCTACTGGGACAAGTCAGCATTCATTGACATCATTGTTCTGACATGTTGAATTATAACAGTAAATATTAAGTTACAGTTAAATTCCCTGCACATGGTCAAAAGGAAATCCCATCAGGGTGTTTAACAGCTCAGTTTTACTGAGCAGAATGAAAACAATAGGCAACAGATACATATAAACTTCCCTGATATGTCTCAGTTCTTAAACATGAGGAAGTTAACAACAAAATGGTATCTTGGCTTCTACTCTGCTCTTCTGTCTGAGCTAGACTATTCTCCTTATTCTTCTCTGTTGTCAGACAATGCTGATAATTCTACGTGTAGTTTTTCCTTGAGTGTCTGAACAAATTATATGACAGCTTTTTTTTTCTCTTCCTAACAGACTTCTCCTGTGAGACTTGAAGTATAATTTCACTCATCATCTGCTGTCATGTTCCACTGGAAGTTACAGCTGAGTGTTTTCTGTGTTGTTTCACGGCACAGGAAAAGTATAGGTTTGCATAATCTTTTACATTTAATAAGAATTGGAAGACCTGTATGATTTTACTTGACTTTGGCCCTAGCTCAGTCGAAATGGTGAATGTTTTTTGTTGGCCTTCCAGAGTGAGAGTGGACCTGGGTCAGAGATGGGTTTGAGCACAGCTGTTCAAAATTCGCTGTACTCTCTAAAAATGTGAATGCAAAGGCTTCGGATGACTCCTGAGTAAATGCTCAAGCCATGCTGGAACCATTTTTTTGGTAGTTCCTCATTTTCAAAGCTTGGAAGGAAAAAGGTTAGTGAGGAAAACTGAATATCTAAGAAGGGAATGAAACTGTTCAAGGGCAACAGAGCTTTTACTTTTACTTCTGTTTTCTTTCAAAATGGAAGTTGCCTGAACTCTTCAAAGGTCCATATTTAGTGTCTAGACTTCCATTTCATGTGTCTTCCTAAATTCTGCTTTGTTTAGCAACTGGTATAACCAAGCTCGTGTCCATATAAACATAAACAAAGTCACATGCAACAATGAATGCCTTTACATTTCGCTTTTAGATGACTCTGGTCTTCTGTTTTTGTAGAGAATTTCCCCTCAGACTCAGCTTTGAGATAAATAAACAGTGTTAAAAATGTTCATTTTACTCATTCCAGTATAATAAAAATAATAACACCTCATTATTTTCTTTGGAGGTTGATAACTGGATACAGATCACATGCACTCTGAGTCTTTCCCTTTGGTGACCTCTTACTTGTTCTTACTTATGCTAGCTTTTGGTTTTAATCTCCTTTCATTTGTTTCATGTTTTCTTCCTCTCCTTTTACTCCTGCCTACCATTTGCAGTGGAAAAAGGGCATACAGTAGCCGAGCCATTCAGGTAATAAAAGTTTTCAAATTCTTTCCAGCAAAGCCTCTCAATTTATGGCTTTGAATATATAAGGAAATTTCAAAACTGAATCCTTTCCAGGTATCAAATTTTAAAATGGTCTAAATTGAGCCCAGATTAATTTTTAAATTCAACTACTCATTTATGTTGGAAAAACTTCATCAAAATTTACTTTTATTGTTAATTAGAAGTGTAGAATATATTCAGTACCTAAATTTTCAGTATGGAAGACCAAAGAAACAATTCCCAATCTTGCAGTTCTTGAAAAAGAAGCAAGAATGTTTTCATTACTACAGTGAGTACAGATTACATTTAAATGACTCAAATATAGCTAGCTTCTTTTTTAAAATAATAATCTGATACTCCTAAATCTTGGCATTTTCAACTCCTGGTAAAAGCAGTAAGAGAAATTAAATCTTGGCTGTGCAAAAATATGTTGCATGTTTTCAGTTTTGCACAAGTCAAAAAGCCATTTGTGTATGAGGGAAAGTGGGGGCAAGGCAATGGGGAATCAAAAGACTTGAAAACTGGAAAAAATGATGCAGTCAATGTTGTAGTGGGAGGCAATTGAAAATTACATGGACCTCAATGTTTAAAAATACATCAGTGTAGCAATCTAATTTTATAGGTAGAAAACAAAAGGGAATTTGAAAATAAACCTTAACACTGGCATAGTAAAAAATACATTTCAGGCAAACTAATTCAGAAGTGGAGAATAATTCTATTTCATTTGAATGAAATGAAATCTAAATAAGCAGCAACATAACTGAGCTTTGAAACACAATATAAAATTATTTCTACTATACATGGAGAAGAAAGAAAAATCAACTCAAAACCAGAAAAAACCAACGCTCATTCCTCTGAGTGCTACCTTACTAAACAGAACAATTTCAATTTAAAGATATCCAGTTGGAAAAAACAAACCATCATCCTTGTAGACTTAGACAGTCAAAGAGCACAAGAGGAAATCCTGGTTAATATCCATATAATATTTGTGTACAAATGAAAAAGTATACTATTAAGGCAGAAAGAGTCAATGAAAGGCCAAATGTAAATTGAGAAGCTGAAGACTGCAATTTAAACCCCTGGAGATATCTCCACAACAGACTCTGCAGGGAAGATGAAGGGATAGCCCTAAACTATATCAGCCTATTGTTTGTTAATTGGCTGCCATGTGTGGCAAAATCTTTTTATTTTAATCCCATAGCAGATGCTGGTGAATATTCAGTATAAAGTAGAGAAGAGTTCATGTTAGCATTCCTAGAGCTGTGATTATAGCCCATAGAACCATGGTTGTAAATGGCCTCTTGGGAAAATCTGTGTATAAAAGAAGAACTCCAGATTGAGAAAATAAATCATGATCAAATATTATATAATTTACACCATTTTCTAAGAGAGAACATTAGGTCATTAGTCCATGTAAACAGAAGAACTAATGAACAAAAATTATATCCAGGGGCATTTGAGCTTTCAGCTTAATTTTGTATTTGATGTGATCAATACTAGGCAAAAATCCATCTTGACTTTTGCCTCTGAGTCCTTTTACCTAGTATGGTGGCATGAAGGAAAGAGGCAGTACTACGTTACTAACGATGGTTAGTACAATGACACGGTTTGTGCGCCGTGTCAGCTACGCTAGACAAGCTACAAAGCTATGCCCCTGCCTCTGCTCCAGCAAGCTGAGCAGCAGCCATTCTCACAGCCAGCAGGAATAACTACTGCCACAACAGGCAACAAAAGCAACGCTGTGGCACCTGCTGCCTTGGCCGGCTGAGGCGATGGTCGGCTATCATTCAAGGCAGTGGCAATGGGGCCACATAAACAAAACACATGTTCTGGCTTACTCAGCTGCTGCCCTATCTAGCCACAGCCATGTGCCCAACAGTCAGTTTTCCACTCCCAGTTGTGGCTCTCGGGAAGCATCATTTGAATATCTTCCTCCTGAGAAGGAGGGAGGAAAAGAAAGGTGGTCTGTCCATGTGGAAGAGAGCACTTCCCAGGACTTCAGCGAGACTCCATTAAATTTTGCCACCTGAGAACTTTGTTCTCATGTAATATCACAAAGTCATGAAATAAAGAGTTTGATGGGCTTTTCAGACCCTGACATAACATTTAATCCTACAAAGGTTATTTTCTCTTACCCAGTTGAATGTCTTTCATAATTATTTCTTATGGAAACAGGAGGGTAAGACTACAGAGTGTCCTACATTATGTCCTCACTTTCTCAGGATCAGAGGGATGTTTAGCACAATCTCCTGCAGGATGACAGTCTCTGTCCTGCATCCAAATCTTAGTCTTAGTAACTCTAAAAACCTATGAAGTGAATACGACTGAATTCTTTCTGTTCTTGCTGTTGTGTGGAAATAACACAAGCTGAGCCTGAAGTCCAGCCAGCTTATCTGATATGTTGGTTAAGACATCTGGGATTTGTGTCTCTCTGTCACAAAGCTGAGTGTTTGGGTACCCAAGAATCCTGGTTCACACCCTGTGAAGACAATTCCTCTTTGTCCTGGGCGGGCTGAAAACTATAACTGAGACTAAATTTTCAGAACAAATTATTTTGATTATGTAAATATTAGGCATGTTTGGATTTTTCTCTCCATGGAAAATTTCCAGGGAGTTTTTATATCCAAATTTAGGTGGATGAGTGTTATTTTTTGCATGGAATCTTCTACTGAATATGATGTCTGTTTCTTGATCAGGCCCTGCAAGAGCTGGTTCCAAGGCATATCCTGGAACAGAATTCCAAGCAGTTGAGATGGTTGTTACACTCTGAAGGATGGTTTTGAGGATGAAAAACTATTCTTTTTCCAGACCTTAAAGTTTAAATTAGTCTCTATGATACAGCTGACTGATTTTGTGGTACATTTTCTGCCACCTGAGAGCTTTTTTCTAACATTCAAGACTGCAAAATGCAATGGAGATGTTTTGACAAGTGCTAGATATACATACTCAAAATAGGGTAAAGTTGCTCTGGTTTCTCTTCTTGGCACCTTCTGCCTCAATTAAGCCCACTTATAATCTGAATTATTTCTGCAGGAACCTATCTTGCTTCACAGATCAACTCTCTATGCTACCTTACACTGTGGAGTAATTTGTACATGGTGATATTCACGTTGCACTTGTGTTATTTTTGCATCTAAATTCACATTGTATTTTTGCTCTCTACATATAGCTTGATTTTCCTTTCATATTCAGTTTCTCCCCACATATTTATCCATACTTAATTCTACTTTTCAGTTCTTTTTTATAAATACATAGTGAACATATCAGATTAAAAAGCAAACATTTACCATTACTTGTTATAAATACAGTCCTGTGGTACACATTCATTCTAAATTTAGGAAATACTGTGGTAAAAGCAATGCCACAGAAGAGTATTTGTTTACTTTTCAGAGGCGCCCAGGTTATTTAAGTAAAATTAAGTTAGATTCTTTTTTATAGGTTTTTGTCCATCACTGGAAAATAGTGTTGGCACTAGCAAAATTAACAACAAAACCCACAAATTTTCCACTATGCTTTAGAAAGAATTTTTTACCCACATTAAGAAACATGATACATTCTTTGATTGTGTTTCGGCTTGGATGGATTGTTGTCACAGCTATGAAAAGGGAAATTGTTAGAAATATGGGTAATATGTCTAGGCTAAAATGAAAATAATTTGATACATGACCAATTTATTACTAATATTTATTCTTGTGGAAAAATATCTTTTGGACTTTTAATTCAATATACACTTTGTTTATTCAATAAACATTTATTGAATTATTGTTAATTCAATATACACTGTTTGCCTGTCAAAATTTTCAAAGGGTGTCATTAACTGGTGAACTGGAGCTGGTTGAATTATTTGCTTAGCAATACTTGGCTAGAAAATAATCTCCTTACCAGCCATGCTTTCTGGAAACAATCTTCCTCTAGTATTTGCCAAAATAATTTCAGTTGATAATTTTGGAAATTCTTTCAAATTTGTTTTCCATAGTGCCAAATTCCTTACAACTCTTATGTGACCGATGACTTCAGGTACATAAAATTGTTTCTGACATATAATTTTAGCTGCATTTTTCTCTTAATATCTGTTTATTGAGGGATTTTAAAAGTAACACATATTCCAATCTTTTTCGTTAATGACTTTTTAGTTGAGCAATATATTGGCATAAAATATGAGCTTTATGATTTGCAGCACTTTAGCCCAGCAATGGAGAGACAAAAAAGAACCACACACCATCGGCCCAGCTGGAAAGAAATTACAATAATCCAATTAATTCCGATTAGAAACATACTACCAATAATTTTTTTTCTTGGGTTTATAAGCACAACTACACTTTTCAATGAACATGATCAGGTGAACAAGATTCATATTTCTGTGATTTCTCTCCTATTTTAACTAGAAAACTTCAATTATTTTTGGGTCTGAGAGAAAGAAATGAAAGAAAAGTTACCTGTCTTTTAATTTTGAATGCATAAAAATATCATCTGCTTTTTCTATTTTTACTCATTTTTATTTGCTTTTAGAAGACCAATAAAATAGTGTAAAAATATTACAATTTTTCCAACTAAGTTTAAAATGCAAAATATTGCATTTTAAGTCAGCAGTATTTTCTTTGTTTCCAGCAAAGTCTGTAACAGAACTTGTAAATATTTTCCTTCTTTACATGGGTGATACAACCATAATCTCTTTCTCCTTAAAGCAATCTGTAGAAGACACTATAATACCCAAAATACACATGCCTTGGTGAGGAGATATCCCTGCCTGAATTCCTTCTCTACCTGACATAGAGCTGGGACTGAAGAAGGTTTCCTGTATCACAGGAGATCGAGCCAGGCATTGACTGATCAGATCTCTCTACTTGCAGAACCTGCTCTGTTGTTTGAAGTCAAGCATTAATTACAGCATAAAAGAACAACTTTGATGGGTAAGCACAGAAATCCACTCAGCTTTGTGACTGTGACCAGTAAGGGACAGTGACCAGTAAGGGACACATCAGAGAATGGCAGAAGTACAAAACAACCTTTCCCTGATAGTCTCTCCTAGGTCTCAACCTGCAAGATACCTGGAACAATAAGTGTATCAGGCTCATGTCATTTCATAGCTCTTAAGAGAGTTTTATTCTTTAACTTTGTCTGTCTTTTTGATCTCACTTGTACTTTTTGCCTGTGATTTTTCCTTAGGAACAAGAACTTCCTTTGGTTTTCTTTATACGTGCTATCTTATCATTTCATTTGGTGTCTTCCACATCCTGAGCTATGTGAAACATCAAATAATTGTTTCCCGTTCATCTTCTCTCTGGCATTCAGGATATTATATTCTTCTTTTGTATCTATTGCCTGCTCAGTTGAGTCATTTCCAGACTGATCTGTTCTGGTCTATTTAATTTCTTCTTATCTCCTTGTCATCCCTTTCATCCTTCTCTGTACTGTTTTTACAGTATCCTGTTTGATATGGTGCAGCCACAACTCCAAGAAGCATTAAATACTTTTTTTGCTTAGTTGACTATTCCTTCTTCATAACACTAAGTCTTAGTACCCTGCTTTTTTTTTGACCACGGAGGAATACTGAGGTGATAAAGTCAGAAAACTATCTATAGTGACTCCTAGGTCCCTTTCATGAGTGAAAACATCTGATTTATTGTCCGTTGTCTTGTCTCTGGCTGAATGCTTACAGCTAGTTTTCCATTAGTGCATTATTTTCTGTTGAACTGACACAGAATTTAATCTGCCATTCCATCGCCTGCTCATTCAGTAGTTTCCATCAATTCTCTTATCTCTCACTGCCGCACACGGACTCTCTGAGCACTGATGAGTTAAGAGTTCACAGAACTTGCTGTGTAGATGGACAAGAAGCCTTTTCAAAAAAGGTGCCTTGACAGGAGTTAATGACATCTCTGTCTGTAGCTCCCAACTGCCATGCCCACTTTGATTTTGGCTTGATCCAAGGAATACATCTATCACAATATTAATCACAACAAGGTACTGGTAAGTGTAGTTATAGGTTTTAAATATATTCATGTATTAATAATATCAAAATATGGGTAAATAATATCAAAATTTTCTGATGGAAACATGGCTTTTAGATTAGGGGACTGAATGTGAGCGAGAATGGAGGGATGGGTTGGTGGGTGAACTCCATTGATATCGAAGGCCAGGACAGCTCACATGGGAGACAGTTCTTGCAACTGCCCCACACAGGGAAACGTTTAACTTGATGTTTGCATGGCTTAGATACTAAAGTTAGTGACAAGACTGAAGGGCACAGGAAAGCAGGCTTCACTAACACTGGTGGTCATCATGCTATTTGTCAAACAGGGATATTGTTGAATTACTTCATGCCTAATACCTTGAAATGTAGAAGTTATATGTGAAGGTTGCATACATTGTCATAATAGTCATGAGTTTTTGAATATTCTAATGACAGGAAAAGTTTTATGATGGGGGGGTGGGGGGTGGTTTATAAATACTTAAACCTAAAACTAGAAATCTTAGTTTCCCACCTCCTTTTTCAGAGCAAAAATTGAAACCAGCAGCAGAAGTGCCTTCACCTTATCTGGACTGACTGTGAAAGGATTTATACCATATTATTGACAGAGCATTGTGGTCAGCATTGAAATAAGTGTGCCTGCTTGAGCCTCCTGTGTGTGTCCATAATCTTGATGCTAAGATTGAACAGCTGCTGTGTACCTGTCAGCAGTGTGTGCTTGCCAGGGTAAAGCAATCTTTCTTTTCTTGCACTTTCCTCTGCTGGAATGAAGCCAATCAAGTTCTGTAGAAAGAAATAGGAAGACATTAAAATATGTAAATCAGCAACTAGTAAGGGGGTTTATTATGTGAGTAAGCTACTGACATCCTTGTCTAACATTGGTCTCTCTCTGTATTGCTAAAAAGTGAGCATAGGGCAGTGGAAGCTTGTATTCTTGCAGTAGGGGCTCTACATTGCCCTGACTAAGCCTGAAGTGATAATCAATGGCTCAGTCTTCAGATAGCAGCCCAAAGACTTTGAGATAGAGACCCTAAGTCCTGTAAAAATATTTTAGATGCTTGTAGGGAACAAGTAAAATTCTAACAATTGAAGATTCATTGGATCAAGGAAAGAGAAAAACTTGAACAACTTCATTGCAGATGACAAGATAATGTAAAACAACACTTCTTAAGTTGACTGTTTACCCATTATTAAGGCTGAGCTAGCACAAGTCTGAAAAGAGGAAAATAGTACATATTCCATGCTGTAAAGCACATACTTCCTCTGTGTAAAATTTTTGAAACTAATGAAAGAGTTATTATCATTTTTATCTTTGGAAGAGACAACTTCAAGGAAAAAATAGATACACAATGGAAAAACACTAGTAAAGAAGACCAGGAAGTAGCTAACTAAAGCAGTTCAGAACTCCAACATATGTTGAAAAATGCTTTATAATGAGAAATAAACAGCTCACACAAGCATACATGGCAGGAATGTACCTTGGAATTCTCTGCAGTTAGAGCACATGGATGGAAGGTCAGACACTCTCATTCAAATGCCTGTGAGGGAGATCTGGACTTCTGTTTTCTTCACCCAGCTGAGGGCTGTAACCACTACAGGCTGCACAATATTCTGAAGTTGCTGTCTTGTTGGAGCCTTAATTCAAAACGCTAAACAGCACAAGGCTGCTTGGCATCATGATATGAATTCTAATCCCTTCAGGTATAAGGGAAATGAAATGCTTAGAGAGCTTACAATTGGGGCACAGTTCAATGAATGAAGTCTCTCCCTTCCTTCACTTTTGGTAGTCCTATTTTGACTTAATTTATATTCTTAATTTTCAATAAATTATTCAATAAATTTGACTTTAATTTGTAGACAACTGTGAGATAAACTGAAATATTTTAACATATTGACTTTTTCTAAAAATTGTTTTCTTTGGCTTTAGTTATCAAGATAGCAAGAAGAGTGAGCCACAAAATCAGCAGTGCAAATCAGGGTAACCAGATAACATGTTATCTACTGGAATGTAAATATGAACAGCAACTGCAAGCCTGGAAGGGGTTATGCTGTCGTCCACTACAGATGACAGTACACACTCATAGCAAAGGCATTGCATCACTAAGAACTGCAGGGTTAAAAGACAACTGCAGGAATTTTGGAAGAGTTTTGAGAAAGAAATAGAGAAACTAATGATTTGCATGAGTACAAAGATAGGAAAAAAATAGACAACCATGCAATCATGAGCATCAATTGTGATGGCAGTTAAGGACCCCTGAACCACAGTCCAGGGGAACAGTATGTGGGGCAAACAGTATGGATTGTATCTGATCACAATGATAGTTAATCACACCGGAAAATGATTAGACGCAGCAATGAGAGCATCGGACTAACCATAAAAAAAGGCTAATGCAGTCATGAGTCTAACTCAGCATGTGGCGAACAAATTGAGCACAAAATGGAAAAGAGCATAAAATGAAGAAGCTTTGTAATGACTGGTGTTACTCCTAGACATCTGAGAAATGAAAAGAATAAAAAAATTATTCTGACAGCAATTGCCATTTTCTGAAACCTAACGGGAAAATTCACATACCTGAATAGTTAAAAGTCCTGGTTATGATCTGTTCAGGAAGTTTAGCATGCATAAAAGGAGGTGCTGAGCTGGCCTTTTATTGTGAGAATGCTGTGACATATTTCATGTGTTCCTGTAGCTTCATGTATCAACCAACATCATTTAAGCTGGGGCTTGGTGGAGGACACAGAATCAAGTCAGAGAGAAGGACCATTTATTACTACAGCACCTGTCTGCACTACCTAGAAATATCTGTTGGAGGATGTAGTTTGAGCTGATATTTTCCTAATGTAACAAGATAGATAACTACATCTAAAGTAACTCTATTCTGCACTTCATTACATAGATATCACAGATTCGTTTACTAGATATTAGTGGTTGTTTGAAGGAGCAGTGATCTTGAAATCATTATACTGAGGCAAAAAAAAGAAAATTACCTTATAGAAACTAAGAATAAGATACAAGAAGGCATGAAGTGTCATTTCAGTATACACAAAAGATACCTTTCCATTGGAAGGTGCCTCAAAGACATCGTCTCTAAGACATAGGTTCCCAGTTTATAGTTGGGGAGAACTGTTAAACAAAAGTTTGGAAAGTTGGCACACTATGCAGAAAACTGCCTCTGTCAGGCTCAGGGGGAATACCTGAAGGCAGGAAGGATGCCTGAACCCCCACTTTCCTCCTGAATTCCCACAACTCTTTCTTTGTTTTTTATTAGGCAATTCTATCCATTCCAAAATTAACATAATGTCTTAAGATAAACAGTGAAGAGGAGCTCATTCCTCCAGAGTCTTTAACAAATATAACAGTGACATTTTCCTGTAAAGGAGATGACTTGGTTTAGGCAAGTCTCCTCTAGGTTAACAGGCTCAGAAAACTCTTTTCTACAGGATGTTGCCATAATTCCTCAGTGCAGGAGAAAGGACTCTTCTCCACATTAGCACACTAAAATGAATGCCAGAGTTGGACAGGAGTGGATAATTTATGCCTTTACTCTGTGGCATATTGACTAGATGCCTGTCAGATAAGGTAAAAAAGTATTCCTATAAACAGATCCCTAGTTTATACGCTGCTGTTGTTGGGTTAATTTATTTTTATTTTTATTTTTTATTTTTATTTTAAATTAAGCAGTTGTAGGATTGCAAGTTTGAGAACTGTCCACAAGAACCCAGGCTTCCTCTGATTTCTAAGGAGCTGAATGTTGCAGGTGAGTATTTAAGAACACTACCTGGAGGTGGGACCAGCACAGAGCCCCTTCCCTGTCTGCCCATCTCTTACAAAAGCAAACCTAGAAATTAATTTGGTTAAAATGGTCGCATGCCAGTACCAGGTTTGGCATGCTATTGAAAACTGGTATAGAAATCTGGTTTTAAGTGTTATTGGAAACTTTATGTAGAGGGATGATTACAATATAATCCACGGGCTGTAAACCAGACGCCATTATTAATGCTAAAAGGAAAGTTGCTAAAAGGAAAGTTGCATTGCCAAAAGAAAATTACCTTATAGAAACTAAGAATAAGATACAAGAAGGCATGAAGTGTCATTTCAGTATACACAAAAGATACCTTTCCATTGGAAGGTGCCTCAAAGACATCGTCTCTAAGACATAGGTTCCCAGTTTATAGTTGGGGAGAACTGTTAAACAAAAGTTTGGAAAGTTGGCACACTATGCAGAAAACTGCCTCTGTCAGGCTCAGGGGGAATACCTGAAGGCAGGAAGGATGCCTGAACCCCCACTTTCCTCCTGAATTCCCACAACTCTTGTTGTGGGACAACTTGATAACTCCTCAGTGCAGGAGAAAGGACTCTTCTCCACATTAGCACACTAAAATGAATGCCAGAGTTGGACAGGAGTGGATAATTTATGCCTTTACTCTGTGGCATATTGACTAGATGCCTGTCAGATAAGGTAAAAAAGTATTCCTATAAACAGATCCCTAGTTTATACGCTGCTGTTGTTGGGTTAATTTATTTTTATTTTTATTTTTATTTTACATTAAGCAGTTGTAGGATTGCAACTTTTTTTTTTTTTTCTTAATTAAGAAGTTGTAGTATTGTGGGACAAGCAACTTGATGGCAATGCAGAAATACTATTCTGGGAAATGGGAAAAAAACCACCTAAATGCTCAAGCTTTTACTAGTTCAGGAGAAAAGAGAGTTAAAAAAGCAGTGGGTGAGTGTGAAACCAGGCAGGTTCAGACACTGTGGTAGTGCTTCCAAAAATTTCTTTCTTAATTATGGGGCAAACTATGAAGTCAGAAGATCTCTCCTACTCTTGAAGCCTGGACCCTTGCTAGAAGGTAGGATGTAGCCAAAGCAGGGTCAAGTGCAGCACCACACAATGCACATCTGGCTATGCTCCGAGCAGAAACAAGAGCTTCAGCATAGGTATTAAGCAGTGAAGATGTTTTGTTTGTGAACAGCTTTACAGGGAAGACAAATGAAATATGTTCTGGGCATTCATGGCAGCACAGCTTTTGCACCCACAGAAATCTTTGGGCATCAAGATTGTAAGTAGGCTTTGTGGTAGTACATTCTCTGGTTTCATGTATTTACATTGTCCCAGTGTTGTGTTTGGGGTGCCACAGTGATATTTGAAAACTTTCTGGATAAAATTATGTAGCATCAGAACAGTGGTTTATTTTTATAAATTATTTTGGAGGGTCCAGATCATGGAAACAGAAATAGCAGACAGTGCAAATCAATTTTGGTTTTTGCCATCATTTAGATGTTGTTATTGACATCTTGAGCTAATTCCACTGTTTTGAAGCAGCACACCATGCTACAAAAACACCTGGATCCACATCCAGGCTCTCTGTCCTCTAAGAAGCCAGGTAGCTGGTAAATCTCTTGCTGTAGCATCTAGGCCTTAACACTCCACAACACTCCAGGTAATTTGTGCACTGGCATGTAGCAGCAGTTAAATGAAAAAGCCTTTAAGCAATCCTCTAGAGTTGAAGGTGAAGCGCCTGTTGCACAGAAGGCAAAACTGAGAAATGAAAAAAAAAATGTCACTGCAGAACAAGAAGATGAAATCCATAATTATTTCTATTTTAAGAGGTGTTACAGGAAAATGCTGCTGATGGAATAAGCAGGATGACATTTCATCAGAAGCTGCGCACATGTTCCTTATTTTTGCAAATAAAAGTTATTTGATATTATATATCATGTATTTTTAAAAAGATTGTACATTGATATACTAAACATTATTTGCACAATTCTGAAAACCCCCTATTGCTGCCATGCATGAATTATTTTGTCTCTTCTGGCATGCTGGCATGTTTGTGGAACAAGCATGGAAACCACACCTGGGAAAGACTCATCAGGACAGAAGAGCAGAGTAGACAAAGGAACAAACAGCCTCAGTCACCTGTGGAAAAAGCAAGACTTGAAGTACCATTCTAATACAGTAGAATCTGGGAATTTTAAGTCAAATGTCATGAAACTAAAATTTGTTGCCATTTTCCATAAGAAAAAGAAAAACATTCATGAAAATGTCTAGGTATAGGAATTTGATTTGATTCTTTCTCATTTGTCTGAGATCTGAGAAACCTATATTTAAGCATCTCATACAGTGATTCTTTTTCTCAGATATGAGTCCATTAGCTTTATAATTTGAGTTAATTAGTGTTTCCAGACAGACAAATGCTTTCTCAAGCATTTTTTCATCAGTCATGACTATGCTAAGAAAGGTAAGCAGTCTGTGTTGTATGAAGGGAATTTCCAGGCTGAGACGCATTTCTGAGATATGCCCATGTCATGGTCATCCTTGGCAGCTAAAATAGTCAATGAAAGGTTACAACAGCTGAGGCAACTCTGTTTTGGGCCTCTCTGAGTGCTCAGGGCCAGGGTGGCACGAAGCTACACCTGCTTGTGCTTTGGTCCTTCCCTTAGCTAGATCTGGTGTTCTGCACTCATGAATATCCTTTCTCTTCCTATGGTGAGAGATCCTGAACTCCTGGCCCATGTAAACCTGCTTATACCAAATCAAAGTCTGAGACTGCCTCCAGGCTCATTGCGTGGAATTATCTAGGAGTACTGGGTTAAAATGGATGCAACACTCTGGTTTGTTAACTTTACCTGCTTGCATTTGTGTTGAAACTTCAGCAGCTGCCTGGTAGTCTTATTTCTTTGCTAGTCTTTCACTGCTTCTATCCCCTACGCACAAGCCCTTCTTGTACCCAAGAGCTGCAATAATACTGTGTGGTGCTAAAACTAATAGGCTATTTCTTCACCTCTTCAAAGTGAAATAACTAATATTAAGAAAATCTGTAATTGCATTAGCATTACCTATGCCCTACATTAGTGTAAAAAAATTATGCATCCTTTTCTTACAAGCAAAAGTACAACCTCAGGTAGTAGGAAATACAGAAGGCATTTACTGTGATTTTTAGAGCATCTGTTAGTGAGCTGGGAGAAAGAAAGAGAAATTTAAAAATTATACCCATAATGAACTATCAAATAATAATTTTCTCTAGCATAAATAATTGTAGATGTGCATAAAACAGAGAGTTTGCAGGACCTTTACACTCATTTGCACAAAATAAATGGGCTAATAAAAGGGGTTTGGACAGTGAAATTTTGCTGATACCTGGAACTTCCCCAACAGACTACCACGTTATTCTAAGAGTAACAAGTGGAAAGTCATGTGTGAGGTTGCCAAATGTGTCTCAGAAACCAAACTGTATATTAACATCTACTGATTTCTCCTTATCTACCATGTTAGTAATGTCTTCAAACATGAGATCCATTGCCTGATTTTATGCTTCCCATCTTTAATCAAGCTGTGTCTTCCCAGCTGCTGTCCATCTTTGAGATAGTTTCTAGAGATGAGTTCTGTTAAAATACAAACTCTAAGGTAAATAATGAGGCTGGCTCTGAATTTGCATTTGTGGCTACTTTGCCCAAGAAAATCCTTATGAATGTCAAGACTGGAACATACAAACATTTGACGTTTATCATACCAAACTGAATCGTTTAGTGATAAATGTTATCTGTTACCTTCAAGCCCCTTTGAAATTGAATCTTCTGATAAAAAGATTAATTTAAAAGTCAGTGCACAAATTTCCATCTTCATTTTCTTAAACACACATGGAGATAAGAAATATGGATGATGTTTTCCAAAAACTGTTGGGCCAAACAAGTTTTCAGATGGATTATTCACATGTAGTCATGAAAAACTAAATATCTACTGAAGTTTATCTGTCCAGTGTTTAAAAGAATAAATTTAAGAACAATTTTTGCTACTAGCATAAAGGTAATCAGACGTAAAACCTAGTTGTTTCTAGTGAAAGTAGAACACCCAGAACAATATGAATCGTAACATTATTTTTAGCATACACATCACTTCCACAATTATAGTTAAGCAGATTAAAACTATTTAGTTAGACTTTTGGATGATTTGAATATAAAAGGATATATTGTTAAAAGTAAAACAGTGAAAGATTCCAGTTGTTTTCATCATTGTTGGTGTCTTCAGGTACTGTAGGAAGATTTTCTTATTTACAAACGAAGTAATGTTAGTGATAATAAAAACCATTCATGAAAAAATGCTCTCTTGCAACACTCAAAGCAATTTGTAGGATTAGTCCTACACAAAAGAGTGCAGAATACTGCACACTTCCAGTCCTTGTATTCATTAGGGCTAAAACTGAATTAGCTAGGATTATATTTAAACAACATTAACTGTAGCAGAAAATTTAGATTAGTGAAGAGCTAGTGCATAAAATGGATTTATAAAATAACATGGAGTGTGGTTGGGTTTTGTGCAAGGGTTTTTCTGTTGCACTTTACTAACCAGATCATTTGCCTGAGATATGAGAAGTAGTAGCAACTACGAGAATAACAGTCAGAGTGCAGGATTAAGTAAAGAGAGCCATATTTTGGAGGGTTTGAAAGATAAGCTTAGGTGCATATTACCAGCTATTATACAAATTTCATTAACCCCATTTGTCTCATGTCTGTGCAGAAGAGCAAGCACCAGTTGTATTTTACTTACACCAAAATATATTTTGGCATTTTTTAAGGATGCCTGAATACACCTACACTTTAAAGCTGACATTTTTCAGGCAAAAAGGAAAGACTGGTGGGTTGATTAGTAAGGCATTTGTACACCACTAGGTAAAAAGCATTTTAAAAGAAGGCCCACCTCAGCAATGCATTGTTTTCAGGGTGGTTTGTTTTGGGTTTTTTTTGATAGTTTGAGCAGGGAGTGTGAGCTTAAACACTGAGACAGTGCTGCCACCTCGAGGATTTTCTTGAAGAATGCCCCTCAGCAGAAGTGAAAATTGATTGCACACACTAATTGTAGTTTGTGTTCTCGCTTGTATATGCAAAAGAGATACTAAATAACAACAGCATATTGAAAATATGTATTCTATAGAAAATTTCACAGAAAATATAATAATGCTATGACAAAAGTCTATAAACTTAAGCTTAGAAAATTTAGAGACAAGCTGTTTTATAGACAGATTTTAGAAAATTTAGAGACAAGCTGTTTTATAGACAGATTTTAAAATCACTTCTCATTATCAAGTGATCAAGGTGGGAATATTTTCTTGGCAAAGTTAGGTACCACTGGTACATAGAAGTAACAGATTTTTATGTGAAATACAGATTGATTTATGAGTTCAAAGACAACCTGGTATGGTTACAAGATTAAACTCGTTTATGTGACCTGGGACTTAAGTAAATTCACTCTAATTATCGAATGTCTGTGGTTTAGGATATTCAATCTAACATACTTTTTGTTTGTGCCCAGCTGAGACAGGAACTATATCCTGAAAGGGGATCCCCCAAACAGTAACCCTGCATCAGAAAACAACATTAGTAACTGCTGGAGATCCACATTTGTGTGAGATTTATTGAGGTACATCCAACTTCAGAGTTTAGGGTATTTTTTTCCATAACTTTGTTACTGTAATGCTGATTTTGACTATATCCAATGTTTTTGCTTTGTTCATCAATAAAAATTCATAGGCTGAAATTAAGCAGCTATGGAAAGAGAAAGTTTGGAATTGAACCCATAACACAAATATATGCCATTACAAATAAAAAAAGAAGGCATCAGGAATACTGTCCTTCTTGAGAGCTGAGTCTACGCTGAGAGACTTAAACTCACAGTCTGGAACTTCTTGTGTTTGGCATCTGCCATTTAGAGAACAGAAGATTCATCTGGTCTTTTTGGATACAGAAGGAGATGGCGCTGACATTACCCTCTTCGTATTGTTGCCCAGTGCCAAGAACACTCACTCAGGAAAGACCTTTAGTCCCTCCTCATCTTGATTTGGAACAATGCAGTGTTTCCTATTTCCCAGCCATCTTGCACTTTGCTACTGGGACTTTTCCTTGAGTGAATGACAGAGAATGGTTCCTCTTATACCAATTTTTGTCTTGAATTATGAAATGAGAAAGCTTACCTTGTAGTTTCAACAGCAAAGATGGAGAGTGGCCCTTCCTGCCCTATATTTAATTGCATTACTGGAAGACAAAAATTTGAACCTTAATCAAGAAGTGAGATGTATTACTTCAGAGGGAATGCTCTTTTCTTAGAGCACCTATTCCAGTGAAATTGATGAGTGAAATTGAATAGTTGCCACGTTTTGCAATAGTTTCAATGTTTAGGCCTGGTATGGTTTAAGAACAATGATAAAGCCGGATTGAGCAGCAGGTGAAGAGGGAAGAAGGTGAAGGGAAGCTTTATGCCTGGAGTTAGCTGTCTCAGCTAGCAGTAGGCAGGGAGTTGGTCTGGCCCCAAGGGCAGTAGATTAGAACACTTGCAGAAGAAAATTTCAAGAGATGTGAAATCTTCAGTGATGGAAAGTTAGCATCTACAGTCTCCCTGAAGTTGGAGAGTTGGTGGAGCTGGAGCAGCAGTCTTCAAACTTCAAGTTCTCATCTAGTCCCACTTTAGTGTCTAAACCCTCTCATAGGCTCAACTATGTATACAGATTTATATTTCATGTTCTCAAGGATAATGAAGTTCATCACCCGCATTTCATTAACAGACACTGTAATAAGATTAAATTTATTTTTAACTTGGCTCGAAAAGGAATTCATCATTAACCTACAGCAACAGATCTACAGGATGTTTATCAGGTATGGAACATTGCTGTAAGGGAGTGAAAAGATAAACACTCCTCTGCCAGGTTATCATTGCTGTCAGGTATTCTGAATGATAGGTAAAGATATTAAATATCTGCTTACACTGCACACAGAGGACTTTGTGTCTGTAAAAGAGAACAGAGCTCTAAAGAAACCTGGCACCAAACCCCTACCTTTTTCTGAGGAGATCAGTGACATAGAAAACGATTTTGTGGAGGGAAATCATAATACTCCTTAAACTCCAGTTGAACTTCATTTGACCATGCATCTCAAGGCATAAATATGTTCCAAGCAAATTTTAAAAGCTTTCAATTGCAATCAGCAGATGAAGTTACATCTGCTTTGCATCCATCCATTTTACATCACTGCAGAATTTGGCACTACTACTCTACCAAGTTCTTAAGGGAAAACATTTCATTACTGGCATGCTTTTATTTATTTGTTTTTGCTTAAGATAACACAATGATGAAACAACTGGATTTTATTCACTTACTTAAATGCATTTCTTGGGCCACTCATTAAACAATAACATTAAAATAGCAGAGACAACCATCTGGCTTTTTGAAGTTTTTTTTCCAATACGTTACCAAACAACATGGAGTATTTTACCAGGAAATAATGTCTTCCTGGACAGTCTGGATTCTTTTCCACATGTATGGAGGGAAATTGTTTATATTTGTATCCATTTCTTGTTTCAAAATAACTGGCTATAATGTGGTGAGGAATGCAGAATTATATTGCAGCATTTTATATCTGGGTATCTATGGGGAAAACAACAGGTCTGGTTTTGTGTGCACAGATATATTCCATACATATTTTAAGCTGACTCTGCTTTAAGCTGATTCCTTGCCTGTATATTATCTGCTTACTTGACCAAGGCTGAAGAATGGGAAGAACTCCTAGACTGAATGAGTTGCTAAAAATGTCTCATGAAGTCACACAAAACTTGCAGAATCAAAGATCTGTCTGTCTGAAACCTCTCAAACCTGGAAAAAATCGATTTTAGTAGCTCTACATTAAATAACTGCAAGACGGTTTCTTATTTTTTGTTTTGAAAGGTAAAGAAACAAACTTTTCATTCAGTGCTTTGAGCATTCAGGTAATACCATATATATTCATGTCATATTTTAAGTGGTTTGAAAGGGCTATCACCTAACAGAAAGTAGAGTCCTTTACCGAAAACTGACTGAATTTAAGACTGACAGTTCCCATATAACCTTCTTCTGCCAGAGGACATGAGGGAAGGAAGGGAAGAATCCAATAAAATCTGATGTATCAATCCAAAAAGGGCTTAGGAACACATTCCAAATTTATAGCAAAATGAGAGAGGTTAATAAAATCTTCTGGTTCAAAACCCAAGCTCATCATCATACCACTTTGATTTAGTTAAAATAGGAATACATGAATATACCCACTGCCAACATCCTCACCGCACTTTTACTTTTCTGACAACTCATTCACCTCAGTGATTCCATGTGAGAGTGCTTTGGATACATGGAAGGTACTACAGATTCACTGAGTAAATCGAAAAATGGTATTAGAAGTTCATTTATCAATGTTTTACTTTCAGATCGGAAGGATTTTTTAGAGGTATATTGGCCAATGTTGTGGATGATAAAATAAAAACATGCTTATTACAGTTTTATATGAGGTGAGTTATACAGAAAGACAGGATTTAAACTCAAAATTAGCAAAGTGAGGAAATTATTTGGAAAAAAACAGATTCAACTTGAATGCAAACTTTTTCACGTATGCAGGAATAACCGACTCCATAAACTAACTGAGGAATGACAGGCTGTGCAAAGTTCTGCTGAAAAGCACCTTGTGGTTATAGCAGATAACCAGCCAAACCCAAGCCACTAAACTTGTGATGATGAGAAAAAGGTAAGTATCATATTTGTCTCTACAGAGTGTCATGTGCAAGCTGCACACTTTCTGGAACTACTGCTTTCTCTTCTCTGGCTACCTATATCTCATCCACACTAAGGGTCCCATCTGCTCCTAATGTCTCATCCACCCTGGTCTTCTCTGTACATGTAGACCAGTTGATAAAAATGTCAAGAGGGACAGGAAAAGTCAGAGATATGAAAACTACAGCCTATGAGAAACTGCTCCTGGTGGAGTCAGAGTAGTTTAGTTTAGAAAACAAAGACTAAGGGAAATTTACTGAAAGTCTTGAGATACATAAGCTAGATATGTAGAAACATAAAATCTAGGTAAAAAGAGGAGAGAGATCTATTGTTCCCTGTGCCTGTATGAACCACATGACCACTGAAGAAAGCCCTGAGGAAGCTGAGGCACTTACTCCACTGGCATTTTGAAGAACAATTTGAACAAATATCTGCCAGGATGCATAACTGTCTTTGCATTTGATACATGGTATCTTTTCCTCATCTATTTTCCTATTACATTATTTGGAAATGCAGCAACAGTCTAAATTTTCTAGACTAGGAGAGCCCAAACTGTAATAGGGTACAGTGGTTACTACTATAGCAACCAAAAATTCCTCCAAGTGTTCATGGCCAGGAACTGCCACTAATGCCACAGGAACAATTGCCAGCAGGTGACCAGAGCACAGAAGGCTCTTTTGGGCCATCTGCTGCCATGTTTCCCGTTTCCTCTTTGCCTTCTTGATGAAATAGACAGCAACCTTTTCTATCTGTCCCCAAATTACTGCCTAAAGAGACAGTGATGAATGGCGAATTCCCCATTAGCTACTAGTGGCATTTCCCTATCCAGGAATTCACACTGGGATATTTACGAACGAGCTTTCAAGTCAGTGAACACACAGCATCTTGAGGTTGCCTAAATTCCAATCGTCACTTGAGACAACTGCAAAATGGCTTGCCTTTTTTTTTTTTTTTACCAGAAGAAAGCAGAGATCAGTTTGAAGATGTGATCTGTATTTTTGCCTGCCTCATACTTTTGGGTGATGTCATTTGACCCAGGGGAAAATAGTATCTTTTAATAAGTGCTTGTAGCATTTCATCTTCCTCCTTATTTTGCCATGTAAATTTGTGGGTATTTCAGCAATATAGTATCTTGAGACCTTGGGAAAAAAAAGTAATCTAACATCTCGGGGGGAAATAATTGGTTAAATATTGAAAGAAGAGGCAAAACTTGGAAAGTTCAAAATTAATACAAAACACAATAGTGGAGTTGTATGCTTTCACAGAACATTTAAACTAAGAAATACTTTTAATTAAAAAAATATATATACATATATATTTGTATTTTTTTTTCCACACATACCTGCAGATCTGTTTAGGTATGAAAGCTACTGAAATATTTCTACATGATTCAGATATGAATATTATTTGTACATTAAAATATATGTATATTATGCATCTCATTTCAGTTCAATGCTGGCTCTCTAATTTGAGATAAACACAATTCCATTTATTCTTCTTTTACATCTATAAATAGTGCAGATATAAGTGGGGTTTGTACTCATAAAATTTTTGTAAGCAAAGACTAAGGTAAACATGGATTTTTTTCCCCCCCCTATATTTTGAGTTAATGATTTTTTGAAAATAACATCTTTGTCCTAAATCAAAACCACACAGCCTGTCAATGGCTTTTGGTGATTTAGAAAACAACTGTGGATCATATGGCACTCAAAGGAAGAATGAGTTCACTGAAACTACTGCCAAACAGAATTTTGGAAGCAGAAATAGAAGTGGGTAGGAAGTGGTTTTCCTGTCCCGCGAAAGTTTTCGAGATCTCGTTTCTCCCATTATGCCTCAGAATGAACCCAAGACCTACCAAAGATGAAAGAGGGAGAAAGGTAAAGCCCAGCAGACTGAACGGGTAAGCCCACAGCATCCTTATTCATGTAGCTGGTTGGGTAGGGCACTTCCCTGGGACAAGGAGCACCAAGGTTAGACTCCTGTTCTGACCCCAGCCCACGTCCTGAACCTCCCCCTGGGTGACTGAGAATGTTCAGGTCATGTGAGCTGCACATTGGACTGGCAGTACAATCAGTTACTAGAGTGTCAAATATTTTGTTGCAGATATCTTGTTTTGCCCACCAAATTTTAGTGGTAAACTGCTCTTTTCAATAGAAAGGTTTTTAATTCTGGGAAATCGCTGCCCTTTTTCAGTTCTTACAGAAATTATTTTACTCCCAGTGTCCAAACCCGAGGATGTAAAATTTCCTGTTGGTGCTCTAGTGGCTGCATGTATCTAGAAATAAGATCCTGATCCCAAATCCTCAAAGGCATTTACACACCTAACTCCCACTGAGAGGCAAAGACCAGACCAAAAAAAAAGTTCAGTCTGGGTATTGCCACTGCAAGCTTGCAGACATATGGAACTTGCAATAGAATCCAGATGGACTATTTCTCCCTCCGTGTCTGAAGCATAGGTGTACACTGGACTGGCTCTGGGGCTTGTGCTGTGGGAGATCAATCATATGCCGGGGATGATGGAGAACCATCCTGTCCTGAAGAAGCATTTCAGAGTTTCTTGCAGCTTCAGAAGGGTTGTCTGTGTTGCACAACAGTGCTGGATGACAATAACTGGCCCAAGTAGTCTGCCCATGCTGCCATATCTGCACTCCTATTAATATTTCAAAAGACTGAGACCAACGTATTTCTTTCTACCCAGGGCTAATTCAGAACTTGTACTGCAACTTAAGCATTCACAGTGCAGAGTAGCCCATGCAGCTCCTTTGCTGACTCTGCAGGCTTGAAAATAGAATGAGCACAACAACAAAGCCCTCTGGCAATAGAGTTGCCATAACTGCACCATGAAGCTGCCAACTTCATCTTCCAGTTATGGCACCTCCACGTTCAAATCCAAATGTTACTCTGGAGCTGTACTAAGAGAGCTTAGCGGCACTTCCTCTGTCCTCCCCGCATCAGAGCCTCCAATGTCAGCCACCCATTCCAGTGCGGAGCTGAGGAAGGCAGCCCATCCGCTGATAGCAAGCCTGACTCCAGCCGATCAGCCAAATGCCCGCTGCTTCTTTTCCGGGGACATCACCGCTCCACGTCTCCAGATCTCTGCTAGCAAGGCACGCTCACGGGCATCGCTGCAGCAGAGGGCGCTGGCCTCCGGCAGTCGTTCAGAGCGATGCTAATGCTGCAGGTAAACGGGGTGGCTTCCGGAGAAGCAAAGCGAAATGTGTTTGCCCTCCTTTTTTGTTTGATATCGTTTCATTCCCGAATCCCTTGATGCCAAAAGATGACTGGATATTTTAAACAGCGTCGTTCCCACAAAGCAGAAAGAGAACAAGTGGTCTGCTGCACAGCTGTGTTCAACCCACCCACTGTACACACAAAGTCTAGTTCAGCCTTACTTTCTTATGAGGGTAATAAGTGTGCACACAGAATGAAATTAAGAACCCTTCCAAGTTCCGGGCCAGGTGCTGGGCAGATGTACAGAGAGGGGGCGGAGGGATTGTAGGGAAGCACTGAGAAGAAATCGTCTCCCATAGACCACCAGGCAGCTGCAGAGCCCCCACAAAGAAGTCTCCCTGAGGCCTGTGGCTCACCTGGGAGCCCACAACAGAAAATGGGAGATGGGAGACTTCTGCCCAGCAGAGGACTCAGCCTTTTGTCATGGACACCCATGGTCTCCATTCAGTACTTATTCCATTGCTCCTTTGTCTTCATGCACAGAACTACCCACTACAAGTTGATCTCTTCCCCTGAGTCAGGCTCTGACGCTTTGCAGAATGACTCTCAGAAGTGAGCAAGGGGATAGATTTGGCTCCTGGTAGCTGTTACTGACTTTTATTAGTACTTCATTTTCAGACACTGGTATGAAAAGAGCAATCTGAAATCTGCATTTGATTGTTGGCAGTCAATACATAAATTTTCACAAGTGAGATTTAATATGAGTCATGTAAAAAATATTGAAGAATTGAAGACTACACTTACTTTTACACGTTCGCTATATAGTCCAGATCATCACTTTCTGTTAACTTGCTACAGTGAAATTTGCAGTGACTGATTCACCTTCTAAAGAGAACAGAAGTTAAGCTGCTGTGATGAAGTGTCCATGAAGTTCATTTGGCCTCATGAAATGCACTGGTATTAACACAATTTACTATTTTAGGTGAATATATTTTTAATATCATTTAAAATGAAAAATACAGAAATGGTCAGAAAATATTTATTCTCAAGTACCAATCTTTAAACTAGATTCAACATTTAAAAAAAAAAAATTTGTAGTTTAAAAGAACAACAATGACATCCAGTGGTTGTAAATTTCTCCAACATTTTTACTTCCATATTTGACACCACATCTGGTGTAGAAAATAGATTTGTTCTTCATAAAATTGTGAAATAAGATATGAATTTTAATACATGCTCAGTAGAGGTGCAAAGCCTTAACATGTCACTTTGAGACATTTTACAGTAGATATTGTTCTGGAGTTTATGAATGCTCATGAGATACTTTTTTGGTAACATTGAAATAAGTACAATGAATTTGCTCTAGAACTCTGAATCCAGTTAAAATTGGAATAAAATTAGCACATGCTTTTTAAAACTACTTTACATCTATAAGTACTTATTAGTAGCAGCCCTTTCTTTCCTGCCTCCTATATCTGTTTGGTGTATTTAGAACCCAGGAGTACCTGGTAGCTTTTCTATAATGATATGGACCATACCAGCCCTAAAGATAGATATGTTAAGGAGGAAGAATGTCACTTATCATTATTTCATCCTACCCTGAGAAAAATTAAATACTTATTTCTATAAATATTGGGGGGAAAAAGTTAATTGAGGAAGTCAACATTCTTTTCCAAGGTTCTATGAACCAGGCTGAAAATAAGGGGAGCCTCCCAACCTGATGGTGCGTTCACTAATGCAATTTAATTTTCACTGCTGGTAAAGATTCAAAAAGTATTAATTAAAATTATATAGGAATTTATTTGAACAAATCTTTTTTAACAGATCAATTACCAGAAGACTCGAGGAGTGTACCACCCTCTTGTTTTTTCTTCTATGGACAGTTTTTCTTCTCATTTCTCGCAGTACCTGCACTGTCCACCTTGCAGAACCCATGACAGGAGGCTTCCACACCTCCAGCTCCTGGGTCACTGGGGTGACCCGGTGCTACTCGTTACCACAGGGCTGCAGAAGCCCTGTACAGTGCCAGGTACTGATGGTATCCTCCATCTCGACTCCGGCTCATGCAGCACACACCACCTGAAATCCCTCTCCTGGTCTCAGACATCTTCAGGGCTCCCAAGCTCCTGTTCTGCAGTAGGTAAATCACTTTGCTTCAGGAGCTGGAAACAATCTAGGAACTTCCCCAGGGAGCCAGACAAACCTGGACTTGCAACAGGGAATGCACGGATTTCAGTTAACCATCAACATTTAAGGCAAAGATGGATTTATGTGGAGGGAAAGGGATTCAGCTGTCTCTCCTGTGGCCAGTTGGATTTAATGAGACAGCTCTTGCTGTGGAGATTTCTTTCCCAATCTAGCAGCCCAGCAGGGATGAGTTAATAGGTGGGCTGCTATTTTTTGTTACATAGTCATTCTCCTTTCCTTCAGTTTAGCTTCAAGTTGTGCATGTCAGTACATTTGAGAACAGTAAAATCAGTGTGAGAAAAATGACCCGTTCTTTAAAACAAAAAAAAAAACAAATAATGAAAGAATAGGGATGCTTCTCTTCTCCCAAGACTAAGTCTGCATTTTGTGCTCTGTGAGATTTGCTGTATCAACTGTATATTTTATTTTCACTCATCTGTCTGTGTTTGGAAGAGTTACAAACAGAATGGTTTTACAGTTTGAGAACTGTACCTGGATTGACATATCATCTGCACTAGAAATTAATTAAACTAATCTCAATATTTTCTTCTTGCTGGTCATACCCGACAACTTCTTTCACCCGGTATTACTTGGAATTGTTTACTAGATTTCATCAACAAACTTCACTCCGTAGCCTTCTGAACACCTCGAAAATATCTGCAGTCAAAAACTGAAATCATGGCAGTTAGTTTTGAGATACAGACTGTATAATTCTTTCCCCTAAATGGACTGGCATGATACTTTCTCAAGCAAGGAAATGCATTTGCAATCTTCCCGCCTACAGAGATTGGAGCAATTGATGCTTCTCATGGTATAAAATACACTTGCAAATCAAAGAGAAACTTAGCCCTTCATTTCTTCCTGACATGGTATTCATGGTTGGTAAGGTCTCCTCTCAACAGTATTTAGGCTGCAAGTCTCCATAGGAAACAGGCACAGACCTGAGAAGAATTGTATATGGCTTGATGAGATTGAAAGTATCATTACTGAGGAAAACTATGGAGTGAAGGGAGAAAGAGGCTTGTGGATTTGCAATGTGATCTTCCCCTCTCTAGTGACCTGCCTTTGCTACACACGTTGATCAGTGATGAACGCAAAGGCAAAATTAGAATAAAAGTGTTCAAATTATCAAAGCATGTGTACCAAAACCTTCATTTTTGCATTTTTAAGACATGGTTATGTTTATGTAAGTATAGTATAAAACATATACAAATAAATTTATACTAAAGTTATGAAGTATTAAGGGCATAACTCTAAAATGATACAAAGTCTGACACTGCATAGATCTTGCAGGGAAAGAAAATTCTTTCGTAGTTACACACAGCACAATTCCCTCATTGTTCTGCATTATCCTTTATTTGAGACCAAAATGAAGCCAAAAAAAGAAAGCCCGGTGGATATCAACTGTCATCATTTTATTGCCTTGAGTGAAGTCAATTTACAGCTACCATTTTTAGAGCCTCTGTATCCACTGCCATGTCCACCACTCAAAGGAGGAGCTCACCTCCTTTCCCCTCCATCTCTTCTGCTCCCTGACTTGTCCCCAGGGTACCTGCCCACTGGAAAAGGAGGGGCAGCACCTCTCCCAGCAGACAGCCAGTGTTTGTTATGGAGAGCACACTGAAGTCAAAATTTGTGGTTTTGATAAAGCATGAAGCACTCCAGCAACCCACGTCACTGGGGAATTAGCTAAGTGGTTCCCCTCATCAGTGGGAGCCATGGGCTAGTTTCCAGGTGCATCAAAAGAAGAATAACTGTTCAGTGAAAACAGAAGATTAGTTGACTTCACTTGCTAAAATATGTGCTCTCTCTCCCCTTAGGAAGATAAAAAAAAAAATCCATGAATACTTGCAGACGCACAGCAGCAACATTTCACTTTTTATTATTGTCATTAATGTTACTTTTGTACTTGCAGTCCAGGCAAGGCTGAGGAAGAGAAATTTGCAACCACAGAATAAGAGTCACATTCCCATCCTAACAAGTTTGCAATTTAGAGGCAGCAGATGGACCCAGACAGATGGCAGGGTACAGGCACTATGACATGACTGATCTCAGAGCATCCTCCTGCCTAATGTTGCTGACCTTGTGTAAGCCTAATGGCCAGTTCTGAGATGGTGTTTGAACAACAGGGAAATAGCATCAACATCTGGAACTTACATCCCCTTGAAATAAAAATAAGAGATTATTTAGGAGCAGAAATGCTTATATATAAATGTGCATATATTAATCACTTTTCTCAGGTTATAGTGTCATATGTTTTACATCCTGTCTTGGTTTGAGACAAATTAGGAGGAAATGTCCAAAATGAATGGGTCCTCTAATAGAAGGTAGGTTTCAGCAGCCCCTCCCCCCACCAGGTTCAGAAAGAAATTTCTTGGAGGAAAGTGAAAAAACCCCCGTTAATTTAACAAGCAGGGTGCACGCAGGCACGAGAGAATGAATGTTAAATAATAAAACCTCTCGTTTTGGCGAAGACCTGGTAGATTCAGAGTCCTTTCTGTAGGTGTGGCTCTGCCCTCTCTGGAGCTGGGGTGAGACGTGGGCCCCTCCAGGCTGCTGTGTGGGGCCTCTGGGTGATGATGATCCAGACCGGAGCAAAGCTGAACGGTTCCAGAAAAAGAAGAAGCCACAGTCCTTGAAAACCCCTTGCTTCAGCTAATGAACAGGAAGCTAGCCAAAAAAACCAAAATGCAACTCTCTGCCCTACTGCAGAACCGAGAGCTGGGGAGAGAAACTGAGGGAGTTATCTGTGTTTTGAACACAGGCCGCCGAAAGAATTCCACCGCCTTCCCCCCTCCCCACCTCTCTCTCAGACCCAGCTTAAAGGCACAGAAAAGCACAGGATTCATGTCTGGCATAGAGCAGGCAATAGGGGATACAGCATCATGAAGTCACCCCAAGACACATCCATAGACAAAATTTCATAGAATCATAGAATGATTTGGGCTGGGAGGAATCTTTAAAGGTTATCTAATCCAACCCCTCTGCCATGGGCAGGGACACCTTCTACTAGACCAGGTTGCTCAGAGCCCTGTCCAACGTGGCCTTGAATGTATTCAGGGATGCGACATCTGCTTACTTATGCCTAGTCTGAATCTACCTCTGTTAGTTTAAAACCATTACTCCTTATCCTATTGCTACAGGTCCTACTAAAAAGTTTACCACCATCTTTTTGTAGGCCCCTTCTAGCTGCTGGAAGGCTGCTATAAGGTCTTCTCAGAGCCTTTCTTCTCCAGGCTGAACAGCCCCAGCTCTCTCAGCCTTCACAGGAGAGGTGCTCCAGCTCTCTGATTGTCTTCATGGCTCTCTCCTGGACTCGCTCCAACAGGTCCATGTCTTTCCTGTGCTGAGGACCCCAGAGCTGGATGCAGCACTCCAAGTGGGTTCTCAAGAGGGCAGAGTAGGGGAGCAGAATCACTTCCCTTGATCTGCTGGGCATCCCTCTTTGATGAAGCCCAGGACACAACTGGCATTCTAAGCTACAAGCACACATTACTGGATCATATCTGGCTTTTCACCCACTAGTACATCCCAGTCCTTCTCAGCAGGACTGTTCTCAACCTCTTCATTCTCCCATCTCTGTTGATACTGGGGGTTGCCCTGACCCAGGTGCAAGACCTCACACTTGCAAAATTTAGAATTCCTAACATCAGTTCCTGCATAAAGATGCCTTTTGGCTCTCACTACCATTTTATTGTTAATTGTCAAACCTAAGTAGTTTTCTTTGTCAAGATAATCATCAAGTTAGCTGGTTTTACAGCACAGAGAATAAATGGATATATAAGCTTTCATCAGTCTATATTCTTTGGAGTGTTTTTATTTTTAAAAACAAGCTGTTTTCTTAAAAAGAGTACAGTTTAGTTTGCTTGTGATGCCAACTGTTAAAATAAATAAAATGTAAATCTAAAACCTTTTAAAAGTCCTTTGTCCAGTCTTTGTGCCCTTTAAGCAACTCTAGTTTAGCAGGTTTGTTAATAAATAAAATCATTTGTGAATTAAAATATTTATTTATAAATAAAAATTAATCACTTCAAAACAAGCTTCTTAATCTTGTGTGAAATCCACACAGGTTTTTTTTTGTGTTCACTTGCCCTAAGGCAAACAGAAAATTATACTCAGTTCACTTTAATTAGCTTGATTAGCCTCACCTTATTGAAGCATATTCCTAGAACAGAGACCTTAAGGTGAGTATGTTAACAGCCTTCTACTTTGTAAGACAGTGTTATATTTTAGCATATATATTTTAGCCTGGCTAAAAAAAAAAAAGAGCCATTTTCTTTTGATTTCTCTGTGTGCTGCTGTGGAGTCTATCAAATCTTCCCTTTTAATGAGGAAACCCAATTCTGCCCATACCCGAACTAATATTATGATCTCACTTTTGACAAAAATAAATGTGTGTTTTTATTTCAAGACAGCTCACTGGTCTTATTTCTTTTAATGTAAAACCTGGCTGCGGATAGTGCACAGGAGGTTCTCATCCTACTACTTAAAGCTGGCCTTATGTCCCTTCTGAGGTTATCTTGATTAGCTGGGTAGCTATGAAACCTGAGCATTTGTACTAGAACTTTACAACAGGACAGCTTCTTAAAGTTTTCAGTATAAAGCAATTCCAAAACACTACTCTTTTCAGCCAAAAGAGTCTAATCCTTTGAGTGTATTATCACTATGAAGAAAACTTCACCCCAGCCAAGAGCAACAGAAACTCATTTGTAATAAAATGGAATATGCAACTGAACCTGGTCTTAAACAAAAAAAACTCACAGAGCACAGAGCAATTCAGTATTTCAGGTGTGGTTTTTTGAAAGGATCAAGTGATCTGGAGCTACCCAGGTGGGTAAAAAGAGGGCAAGAAGAGAGGTCCCTGGTGGTATGGGGAAGGACAAAGCCTTGGAAAGGAGGAACACCAAGAAGAGGCCAGTTACAGGTCCCACAGCCATTGCTCTGCCTCAGCAAGGAGTGCGCTGTTGAAGCTGAGAACTGGAGTGAGTTAACACGCACAGGGAGATCTTGGGGGCCCTAGCAAAGTGGGAAAGACAAGACAGCATTTTTTGGAGCCTGGTCCAAGGCAGCTTCAGTGTATTCTAATCAAAGAGGAATATGACTTTCTTCTATTTCTTTTTCTTATTTTTTCTTTTCTTTTAAACTCTGGGGAACATTGTAATCCCCAGCTTCTCTACTTTCAGTCTTGCCCTTGCTGCAGACTGAGAACTGGTGTGATCTATTGTTAATGTTTGAATGGATTTCTGTTTGGGGTGGGATACCAAATGTAGGCCTGCTGAGCCACAGAAAATAAATAATGGACAGGAAAACTTATTTTCCAGGCTGAAGTAAAGAGGGATGGGGAGTAGGGGTTAGTGAGGGAGGGGCTGGAAAGGTAGTTGGTTAAGATTTATTTGGCAGACATGTTCAACTATCCTGTTTGAGTTGTATTTGAATTAATTAACTTCATCTGTGTAAACTGGGTCAGTATCCTGTAATTTCCTAAGGGTATGGCAGCATCAGGAAACTAAATAGTCAGCAGAGCTGGTTGAATAGTTAAAATAACTGATTTACAAATAGTTCCAGGAATAAAACCACTGAGTTTCATTTCTTATGATTTATTGGGCAATATAGGAAAATTTATCTTACCTGAAAAATGTCCTTTCTGTAAGAGGGGAAGTCCACAGCTCCTTGGGTTTTCCTCTCATACTTTCCACTCTCTGGAGGCAGAGCCAGGCTGGTCAAACGAGGCCATACATCAGCAAATCTCACAAGTTTCCAGTAGAACTCCATAGAAAGTAGTCCTTTACAGCTTAATTCACAGCTAAGCTGATAAGGAAGAGAGGAAAAGAAAAAAAAAAAAGAACCACACAATTTCTGCTGCAGAAAAGTTTAGACTTCCCTGACAATTGCTTTAGGTTCCATAGCATCTCTCATAAAGATACAAACATTTGGGAGTCAGTGAAAACATTTGTAATGAAAATATAGCACAGTTTGCAAGTTTTCTTGACTCAGAACTGCCCTTCTTGTGCCAGGTGGGTAGACAAGGTCTTCTAGTTTTCTTGCTAGAGGAAATTAAATGCATGCAACCATCCTCCCAGCGAAGACTACAGGTTTAAGACAATACAGTCCCCATCAGGTGTCAGGGAATAAAGGAAAATAGTGAATGCAAAAAGTATGTCTTGCTGCCCTCCCTTTAAAAAAGAAGAATATCAGTTCAGAGACAGCATGTGAAATGTGCTGTTTCCTCCAGATAATGGCAGGATACGAGGAGGTTTGCCTGTATAATTTTGAGACTTTAAGAGTATAGTGAAAAAAATCTTCATACTTTTCTGTGGATGTTGGAAAAGAGCCGCCTATGAAGACTTCTATGGCTCATGAGAAAAATCCACAAATACTTAAAAGAGAGAAAGGAATTGCTGGCTTTTAAAGCTTTGGCAAAGTACTGATTTAGTCACCTGGTAACTGGAGTCTTACCAGCGGGTTGTTTTAATTTTTAATTAATGAATAGGATTATAGATTATCATGATGTGAGATTTCTGAATATTTCATTTTCTTGCTTTTTAGAGTTTTCTTCTGACATCAGGGATTCTCAAGGATTTTTTGAGGATTTTTTCCAGTGTTTGTGGG
Organism: Struthidea cinerea; assembly: GCA_013397865.1. NCBI lineage: Eukaryota > Metazoa > Chordata > Aves > Passeriformes > Corcoracidae > Struthidea > Struthidea cinerea. Next base: position 1,595,577 of record VZTI01005472.1, read on the forward strand.
GTTTGTGTGGTTCATATGTGGCTAAATACAGCAGGAAAGAAACAGCCCTGTTAACTAGTACTAGTGCTCCTACATAAGACTGTAACCTTAAAACTCAGTCTTAAGTGAAAAGAGTATAAGGCTAAAAGCCTTCAAAGAAGAAAATGTAACAGAATTTCTGAAAGAAAAAAAAAAAGGTAAATAATTACATATTCAGAGAATTTAATTTCCAGGTAGGAGCTGCTTTCATTAGCAGAGGTTTGAGAAGCCTTGCATCTGCTTTTGAGAATTACTCTGAGGCTTTAGATTGTCTATAGTGATCTAGAAACTGAGCTCATTTATCACCTGTGGTACATAAAAAGGCATCTTTTTATTTCTAACAGTATGTCTATTGCTAGATAGACATTGCTCATTTGAGAGATTGATAAAATCCTTGAGCATATCCTGTCTGCTGATTACATTCTCAAGGCTGAAAAAAATGCGGTGAATCCATGTGGATAGCCTGCTTTAGCTCTTCCTCCTATATCTTCTTAATTTCTTTCTATCTAAGAGTAAAATTTTGTTGATGCACAACCAAGAAGGAATTTTGAGCGCATCTTGCATCTCAAAGGAATTACATACAATATGCAAGCAATATTTTCCTTCATCTTACGCCATCTTGCTTTCTTCACGGACTCCAAACACAAGGACAAAATGAAGAGCCTTGAAAATTAATTTTGAAGATGAATGACCAGAAGTTTCCCTATTTTGTTTTTTTCAGCAAATCAAAGCTGTATCAGCAACAAGCTACATGGTCTTGCAGATGCAGACACAGATGTAGAGGCCTCTGAACTACTTCCAGAACTGGAAGCAGCACAGTCACCACATCAACATGATGCCCTATCATAATTAACTAATGGCTATATGGCTGCCACAACCCACTCCAATATTGTGCACAGCCCTATGCACTGTAGACAGATTGTATTTTTGCCAAATTTTTTAGCTATATATATCTATGCACTCTCACTGCAGTGCATGATACCAATAATGTTGCACAGATATGTGAAAAGAATGTATAAATCCTTGCTAAAAATGAAACCAGTGCAAAACAAACCTTGGATAAGAATAGGTTGCTGGCTCGTAATACTCCCCTAAGATATGATATCTTTCTTCAGTCTAATTCAGAGCAGGCTCTCAGGCCCATTAGTGATAAAAGAAGCAACATAAGCAGAGGCATTTAATTAAGTATTCACAGTTAATATTTCAGATTTAAATTTCATTTCCATGTATTTTTCCTATTGTTCTGTAATATTTAGTGATTTGTGACCACTATGACAAAACGCCTCAATGTGTTCAACAGTAACCTGTGTGTATTTCTACTGATTTCAGGGGGATTGCTGTCAGGTTCAAAACTGGGCTTCTGTGTTGACCATGCTAACACAACACAGTATTTGAAGCAACAGATGTGTTTCTGGTTCCCAGTGTTTCCAGATCCTGGATCTGGCAGCTACGATATTAGCTACTAATTACCCCACTAATCCCTGATCACCTTTTCAGGAGGTGGGCTGCAGAGTTTATGATAGGCAGTTTATCTCAAGGCCATTCAAATAGTATTATGGTTACAAATATTACATTTTAATAGTATTTGTTTGAAACTAAAAAATAATTTTGTTTTCTGGGATCCCACTGTGTTTACTTAAAGAGCATTTGAGTTCTATTTGGTCTAACAGTTTACACGTTTCCAAAGAGCCTTTAAACTTCTTTTCTGTACTGCAGAGTAATGAAGGTCAGTCCACTTCCTCCATAGCAAAGGGGCTTTTGTTTGTCATCCTGCTCTGTGTTCCTTAGGCATTTCGTAATGAGGAAAGGAAACTGTGTACAGTCAATTTGTTCAATTGACTGAAGTATGCAGAGAGATTTAAGCACAAAAGAGCTATTTAAGACATTGGGTTTTTGTTTCTAAGCACGATGCCTGCTTCTTGTGAAGAGTTATTACTTACAAATATTTAAATACGTATTATATGTATTACAAATTTATATAAATAAATATTATAAATATCTGTGTATGAAAGTGGTTGCCAATTATTTTTCACCCCATCTAGTAGGTAAAAGGAAATTTTGTTGCATGTGAGAGACCTAGCATTTAAATCCCTTTACTGATGACAATTATGGGCTTCCTTAACTTTCTGCTAAAATTTACCAACTTTACATTTCCTGCCATAAGATCTTTCTCATGTCCTGCTGGAGAACTGCTGGGAGTCCTGTCTTTCAGTTTTCTTTGGTCTTTTCTTGATTTCTGCGCAGCTCTATTCTCATATTGATGCCTTAGGTTTTAACTTTTATATTTTTCAAATCCTGTACTGCCTAGGGTGTAACTCTGAAGGTTCTTGTAGCCTGTTAATTTCTGCTCTCTCATGCTAGGTAGACATAACAAAGCCTCTCCAGGCCTGCTCTCCAAGGACACGCAGACTGTCCTAGGCCCAAAAAGTATAAACCAAAGAGCCTCAAAGGGGGCAAGCGGAGGGGAAATTACATCATTAAATTGAAGCTTTAATTGGAGAATTAACCCTGATATGCAAATGATATCCAAACCTATAAAAGTGTGAAGAACTCGTGACCTGCCATCCATCTTGGGGTCCATCTTGACAATAGCCTCTGGCTCCCCAGGGTGTACCTTTGAAGGCCTTTACAAATAAATACCTATTTATTCCTTTACTCCTGAAGAGGAGGCCTCTTCAGGCATCAATATCACCCAATTATTTTATTTCCCTCAAAGAAGACCTGAGAGTCAGCACATCTAAAGGAGGTAAGTTAAGAAGTTAGTACACTTAGTACAGAGGATTTTTTTTAACTCTAAGTGGATGACTGAAAAATTGGTTGAATTAACATATTGAAGAAAGCAATGCCTATTCATTATCAAAGTGGAAGAGTATACTGAATGCAGTTTTGCAGTTTGCAAGGGACTCAAGACCTGTCCTGAGCCTGGTAGGCTTCATTGTATATTCCAGTCTGAACGGTGGTGTCAAAATGCCTACTAATTTGGAGATGATGCAGAAATTATGGCACGTGTGTTAGAGGTCAGGATAAGAACTTTAAAAAAAATTCTGACAAGCCAGAATGATCTGAAAAAATAGGATGTGTTTCCATAAGAACAAGCAGAAAATACCATGGTTAGACAAAAACAAGAAGTAGGACAAATGTACTCCGAGAAAAAAACACAAGTTATACAAAAGATGATCAAGATATTAATGGGGACTGTGAGTTGAAAGTGAGTCTTGATTTAAAAAAATTAAGAGGAGGTAATGGGACAAAAAGCAAAGATAATGCTGAAAAATGTGAGGTAATCTTTCCACTCTGCTTAGCTGAAGCGCTACCTCCACTTTGTGACAGTAATCCTCACAAAGGATGTGAACCAAGCAGGCCACTCTGCAATACAGCAGTGATAATCACTGTGGGCTTGGTCATATAAATATTTAGGAAATACTAAAGTAGTCTTGGGGAAGATTATGAGGAAAAGAATAACTTGAACCATGTTACACATGGATATAGAAGGCAGAAACATTTGGCTTAAATTAAAATAAGAAAATTCAGGCTATGTATTGGAAACACTCTAATGAAAGGATGATAACTGACCCCCTGGACAATCTGGAGTACATGTCTTTGCTTTTGACTTTGGAAGTCTACAAGAACAGCCTGAACACGAGCATCATGAGAGATAGGTACATTTACTCCCTACAGAGATTTTTCCAACACTGGGGGTTTTTTTGTTGTGATATATTTGCTATTCAAAGAAACTCTTTATTGATGTTCCAATTAACAATCAAGAAAAACAGATTAAAGTTTATCGTATATTGGCATGTTTACATATTGATGTAATATAAATTCATGTTTTAAAAAGATTATATTCCAATTAAAGTTCAGGAAATAATCCAGGTCAACATTTTAAAGAGCAACATAAAAAGACTTTGCATTTTACCATTTTTTGGTTAGATTGTTATTTAAAAGAATGATGGGAACTAAGAGTTAATGGTCTTTGTAAAACTCATTTTGTTTGCAGCTGTTTTGTTTCTGTTGTTTGATACCCATGCTGAGCCTTTCAAGAGGGTGAACGCAATTAAGTTACAACTTTCTGTGTCAATTTCTTCCTTTTTATTTTAAGTAAATTCCTTTTAGTTTGCGCCATTCCGAAGACACAGGATAGCAACTCATCCAGTTATATTCTGCTGACAGAATTTCATTATCTTTCAGTGCGTGTTTTGGTACAAAATAAATATATATGAATTTTAAGTTATCTTTTCTTCAACTTTAGTGAAAAACTTTTAGACTACAAAGGACCCTGAAGGTATATCTGATATCTGGTGGAAAGCAGTGGGATTTTAAGAAAAAGAACAGTGCTTGAATTTGACAACTGGCCATGTCCATGAAATTATATTTACCTACAACAGTTACAGGTTCCAGTAATTCTCATACTCACCATAAAAGCTCTGGGCCCAGTGTTTTACTGAAATAGAAAAATATGTTCTGAGTAGTGGTAGCCAAAGAAAAATTTGAATATTGCTACAAAGGGAGAAACTCAAAGTAATCAGGAACTTCTTCTAGATATATTTCAGGCAAATAAGACTGCCTGAACATATCACATCTCTCCATTTGCCCTAACCTTTCTTTTGACAACTGCTTATCTGTGTTTTATTTTAACCCTCCCTAGGTGCTGTGTATGTCTTTAGTAATGTGAATTGCTACTGAATCTACAGAGGAAACAGGAGAAACAGAGACACTGTAAAACTGATCTTTATAGCTGGACCTTACATGGAGATTTTACAATTTGAGAACACAGCGCTGTAGGTCATTTTCTTACCTGAATTCTTGATTATCTGTCTTTATGTCAGGTAACCAAGCTGCTTTTCCTTCTTCTTTTTCTCCTCTTCTGCATTCACGAAATAAAAATCAAGTGATTGGAAGAGATCAGTGCATAGATTGAAACTTGTGACTGAGCCTTAGTTCATAAGGGAAGGATGCAAAAATGGCTGGAAGGGAAATTAACCAGTGAATCAAGTAAGTAAATTATTTTCAGTTCAAGGAACAGATGTGTGTTTGCCTTTTTCTGTTATGGTTTAAATGGGGAGGGGTTTTTTGATATCCAGGTTGCAACTGTACAGTGAAAATAGTTCTGATTCATTTTAACATCACCCACATACTTTAAAAATTCATGCACCCGTGTGATTGTACCTATCCTCTGGCAGTAGACTTTGCCTTCACAAGGCACTATCTCTACATGATTTAAGTCCATCTGGAAAATGAAGCTAGTGCAAAATCTGTCTGCCTCAAACCTGGCTGCTCTTCTAAGAAAGTATTGTGCCTTTCTGAAGTTCAATGCACTTTTGCCATATGATCTCCATTGGCTACCGGTAGCCACTTGGGTGTTTTGACCTTTTAAGCTCTAAATAATTGTGTACTCAAGAGTCTAGCTTGCCCTCGTGTTATTCCTGGGCCATCTGAAGGCAGCAAACATGCTGGATTAATTTTCTTCTACCAAAGAGATAAATCTTGGCAAAGCATGGGCTGTGATACCCCATTCAGACTGCAAACATAGTTATCTAGTTGGTCCTAACTTGCTCAGTATAATGAAATCTTTACTGTTTTCTCCTTGATCTTCAAAAGATTGTAGTACTAAGCAAAAGAAAAGAGTAAATATGATTAATGATTAGAAAGGTATCTAAATCCTTTCTTTGATTTCTTTCTAATTGGGGACCATATGACATTGCTTCCTATTAAATGGTGTATCTTCTCTTATGCAGAAAGATATTTTGTAAGTGTGCAGCTCCCTTAATTTAAAATCAGGCTTATGTTGTCTGAAATCCATAGGTTTTGGAGCACTTTTTCTCCAAACCCTTGTCCACCTGCCCTCCCCCTGCTTACATCAGGCATCAGTTTAATAAATGTAGTTCAAAGGAACACGATGCAGTCTGAAGTTAAAGCACCTTTTTGACAGCTGAGATTGGCATGAGAAGGGTTGAGATGAGGCATGAATGTCCTCCAGCTGCTATGCACTAAGTTAATCAAGATTCAGCAAGGGCACAGTGAAGTTTAGAGAAGGCAGTTGCTCTGGTGAGGCTGCCAGCCTTCAGACTGATCCTGAGCATCTTGCTTCTGAAGAACCGCTGCCGGAAAGGCCAAGGTGAACAAGCATATTGACTGCTCTGATCTGTCCTTAGCTGGCAATAGGCAAGATCAAGAAGCCACAGCCAGTTTCCTGACAGCCTCTTTTTTGTTGTTGTTGTTCTTTTTTTTTATTTTACTACCCTTCTATTCTCCAAGTAAGGAAGGTGAAGAATAGGCTCTAGTTCAAGAGTATAAATGGATTTTTCAAAAAGACAAAATGTAGTTCAAAAGTAGATAAGAAGGATAACACACTAAACAACAAAGACTAACTAGAAAGCTGTTTGTTGCACAGTGAGGGAGAATTGTACAGGAACATGACAAGACATCAAAAGCAAGACTAAAAAAGAAGTAACAGCTGAGCTGTAAGGATCATTACATACTAGAGAGTGGCTGGTTTTGAAATTAAAGAGTGAAATTAGTTATTTGCCACATAAGCTCTAAAAAGGGCAACAACTCTAATGTCTCAGTAGGCATGTTAAATATTAGAGCTGTATTTCTGTTCCCATCTACAACATGATGTTGCCTTAGCAAGTGTTCATTTCACTAGTTTAGGAAATAGATATGGTTTTTGATGAAATATATACCAGAGGCAGGCTCAGTTCTATGTTTGCTTTATAAAATGTCATCATTCATATTTGTTTTGACTTTGCATTTGCATAGCAACAGGAGACCATTTTCCAGCAACAGGAGACCATTATCCTGTCACAGTTCTGTGGGCTCTCCAAGGTATATGGCAGAGGGGCTGCTCCAACAGGCTATTAATTTAGTTACTTCTGCTGCAGCTATCTGTGCAGAGTAATTAGCAGCAGTAGTAATTCACACAAAACCAATGTACACAAGGGGAAGGATGTAATGCCAAATAGCAAGAAAATGGTGTTTAACCTCTCACATTGAATCACAAATATGAATAAAAATAGGAGAAACAGTCAAAATATCAGAGTAGTGAGCTGTGCTATATCCACAGGATATTAGCTTGTGCCAGAGACCACATTTTGGTACAACGAATGTCGAAAGATTGACGTTTTCAACACTGAATGTAAAAGGTACTGGAGCTGAAGCAGTTGCCAATAGCATTGCTAAGCCCTTCTAAATTCACTTATGAATTGGGGGCTAATAAAGGAGAAAAACACAGAAACTGAGGGCACATATAGCAGAACATAGAACCACTTTTCCCCTCCTGCTGTGTTTACTGGAAAGCCGTCACTGGAATACGAACTCAGGAAGTATTGCAGTGGGCACACAGTGCCTCATCTCAGATTATTACACCTGATAAAAGTCTCACCAAATTCAGTGCGTTTCTAACTTTCTACAATGGACGTAATATCATAAGATTTGATATGTTGCCAGGCAGAGATAAGCATGGTGTCTTGTAGAGTGCCAATGATGAAACATTTTCCAAAATCCTGTGAAATTTTCTGTTAAAACTCTCAGTACTGTTGTTAAATAATTGGCATGTTAGCATGACAGCAGAACTTAAAGCCCTTAAAGTGAGATAACTGTGCTTGAAACTTTAGATAAACAAAGAAGTAGTTGAGAGGAAAAATGGAGACATGGAGGAGTGAAGGGTCTCACCAAGGTTCTCTAAACTTTGTAATTCTTTTCTTGTCTAGCATATACCTTTTTGTACTCTGTGGTTCCCCCACAGACAGGAGAAGGGTTCCCAGATAACATTGTGCCACAGCTGCTCTCTGTGCCATGCTGTCAAGCTGATAAGTGACATACTGATTTAGGTAAGGAGTGTGTGTGTTCATCCATAAAATAATATCTAATTTGAACAGAATTAGGATAAGAACAAGAAACATTGAACATATACACCAAGTAGGGGACACCTAGCTTCTTTTCAGTTCTAAAATATGTGGTGCACAAGGGGAGGAGAGGACAGGAAATATGAAAACAACCTGAAGGACAGAATCACTGAAGAATCACTGTCTTCAATAGCCACATACTCTCTTTGTAATGGTATAAGAAAAATTTTAGTGAAGTTATATGATGTGTTAGATGGGAAAGGGTAGAAGGACTGGAAAAAATGGGTAAGGGAAGAAAAATAATACCATGACAAAAAAATTGTTCAGAAAAAATGCTTTGATCAGCAATGTGAAGGTATCATTAAATACATATTATGCCTTTCATCTTAAATTATTTGTGGAATTCTGTTACCAGATGGAAACTTGCACCTCTTGGTACTGAGCCCCTGAAATAAATAAAGGCTAGAAAACACTGCTACTCTTCATACTGAAGACATCTGTTGATCTTTTGTTTTGATACCATTTCATATCATGCACTTTTTGAAGTTTCCTGCCAGCCTAATTCACTTTACACTGCTTTGTTTTCTCTTTCTGTTTGCAGGGATTTGTTTTTTATGGTAATTTTCCTTGTAGGTTACTAATTCTTACATCCACAAAAGGTAAACCATTTCATCAGGGAACTGAGGCTACTTTGGGTATAGTCTCCTGCTAAAAGCTAAACTTTCAGACATCTAAAAACTGGAAGGGTTCACAGGCTTATCCCAGTGTAATTTAGAACAGCTGCAGAGCAGTTCTAAACCAATCTGTCCTGCCATTTCCCAGCAAGGAAATTCCTGGGTATGACTAATGGCGGTATACGTGGGAATAATCAATGCAACACAGAAATTAAATCAATTCTCTTTCAAAGTACCTATCTGTCTGGCTATAATCTACTTTGGTCCAAGACAGAAATATAGGAAATATGTTCTTCTTAAAGCACAGAGTGCTCTAAACAGAGGTTTTATTTTGCAAATTCTATGAGTACCTCATGCTACACAAAATCTCATGAAAGGCAGTGTTCCAGCACACCAGAAGCATGTAAACCAAAACAAAAAAAATGCATACACACAGGAAAAAAAAAAAAAAAAGTCAAAAGAGATGTTACCAAGCCTTACTGCCTTATTTTTGGGGGGAAAATGACAAATTTTCATGTTGGGACATCTACCAGGCTTGCATGTTGGGAGCAGCAGACATGCCAGTCCCTGAAGGGCTGGTGCACGGTGCTGGAGGAGCAGAAAGTAGAAAGTCAGTGAATGTATTGGATCAATGCGGTTCGTCTCTGAAATCCTCTTCTGCAGCCTGGAAAGCATCAAAAACCTCCATCCAATTGCCCTGCATCAAAAATTCATGAAGCAGAATTTTTAATCTAAAAATCTGGAGTAAAGTAATAATTATTGGTGAACATGGCTTGCAATTCACTGCCACAGGGAGCTGTGATTATTTAGAACCCACCATGATTGTGGTACTACACAAATTTCAGTTGTCATTTTCTGATTAAAAGCTTCATTATTAAAATGTTCTGTGGTTGCCATAGATGTGTATTTTTTTCTTCCAACGAATAGCTTCTTAGCCACATGATGTAGAGACAAATGGAGACATTGGGGACGTCATGTGAAGATACACAGAGGAAAATATGTGAGGAGGCATGTGGGAAGGGGTATTGTTGGGGACGCAGCAGGAGACACTCTTGGAAAGAGGACCTCCATGGTAGAGAAGGTACATCGCTAAGGGACTGTGGCTGGGCAACCCACACCAGGACAGGGACACCCCAAGGGACTATGGCTCTGGTTGACACACATGAGGACAGGGATACCCTGAGGGATCCCTGCAACTCAGAGCAGATGAAACAAGCAAGAAAGGAGGTGCAGGGGAGTAAGAAGTAAGGAGCAGCAGGAGGTGCTGACCGCAGTCTCTGCACTGCCTGACTGTAACCCGTGGTTCAAATGACAGGAGTGGAGATGAGCAAGGCGGGGAGGAGAGGCATGTGAAATGAAGATAAGAGGATGAAACAACTTTTACCTGGGTGTGCATTTAATTTACTCTCTTTGTTTCTCAGTACCCAAATCAGTAATTAACCATTTCAGTAACTGGCAAATAGTTGAATGACATAGAATTCCCTGAGTCCACTCTATTTTACCTATTTTACACCAGTACTCTGGTGTAAAAGAAAATTTAATGTACTTCTTTTTGTTACTTCGTTATTTAGGAGGTAACTCCAGGGGTTAAAAGCATTGTTCTCATGTTATACGTAGACACCTTGAATTGAATTGACAGAAATACATGAAAAAACATGGCCAGTTATGAGAAGTGATATCCCAGTGACACTGAACTGTGAACTAGGAGACAGTGGACCTATTCTAATCTTTATTACCATTTCAGTCTGAATTTGAGCAATTTAATTCACATCTCTGTACCTGTGCTCTCTTCCTCTGCTTCTTGGATTTTCTACTTAAGATATAGGTCTTGGGTGGTTTAACCATCTCACTAAATCTGCATATTTTGTTTCTTATGTCAGAACTGTGATCTGACTCTGGCCTGCCAGATACTACTGTAATGTAAAAGGAAAAATAAAATATCTAAGAAAACTAATACTTAAGTATGCTAATGAGTAAAAAGGAACCATAAACATGTGAGATTTTTCTTTTAAGTCATGACAACAAATGACAACAAATCTCTTGTCATAACATGAGCTTACAAGAGAAAAAAAGCACAGGAATATTGATTATGGTTTGTCTGTTTCTTCCGAAAAGATTGAGATATATTAATTCAAGATTACTCTACAATTTCCTATTCAGTCAGGCAGAGCAATAATGGCAATTCCACAGATGAAAATGTATTTTCTTTAGAATTCAAGTTGCATACATTGACTCCAGGTGCTTATTTCTCACATATATGTAAAGGTACTCAAATGTTAAGACCATTTCTAAAAAATCCTCTAGGAAAATAAAGTAAGATCTAAGAAAACAGTAGTTCCTTAGCCCTAATTTGATCTTGAAAACTCTAGGGCCTAGTCCTAAATCCAGTTAAACTCTACCTGTTTTTAGAGTTGCAGTATTTCATTTTGGCAGGACAGATCTCTTCTTCCAGGAGACCATTAGCTATAAGTGTAACTCACATTCTTTATTTCTACTTGGATGGTCTTAGCTTTAACTGCTTTTTAGGAGAAAAAGACAAAAGTTTTCTTCCATTTGCTTCGATGACATGTAGAAAAATTCATACCTCTCTGGAAATGTGAGTGTTACTAGTTTCAGTTTAGTATCTGCTAATTTCACTTCAGATGAATGAGGATTCAGATGAAAGGTTTTCCATCTTAATCTTTGATTCTGATGGAAATATTTTTGTTTGAATGGAATCTAATTTAGTTTTCTACTTTAACAGTGTCTTTATATTAAAACTATGAATTTTCAGGAAACCCTTGCCTGTAGTAAAATACACAAAACTGTGATCAGTTACAGAATACCTTAAAGGCATGAATCTGAACTGCTAAGGAAGAATTCTAGATAATGGAATGTCAGGCCCAAGTCAATAATTTAAAGCAAATTCATCTTTCTGAGTAAAAACATTATTTCTAAAGTTATGATATAAAAAGATAGTTTCTTAATGTAAGCACAGAAATGGTGATTATCATCCTTCAAGCAAATAGCAAGAAAACCAGTTTTTTGCAAGTCTAACATTTAACCACTTTCTCGAGAATTAAGTGTGCTAATTTTGTCTACTCGTGGTTTTCTGAGTGGATTTCCTGATGCAGAATAACATGAAAGAAATTATTTTTTAAAATTGTAATAAAACAAACTTAGGAAAGGGACTGCTTATATGATGCATCCATAAACACATAGGGATTGTTGTGAAAATGTGTGTGGAGGCATTCAGTCCACCGACACATTTTCCATATTGCCTATTTTTTGTCTTCACTATCAAAGACTTGGAAATACTGTTCTCTCAGAGTAATTACTGCTTCACTGGGAGGCTTTTCCTAGTGATGCAGTAGTCGGCAATTTATAAATGCAGTCTCTGCTCTTCTGGAACACTTAGCTCGCATGTTGCTGTCACTCACTTTGAGCTGTAAAAGCAAAGTAATTCTGAAGGGACCAAATCGATAATGTGCAGCTTACCTGGTCATCCAGTGTGCACAAGGCATCAAGTATGTTTTATTCAGACAACACATAATGCAAAGCCATCAAACAATTTCAACTTAGATTCAAAACCTTTTAGAAGAAAGAGGTATGACTGAGAGGCAGTGTTGTAAAACCCCATTTTCAGAAGCTTAGTACTATTAGATGAAAAATACCATTTGGATAAAGTTTCCAATGCTCATTGTGAGTCCAAAAATTTGGAGCTTGTGCTTGTGAGACTAGTTGGTAAAAGTCTATTCATTTACCCTAAGACAAAGTGTTTTTCAGCTGTTTTTTGTTCTTCTGTCTTTTGTATTCCTCCCCCCAGTGAAATGAAGTGCTGTCATCTGTCAAAAAAATGCCAAATGCATTGTGATAGATGAAGTAGAAGTATGAGGAGGAGTTCATACAACACAAGAAGGTGGCTGAAAGTATGAGAGAATTGCTTATCCAAACTCAGGAGAGAGAGTGAAAGAAATTACTTTGGTGTGTTTAAAGAAGAAATGGTTACAAAACAAAGCAATCAGTCTGCGAAATTTAATCCATATGCACAGCATTGTTTTCCCTGAGCAGTGTTGTAGTAACATATACATTTCTGCCAATTCTTCTGAAAGATATGTGGGATATATGTCATATTATGAAATATGAGCTTATAGTTACACAAAAGAATTCCCAGTTTGCTTCTTGTTGATGTTGTTGTTATTGTTTTATACCAACTGAAACAGTAGCAGATCAAAACCAAGCAAAAAAAGAAAAGGTTTTTTTAACACAATGTCATGATTTCTAGATTCTGAATTGTACCTCTGGAAATCTTGGATATTGGAGGAACCACATAGTACATGTCTTTGTCAATACTAATGAAACTGCTGCTTATTTTATGGCAAGTCCGTAAAGAAAAAGCAACAAACATGTCCTCTTGTCAAAGGTAGGTAGGTATGAGATTGCTGACTCCAGTCTGCAGTTAGGAGCTGTGACCTCAGCATGCCAGACATTGTTAAATTGGCCATTATCTAGAATGCGCCACTACACCAGTGAAAAGGAGATGGCAGAGAAGGCAATATTAGGACTCAAACCATTGCAAAGTCAGTTATCTTGTCTAAGTAGATCCAGCTTTTGCTATTGTCGGAGAAATACAGAGAGATGAGAAGAGCATCCCTGGAAGGTGAGTCATCTAATAATAGCAACGGTATCTAAGATACACTGCTGCAGAATAATTTCATGTGGATAACCAGCTTCAACTAGATCCCTAATTTTCACCTGTTGAGAATCAGACAAGGCAACAGCCAGTCTACCTGTACAAGCTTTCCATGTAATTTACTTTAGTTATGGTGTGCTGAAGTTTGTAATCCAACACATCAATTTTATTTGCTATAGTTAAGGTCAGACATGTAATTGCATCATCATTCCATCTGATACAGACTCAGGTGAAATAAATTTCAACAGCTTTCCAATAACCTGATTGGGACTGATGCTCTATTTAAAGGGAAAATAATACTTTAGAAATGAAAACAGCACCTGGTGTTTGTGAGACATTTTCAGAAATGGTTATCCTAGATAAACAGAGTCTGAAGTGATTTGAGTAGGCTGAGATTACAGCTGTTCCTACAAACCCAAATAACACTAACCCAAGATTACTGGAGGTACTGAAAACAGACTTGAAGCTGTTAGGATGATATAATTAATCATTAAAATGTCATTTACACCAGAAACTTGGAAGGTGGTCAATAAGTCCTTGCTCTTCCTGTGAGCTATTAATAATTGATATTAATAATCAGTTTTAGATTTGCAAGGGGTGTACCTAAGTTAGGGCAAAACAGTTTGGGAAAAAATAAAGGTGGTTAGTCACTTTCGTACAGCACCCAAATGTCTGTAAAAATCCGTGATTAAATAAGTGAAGGTCCTCTGTTGTGCAGCTGGAAAGTGCTGCATCTACCATGCTGCACCTCTGTTGCTGGCTAATGAACTTCACCAACACAGGGTACACACCTGGGCTTGGTGATTACAGACTTGCAGAGACCACTACAACCACCACAAAGCCAGAATCCTCAATAGTTGTCCAGAAGTCCTCAAATTCTGTCTCATTAAAGTTCTAGCTGGAAATGAACGTAGATTCCATTGATACAGAGATACAGTAGCCCTCTCTGAACATTGGTCAGTGCTGTGATAGGATTCTAGGCTGTGCATGTTCATGTTAACAGCAAGAAATTGTTAATAAAGGTTAATAACCCATGTTAATGGTAATTAAATATTCTGTACGAAAAATACTTGCAACTATAAAATAGTTCCAATTGTGGCTTATTTTTAAAGTTGTAGTGTTGGGCAAAGTTGGATAGATGAATAAACTGCAAGTAGAAAACTTTTTATTGTTATTGACAGCTGTATTTTTCTTCAACTTTATGGAACACTAACGAGCTATGACAGTTCTGTTGTTTCTCTCCCCTTTCCTAAATGCAATTTGAGTATTTTAATGTTCAGCCTCTTTTTGTAATTTAAACTGATACCATTACATTAAGTACATGACAGGGTCAGTACAGCACATCAAGCTAATTTATAGCCTCTGGCAATTACTAGCACCCAAGGTTTCATAGCAATGCCAGATTTCAGTAACACTTTCTTTTTCAAGCAACCTTCAATAATAAGGCATTTATAATATACTGCAGAAGGCCATTAATTTTAAGTGTGGTGTCTATTCAGCCAGTGTACTTATTGGTTGCAGCAATTCTAAAGTGATATTTTACCAGGAGAAATAAATCCTGATCTCTCCACTCTTATGGCATTATGACCCAAGTGCAGGGGCAGAACAGTAAATTCTCACATGACTGAAATGGTGCTCTCCTCCTAGAGGTGTCCTAGAACTCAGTGACAGAAAGAATCCAATTTGTGGGGTGACATCTCAGCCCCACTAAAGTCAGTGACAGAATTCCCACTGACTTCAACAGGGATTTTACTGATGCATTTCCTTGTCAATGCGGTAGTTCTTATTACTCTATATGCTGTAAGGCATCGTCCTTCATGCAGTCCCAAACCACACGCCATTTTTAGGACTAAAGACTGCCTTTGCTGGCTTTAAAAACTTTGCCCATTATTTTCTTCTACTTTTTTTTTTTTTTTTTTTTTCACTTTGTCNTTTTTTAACTGGTAGCCCCCATATATCCATACTCAGGAGGTATAAATAAAAGGCAGGAAAAGACAGAGGCTGTCAGCAGGACAGGGGAGTGCAGCTAATCCATGGCACACCTGGTTGATCTATGCATTCCTACCACCTATCATACCTTAATCAGATGCACATTGTGGTGACCTTGGCCAAAGGGCACTATCCTTTCCCCTTCAGCAAAACACAAGCCTAAATCCTTGTAGTGCTGTTTCAGCTCCCGTCTGTTGTTCATAATTTCTTTTGTCACAAATTGTAAGTGCTTGAAAAATGCATTATCATGAGAATGAGATAAATAGGTGCCTATATTTGTGCACATTTATGAGGAATTATTTGGAGAGATGAAAAGGACATACTCAGATGCACCTATATACACAGATAGAAATATTTAGCTACTCATTGCCACATAGGGGTATTCTCGAGGCTTGCGTTAATACCCGGTAGTAAGATTGCAGCATTTCACAGAATCTGCCAGTATGTAGTTCAAAATATTTACAGAACATACATTTAAAACTGCCAGGAACAGGAAGGCTAGGTCTCAGTAGTTTGTTTGCGGGGTTTTTTTTTGTAATTGTGACCTTTTAAAGCAAAGTATAAATTCTAGATGAACTGATGTCATAAAGTTGGCCAAGTAAGGAACTGATTTATATAAACTCACGTACGAGATATCGAGCATCTGGCTCTTGCTGTAAAATGCCTAAAAAGCACCTAAACTCAGTATTTATGTTGGACACTAGAGATGCAGTTATCAGGCTTTACAGTGATTGCTGTCACTTTACTTTTTAGCTTTTCTTTATTATATATCCTCTACTGAGTCCTGGTTTTCCCCAGGTAGCTAGAATTCCAAGATTTTTGATCATCAATCAAGTCCTGTGGAATGATAGAAAATAAAATAGAACTCTTTTTGAGGCAGCTGATATATATCTGATTTCCTGCAGTTCCCACATAAACAAAATTTCTTCAAAAAGCTAAACTGACTTAAGCAAGAGAAGTGGAAGTTAAGAGTTGCAGCTGTGGTCCTACAGCAGGATCTCTCTGCGTGAGACCATGGCAAGAGTGGAGCTCTGCTCATAAAATCTTTGGAGCGAAAGGATACAATGGAATTGTCAGTAAAGATACAAGACTGAGCTAATCTCTGTAATGGTGGGGCTAGGAATTCATTTAATAATGCTCAGATTTTTAAGAGTGCACTCTGTGAATATTCTTTAGAGATTTAAATAATTGCCAAGATGTCCATCATGATAAAATACCTTTTTTTCCCCCATGACTGTGAAATAGAGGAATTAGTTAATTTATATCAATTTATCTGATAACCATAAATGTGAGCAAAATATAATTAGCTACAAATCCTTCATATAAATCTTTTTGGTAATTATAAGAAGTAGTAGAATTACTGTAACTTTGTCTTTTTCTATTATTTTATATATGCTGCACCTGTAGGATCACCTTCAATGAGATGTGGCCCAGGATAATTTTGGTTCTTCACAGCTCTGTGTGGCTGAATTGCCAGCTAGGGTTGAACCATGACTGTTCCACCGGAAAGAAGGAAGGTTTGAGTTTCAGTCCCTTCTCTAGTAGATAAATGATTGTGTATCTTAACTAAAATAGATACTACACAAAAGGAAAACATTATATACTTCAATTAGAACATGGACAATTGTCCTCACAACAAAGATAACTTGACCATTTTGCTGACTGTTAGAAAATCCTTTCCAGGCCTGTTCTACTGTAAGCTAAGGAGACTTATTCTCCATTCCTACTTACTTGTAGTCCAGAATCATGATTTATTATTTGAGGGTTGTCCAGTGACCCCAACTGAAACTTCTCATTTAGCCAAAAAATGACACATTGCAAATAGACACATTTTTCATTAAACACTCTTTTGAATTGCAAATGAAAACTAATTCCATTTAAAACATGGAAAGATTCGTGATCAACTTTCCTCTACAGGTAGAACACCCAAGAGAGACAAACAGATAAATCATATTGTGAAATTTATCCCTCCACAACACCATCATTTATCTGGGGCAAAACCACGCAGGAAGAAAGTAGGTACTACCTTAGTGCTGACTGACCTTAGTTCTGACTGGCCATAATCTGTTGGGTTTTGCACAAAGGAGGCACAGTCTGGTAGGAAAGAGCACATTGCCTCAAGTGACCATTCATCTCAAATACACGTCTCAATCCATCTCATCTGCTTTAATCTACAGCCTTTGCAGCCATTTATAATGGGATTCTACAGGCAGTGAATGGATCACAGGGGATCTTCAGAGGATCAGTAAGCCAAAGACAGGCCAGAAGTTTTTGAGGCCATGCATCTACGTTTTCTCAGTCCACTTTATCTTGCCTAGATTTTTTCTTGATGCAGTTTTACTACTACTAATCATCACCATTTCCATTCATTAAAATGGGATCCCTAAGGTAGGAAGGAGAACTGAGGACACCCTTGGATAACTGGTTGTCTGAAAGCAGCCGAAAGAAGTGTCAGAGGTTATGCACTGGAATTATGTTCTTCGTTACCGGCCAGCACAAAGCATTTTAAATGACAGGCACGTTACCTTGTGTCTAAGCAGGTTTGGTAGGGCCATGGCTGCATGGTGATCCAGTGGGCCACTGTCCTTGGAAGACTAGCACAGCAAGTCCTCAAAAGCATTTGTCAGCTTCTGACTGCAAGGTATTCTGATCTGCTCGATACAACTGCTGCCATGTATTTTCTTAGAGGATATCCTATTCTCACACATTAAAAAGCTAGATTTTTCCCTCAGAAATTCAGAAAATGCTTCTTCCTCACAGGTATGGGCTGCTTGTACGTACACAGCTCCACAAGGATGGTTGCCATCCTCGCTGGCCGACACATCTTAGCCTACCAGTACACGTTCTTGGGTGAGCTCGCCTCCATTTTTCAGTAACAGTGTGAAGAAAGGCCTGCAGAAGAGTTCTATTCCTACACGGACTTTCTACTAAGAAAGTGATTTTCCTCCCTTTTCAGTATATATTTTGTGTCCTGTGCTCCATCTAGTATCACATATGGGCAATAATAATCATCTAAATATATATGGGGGAGAGGGAGGAACCTGCCAAGACATTACTTAGGAAAGAATATGCAGATTTTAGTGGTTCACAAGCTGACATATGTTTGCAATGTTATGCCGCTGATGCTGCAAAAAAAAGAAATTCAATCCAAAGATCACACTGGGATGTATAAAAAGGAGGGTAGCTTGCAAAATACATTAGTAATAGGGCTCATAAAGACAGTGCACCTCAAAAAAAACTTTGTTTATTGAGGAGCAGCCTTAAGGAAAAGTGTTAGTCCATATGCCTGCTCTCAGAACAGAAGCTCCAATTGGTGCACTGCTGCTTTTCTGGGAACAGTCTTGGGAGACATCAAGCTGAAAGTGACTGTAATTTCAGCAGATCTTGTTTTATTCATATTATGATTTTGCTTAGTTCTTTATTCTTGAAATGCAGTTCTTACTTTTGCCGGATTCTGTCAATCACGAATTCTTACCATATTCACTGTCACTGCTGTCCAAAGTGCTCTTTCTTTTGGATGCTGAGGCACTTCTTTCCAACTCTGCTCTTCAACAGCTGTCAATATTGTGTACCTCAGATTAAGTATTTTAACCCTTAATGTTTCCTTCTCTCTCCCCCATCATTCTGAACCAGTTATACTTTTTCTATGAAAAAGTCTGTCAGTCACGAGTGTTACCCCACCACATTTTGGTGATGCCACTTCAGTCATAGTTTTGATTGTGCAAGAAGCATTCCAGCAACTCTTGCTTATATCTCACACTTCTTGCCTTACTCTTGAGCCATTTAAATTTGATGGATGAATTTAATAATGGTAGAATGGTGGGAGAAATAATAAAAAATAGGACAGTGGATCAATCTCCTCTCATTGTAGATGTTCAAGCTGCTGCTTTCTTCTCCTAGTTTAAAGCATTAGTCACTAGATTAGTAGACAGGCACAAAGTTGCTTTTCCCCTTTCCTGTGAGGCAGAATATATTCTAGGTCAGCACAATATTATTACATATACAGGAAACCAAAAATTCATTGGTGACATCATCTCACTCCATTCATTTTCTCACCTACAAGAACATCTCTTTCTCACCTCTGTTCCTAGAGTCAGGTAGAAAAATTTGGTGACTCCTGAAAATGCTATTGACAATACACATCTGAAAAAAATACAGCGTACATATTTATAATGCACATTTCATTAAATAAGTGCTCACAATGTTTATTCAATAATTGGACTACTCATTACACATGCAGCATTCATCATGGTGTATATGCACAATCTGTTCTGGCACTTCCCATCTTTGAAAATGTGACTATGCAATAGTAATGAAATTGTTTCATGTAGTACTGTGTAATGTCGTTTTAATGGACTATTTTCAAAGGCAGTTTCAGACTCGGTCACAAAAACAACCCTAAAATAAATGTGCAATATTATTTGACTTAGTCAAACAACTTCTTGATATTGGAGTATTCCTATTCTGAACTGGAGCCATGCTGGTGTGACCAGAAGGACGCCATAAAATTTGACTATATATTTAAGCACAGATAATGTCAGCAATAATTCACAAATTTTAGGGCTGTAAATTCTGGTTTAGTTGTGCATTTTTTTTTAAACTCTAATCACAGGGATCCATAATGGAGGCAAAGTTAAAAATCGAGTATCATTTTCATTCAATATTAACAAATCAATATTGATCTATATTAATAGTGGTCCCTGTAGGCAAAGTTCACTGCAAAGGTACAGAGGGTGAGGAACCAGTTGAATAAAGTCACCTGCTGGGCTAACAGAATTGCAAGGATTTATCCACTCTGGCATTTAACTGTGCAGTTTCCCAGCCTTCGCTCCTGATGACTCTTGCTCACTTTAGCAGTGCATGCCTCTAACCCATTCGATTTGACAGTCACAGATGGTTTCACAGAAGTTTTTCTGGTATATTGGCTACAAAAGCTGGTTTGGATTGGAATCAAGCTGTTTATTGCTGAGTATGATGTAACACATTGATGGTGGTGAATCAATTATGTGTTTCTGCAATAGCCTGCACGCAAAAATAGCATTTACTGCCAAGCAGTAAAATTATTAAGCAGAAAATCTGGAATCTATTTTTTTCAGGTGAGTAGAGAGAACATTACCTTTTAAAATCATCTGGAGTTTCCCATAAGCCATCCAAATTTACAGCAATGTAGGCAGCATGCTCATCAGCTGATGGGTATAATGATGAGTTATGTGCTAGTTGCAGTAAATCTGGATGTACTGTCATACTCTGCACTCCAGTGACCAGATTGTCACAGACTGTTTGCATACCTTTCCTCTTCCTCAGGCCCAAGCATACTTTATCTTGAGCACAAAGCTGATGGAACAGCAGTATGTGCTTCTCCCCGAGCTAGGCAGCTACTCTCTTTTTCTGTGGAGGATAATTGAAAACCCAGTGAAGACAGAGAAATTTCCATATGCCTTAGAGCACACTTCTGATGTGGGATTTTTTTTTTTCCTACCTTTTGCACTCAGAAACTTTGTCTGCACAATTTAATGCTTCTGCCTTCAGAAAAGCCTTTATTTGTTCTGCTCATTGCTTTTCATTTCATCTGAACAGAATGAATTTAGTCCAGATTCTATCAAGGCACTATTCCCCATACTGGTAAAATCTAAGATAGCAAACTGTTCATTTAGTCAGACATGACTGCCAGAAAAGCAAGCTAACAATCAAACAAACAAATCAACATCTTAATTTGATAGGAAAAAAAAGTAAGCATAAAAAAAACCTGTAAGAGCATCACAGCATCGTGTTTAATTTTTGTTTCTTCAGAGTTCTCTTCTTTATGCCATTGGAATATCTGGTGTACAGAGTCTGTTGGTTGGGTACAAAATTCAAGCCTTAAAAAATGTTCAGATATTGTCTTACACTTTTATAATATTTATATTTGAGATGTGATATGTTCTAAGTCATTGTTAAAAATTGTCACCCTCTTACTTTTAGGGAAAAACAAATATTTAATCGTGTTAATTAGAAAGTAATTTCAAAAAAGTTTCAGTCAAAATTGATTTCTTAAACATAGTCACCATTAAAGGTTTTTAAGAACCCTACATGGTTAGTCATCCCAAGACATTAGTAAAATGGGAGTGCATACAGAGAGTCCCTTAACATACAGTCCCTCATCCAAACAGTTCTGTTTAGCTTCTTTTAAAGGGCACAGAGCATTTTCTCAATGAAGATAAGATGTAGGAGATAGGATTTCTTTTTTTTTAGTTTGGTCAGAATTATGGAAGAGCTAAAAAGACATTCCATAATGTTTTCTGAACGTATATTCTCCCCAAATACACCTATTACATCTCTCTCTCTGTAAGCCACCAGGTACTGGTAGCTATATTCTATGTACTCCATTCTTACAGTACACTGGCTGCTTGATAGAAAAATTTCCCCTGGCACACAGTCTTACTGCAGCAGCCAGACATCTTAGTGAGTACTAATCTGCATCTAACATTACTTAGATTCAAATAAAATTTGACTAAACAAGCTCAAGTTCAAAATCCTCTTCCTCCTAGTCATTAGTGGCCCAATTCCAAATATGTTGAAGGAAAAACTCTCAAGAGCTTTAGTAGTCTTTGGACTGAGCTGTCAAATAACCACATTATAAATCCTATTCTTTTTTACAGTCGCTTTCCTTTTGACCCAACAGTAGAAAATCAGGCTATTCAAAATGCTTACCACACACAGCACTTACTCTGCAGTGGGAATGAATCTCCATTTCAGATGGAAAACCCTTGGGTAAAAGGAAGGGATACAGTTCACTAGCTTTTATGTATGCATCAGAGAGATGAGGGAGGTTTTGATTATGCCTTTCATTCATCAGAGGAGATGCAATCTAAGGTGGATTTCCTTAGACAAAGCATTTAGGAAAGTCAAAAATCTGTGAAATATGGTCCAGGCCACTTAATGTAGATATCCAGCTACATTATTGGCAGTATATGAATTCTACAGGAAGGACTAAAGTGGCTGTAGTTGCATGAGACTCAGGCTATCTAGTGGTACAGATATATGCTAAAATAATATCAGTGGTTTAACTCATAACATGGTTAATTCTTTTAGTAGCAGAAGGTGGTGATGCACCTTATGACTTTCTCAATAACTTTGCACTTAGAAGACTTACTTCAGAAGTGTAGACCTCAGTTGCAGGATCTCCACCGGCAGGTAATGAGGTAAAACCAATGTCCCCTAAATCCCGGTGTCTGTGGCATTCTGCTGGGAGCAGCCTCTGTGCTCTAGATGGCTCTGGTTTTGATCCTTAACTGTTTTGGCCACCATCTGTTGAAGCTGATCACGGCATTTGGTGTAAAAGGATTATAGAGCCTTTTTTACTTTACATTTACAGCTTTTATTGGAAAGTCCATTCACCTAAATACTCATAAGATAAAATCTGAAAAATTCACTAGGACTAGGACTATGGCAAATTATAGATCTCTCCTACCTTGTCTAAGAACCCTGAAGAAAACGCAGGGATTAGGTGTCCCCTTTCCCACATTCCTGTGCCATGATCCTTCTCTACCTGGTGACACAGGGACTGAACCTGAACAGCAGCACTAGGCGCTCCACATATCTGCACAATGATCACCTGCACAATTCCCTGGTAGTGTGGGCACACACCTACTAAGCTTGAGATATGCCCAGAACCCAGGACAAATGGACAAATGTTTATTAATGCCATTACACAAAGGGTGAAACATCCCATCGCTGTGACCCAAGGTCCTTACACACTACAGCATCATCGGAATATACGTGAAAAATATCCTGTCTGCATCCGGCCTGTTAGAGAGAGATTCAGCTCTGCAGTGACTGGAGAGCCTGCCCACCTGTAAAGCAGTCTGCTCGATCTCGTCCACTAAACCTCTTCCCCTCCTTCTTCATTTTGCAGAAGACTAAACAAAAGCATCACATTGATCCTTTGCATCATCTACATGAGAAATGCTTATGTGAGTATGTTTTACTATTGTAATTTCTGTCAAAGACTTCTGTTCTTATATTCAAATATTTCTTGGACCATGTAAAGACACAAAACTTTAAGTTACACTACAAATCAAATTAATGTGGGGCAAAACATCACATTGTCACATATTTTCTAAATAAATAGCATAGTACATGTGTTGTTCAAAAATCAGGCCTTTTTATTTGGAAACTTTTTTAAGATAATTTTTTTTAAATCACAACTTTCAATAATTATCTTATTATTCTGCATGTCTAGCTTTATTTGCTCTAAAATATAAAGTGCATCTTCAGAAGCATGTAAAATGCCCTGGCTGTAATTAATTGATTGCAGTTTCTGCTACCAGAATTATGCTAAGATTTGCAATAGAAATTAGAATATGTCAATTAAAATCTTCATCAAGCTGTAATTTTTCAAATGGTAGGTCTATAATAGAATCTCCCTACTTATTTTTGTAACTATGTTTGGTGGTTCATAAGACTATTGTAACTCTTAATCACGAGAAGGTCACAAGGTTCAGTTTAATTAGGTAGTGTCACTGTATATATTAACGTACTGCAGTAAATTACAGCCAGGCTGCATTACTCTCCATGTAAACACATTTTAGTATTCACTAAGAAAACTTGGCTGGTCTGAAAAATGCTTTCTAAGGCTGATGTCTGTTGTGCAACAATTCATGTCACCATTTCTCTTTATCTATTTGGTCTTCCGTGGCAGAGAATATATTGTTTTATAAAAGTCTTGACTATGACGCTTCATTCAAACAAAACACAGCAGTGGCCACCATGTGCAGTTTGAACTAAGAAAGGTGGTAAATGTTGGAGCTTTGATGATCTAAAATTAAGGGACAAAAAAGGTGTGCTCCATTATCTCTAGATAATAAAAGACATCGGGTCATACTTCAGCTCGTTCAATGACCACCTTGTTTATTCATAGCACTGAAGAAATGATTACATTTTTACAGAGGATAACTACTACAGCTTTCAAAATATCATCTTGTTCTGAGACATCGATGAAATTAGGACACTAAATTAAATTAGCTAATACTTACACTGAAACATACATGTAAGGATGATGTTCAATGAACAAAATTCAGAATACTACTAAAATGTAGACTACTGAAGATAAAACCAGTCTTGAAAACTCTTCTTCATCAATGCTTTTGAAATTGGCCACTTGAACTTCTAAAACTCTTGCTTTGTGACTCTGAGTATACTTAGAAACTACACAGTTTAGACATGTCAAAGAACTCATGGTTAAGCTCAACCACGGCTCAAGTTCCAAGAAGATAAATAATCCTCTGACTAAGTTTCTAGAGACATCTTATATTGAAATTATTTATTGAAGATGAATTTTTCTTGCACTGACAGACTCAAGATTCCCAGAAAATGTGTCAATAACATTTTTATTTTCTTTTAAATCAGAAGCAGAACTAAAACCACACACTTAGGAAATCACACAATACAGAAGACATTTCTGCAGGGACTGGAGTTCATTGCTGCTGCTGTGTCTGTGAGAGCATTCAAACCATTTTGCTACTGACTGCTTGGCATAAGAGGGATAGGAGAGAAAGAAACAGAGGAAAGCTTCACCATTAACTAAATTGTGGGGTGAGAAGAAGAACTCCCCTGGACTTGAAGGAGAGCACAAGAGCAAGTTTAATTCTGTAAATTGCCTATGTTTGAAGGGATACTTATATTAGAGATTGTCCTTCTCAATAGAAAGAAAACGCAGAAAATCTCTAGAGCCCATACTAGATTCTCCTGAGGGCAGGATGTCTTTGGGCTGATAGAGTAATTAGGTCAGTAGCTCTTTTTCCACTGGACAAAGTCAGGCTAGTCATAGGACAAATCCTCCAATATGAAGCAACCCTCGCTGTAGCGTTGGTGTCCTGTTCAGTGACACTCACACCAGTTCCCAAAGGAACTTGTGTCTATCTCTAAAGGAAAATGACCAGGGGTTGTTTGTAACCTAACAGTCCTTATTTTATTATATTCTTTCTTGACAATAAGAGGTCAGTTAATTTTTAGACTTCATGCTTCACAATCAAAAAAGAAAAAGTACATTAATTTGTCCTAATGAGAACAGTAAGAATAATAATTTACTTTGGAAATTAAAAAATGTCTTTGTGTTAAAGCAGAACAGTTACACCTCACCTAATTGCCATAACTGGACCATTTAATTTTAGTATAAAGCCCTCTAGTTTAGTTCTAGTTATTCTTCAAGTAAAATGTGTATAATTGGTAAAATCATGGGTTTTTTTAGAGGAGAAATACAGTCTCCCTAAGCTTGTTGTAAATAGTGTATTCTGCGCAGCAGGTTCTTTCTCCTTGCTCTCGGTAGTGGCCCTGCTGCGCTCTGTGCCACTAAGGGGACAGCACGTACTGGGCAATTCACCGAACAGCAAGAGACAGAAGTTTGGAAAACATGGCCAACAAGCTTCAGTGAAAGAACTACATTTGTTTGACCAGCAAAAGAGAGTATTCTTGATACAGGTCTTCAGACACATGAAAGGTTTGTCAACAGATTTAGTTTCCCTGAGAGGCAGGTATCACTGTGTAAAGTAAAACACAGAGCTGCAAAAGGTAGAGGTTACAGAAACAATTTGTTTGCTTTTCAGGAAGTTTTTAAATCTATGTACAAATGTTCCATGTACCTTTAAGCCTTATCAGACACACATTCTTCAGTATTTGCTGTATTTTTCTAAAGCAGTTCCATGGTTGAATTACCATATTTTATGTCCATATTTGCTCCTCCTATTTTATTCTCTTCCAGTATAATGTAGAAATTACAAGAATATATTCAGGGTTTCTGAAGAACTAAAATTAATCATTAATAATACCAACGTTTTATCTAAGTAGCCATTTAAATCTAAGCTACAAATATAATTGAAAAAAACTTGAGTTACTGTAATTTTTATTTTATATTTTAACAAGAGATAATTTTAAAGTGTTATGCTTTATCTGAGGTGTTATAAAGAATCATGAATGCTAAAATTTCTTTAAACTTTCTAAGAAGAGTCTGAAAAGCTGTGAGAACTATTTATTCTGATTTTTTCAGTTACAGTGCAATTTCCTCAAAATACTTCTGATTTCCAAAGATTTATATTTTAAGTAGTCTAAAGAAAAAAAAAATTACTCCTGAACGGAAATAAATTGCTTTCTCCTAAAAGTGCTATGAATTATCATTACCAGATTTATATATAATCTGAATTTCTTATCAAGGAAGTTAATATCCATCAGCAAAGTTAAACGACTGCAGAGCTATCCAAGCATGTACTGCTTGTTAGAAATTGTTTCACTGTTCTTAAAATAATTTTTTATCCTGGGTTTGAAGAAATCCACCGTACTCAAAAGAAATACCTTCCAGTTTGCTGCAGACAAAAATCTAAAAACTTATTAACTGCTAAGACTTACAAATCATACATTGAGATGAAGTTTAAAATGCAATTATGATTGTGATTGCGTTTTATCTTTGATGGCAGTTGCCAGCAATGACAAATACTGAACTGTTGTAATAAAGAAGTACTTTTCCTGTTCTCATTATTCAGGAGACACTTTCAATATTTTTCCTTAGGATTGAAGAGCCCATTGTTAAGTGCTTAATAATAACTGCTGGTACCTAATGTTTCTGATTTTTTTTTTTCTAAATCTAACAAGTAAGGTCATATGACTGCTTTCATGCTACCATTCATTATAGACAAACACAATCCTCTTCTGTTAGAGACTGATTTTATGTAGGACGGTTAGCTTGGTATTTCAAAGAAAAACAATATTCTAGAAGTAAAAAAACTTTGGGAGAAGCAATATCGCTACATTTTCAGTGCAGAAAAAATTATGTCACAAAATGCCTAGCTAGTTTAAACTCTATACATATCTGTGTATATATAATTTTATGTATGCAACTTTTTCAGCTGCAGCAGAAGGCAGTAAAGCACGCTTTCTTGAGGACTCAAACCTTCTGAGTGACACATTATCACCTAATTTTGAGTTAGCCTTTTATCCTTTTTCTACTGGCATTCCTGGGCAATTCCACTTCTACTCCTTTGCTGGAGCAGAGCTGCCTGTCACAAACCAAAGCTGGAGAGTGGTAATAGGTCTCAGTCATGCAGGCACCTCTGCCAACAGAAGTAGAAATGTGTGGACCCCTCTTCAAGATGGAGAATTTCACACACCTTACATCTCACAACATCAAAAAAATAATTAAGAAAAATGTGGAGAAGAAGAAAGAGATTTATAAAACTAAGTGCAGGACTATTAGAAGGATACATTTGCACGATAGGAACTAAAGCTTAATAACACAGCTCTGATGATACCAAGTGCACACAGTAGGAGGACCTAGATGCAAACTGGAATTTATTGTTTCAGCCACACAAATGCAGCCAAAAAAAGATTGAATTGGCGCAGCTCTCTAGTGTCTCTACTGGTTCAAATTGAAAGTTTCCCTTTTTTTTTTAATTTGTAGCCTGTTCCTAGTTCTGCTCTGTCAGTGTTTGTTGTATCAGTCACAGGAAAAAGAACTTGCCTGCAGCATAGTCACCACCTTGGTGTGACTACAAAGAAGAAAATATACTTCCTTTATAATGTAGCCAAAGATTCAAACAACCTTTTCTTCAAACCAAGGGCTTTGAAGAAAAATACGTTTTTTGTTGTTTTATTAAAAAAGAACGGTCACTATAAAACTCTGTGTTTTACTTTGCTCAAAGGCATGGAACAGCTGTCAGAATGGTTGCCATTGGCAAATGTTGACTGAGCTGAGGGTATGAAACCTGCTCCACAGGTATCCTGATGCTGCAAAAGGTTAAAATTAGATGACAGGTTGTAAATTTAGTCATAGTGCTCAGACACTGGCAGTCTTCCTTGAACGTTCTCACCAGTAGGACAATACTGCCATGGCTGCAGAAGGGGCCTCATTAGGCTTGTGAGCAGGTAGAATATGCTTGTACATTATTTTGGGTGTGCTCACCTGAAGATGGCACCTTGCTGCCACAGCCTACAGCCAGCTGGCCAGACAGAGGTTGTGCCCTGAAGCCCAGACTGGGTGAACAGGCAGACAGATGGTTAAATCAAGCAGGTTGTGACTCTAAGGGGTTCTCTTAAACTCTACAGGCCTATTTTACATGAAACTTTTTCATTTTCCAGGTATGTTCTGATCTGCCTAACATGAAGAAGTAGCTTGCTGCAAATTTAAATAAAAATCAACATTAAAGTGGAAAAAATTATAAATAAATAAAGAACTTTTGAGAAGGAACTTTCATGAAGCTGCCAGATAGAGACATAATGAAAAAAACTTACAGCTCAAAAAAACTCCAAAAAGTGGCAAAGGAGAGATGTTTCTTGGGCAGAGCCCTAGAGTGCTTGGCTCTGAAGTTAGATTATATATGACTGCTGCTGTGCAGGAAAATATGCAAATAAATGCCGATGGTATTTCTTTGACTTCATGTCAGCAAGGAAATAGCCTCATCAGGTCTCAAATCATGACTTTCCATACACATTCTTGCAAGTTTTTTGGCTATAATATCATAAATCATATAAGAAAATTCAACTTGAAGGGGAAAAACCAAACAAACCGGATAATGAATATCTGAATGACCTTTTATATTTCTCTCAAAATATTAAGCATGGCGTAAAAGCATTCCTCTTAACGTCTCTGAAGCCTTTTCTATGAGAAAAGATCACTAGAAATAGAGTTTTTTTACATAATGTGCCATTGCTCCTAGCCAATGGTAATACGGGAAATACAGATTCAAGCAATAAAGAGTTGCCTTGCTGTGAAAACATTAGCTCAAGAAATGTACAAATGAGCCAATACTTTTAAAGTACCAATTAATAATAACTAAAAAAACCCAAGTAAGGACACAGAGGAATTCATTAACTTTTGGTACTGTGTTTTCAGAAAATATTTCTCATTGCATGTGATTCTGGCACACACTTCAGAACTAATGATAGCTCCTTCCAATCAGATATTTGAAAGATACAAAGAGCTTGGGGAGGAAACCTGAGATTTATTATGTAACACTGAGATTATATTGCTTTTTAACACTCAGGCATACTGGAGCAGCAGAAGTATCTAAAGGAATCACATAAGAATTCAGATTCAAAAAAGTGCAATCTGTCCTTTCTCTAGAGTTGGCAATTCATTTCTTTATTCCCTTTAAATCATATCTACCTGGAGCACTGCTATCTGGGTAGGGCAAACTACTAACAAGTGTTTTATTTTATTACCTTTTTTCCGAAACTCAGGATTCAAACTCGTTGTTACCTCTTGCTCTCTGACCAAGGGCAGGTAATGCCTCCTCCCCAAAGAGAATGGCTTCTTTATAAAACTTAGCAAGATTAAAGCAGCGGTTGGGTAGATCATCTCCTATAGACTGCTTCACTCACGCAGGCATTAAAAGGACGTGGAAAATGATGTTTAGCAGCACCACCTGGTAGTAATGACTTCTTGTAGTTATTTGGTGTAGTCTTGTAGCTATTTTGGTGAAGCATCTCGCCTGCGTGGCAGAGGGGAGAAAATTGTGCCAGGGCAGCAGATGGAAACAGGGCAGTGACGTATTACTGCTCTTAGCAGTCCATTTTCCTGGGGAAATGGGAAAGCAGACTGCAGGCATTTAAAGCATTGTACTGAATGTCCCATGAAATAACAGAGCTTCCTTCTGCGTAGAAATGTGGCTGCAAGGGAACAAGGTGTCAAACATGCCATTCCGTAGGAAAAAAACAGATGTTTCAGTCCTCTTCTCCAACCTGGTAAAGAAATCCCAGTCAAGAAGAGGACGTTATTTTCAGAGATGTAAAATTTGTTTCTGTCAGCACCTTAGGAGAAAAAAAAAACAAGCTTATCAGCTGTGAGTTACACTTGATGTTTGCTACTGATTTCTAAAATGTCAGTAAGTGAGAATTAGAGGCTAGGACAAAAACCCTAAATTATCCACTCTTCTTTAAAGAAATTTTCTTTTAAGAGAAACTACCATGAGGAAAGAAAAAGCATTATAACAAGAGGCACAAATTACTACGGGGATGTTAAATCACTGTACTGATAGGTAACCTTATAAAAAGAAGAAACATGAAGCTAAACTTCAGCCATCGGGAGAATTTTCAGTGAAACTGGGATTTTTTCTCTCTTTTTTTTTTAAATTGCCTTTCTTCTTAGTCATTGCTCCAGTTAATATATTCAGAAAAATGAATTATTCACAAAAAGTCACAACATCCCCCAAACCCTATTGTATAATATTTACATGCAACACATGAGGAAATCTCTGTGCCAAAATCCAGAAAACACGACAGCCAGAAATGCTAAAAAGAAGGATGTATCATCTACATCTCCAAGGGAATGAGGATCCCAGTACCCATGGGAGGGAGGCAACACTCTTCAACCAAGAAGGAAATCTCTAGTGCCACTCATTCCTCTCCCTCCACGCCAGCTCTGCAATAATTTCTGGCTTTCTTAGAAGGCAAAGATGATGATCACAAAATTATTCCTGTGATC
The DNA here is from genome assembly GCA_013397865.1 of Struthidea cinerea. Classification (NCBI taxonomy): domain Eukaryota; kingdom Metazoa; phylum Chordata; class Aves; order Passeriformes; family Corcoracidae; genus Struthidea; species Struthidea cinerea. The sequence continues at coordinate 1,626,222 of VZTI01005472.1, forward strand.
CTAGAGATGCTGGATAACTCTTCTGGATTTAGTAGATTTGGAATAAATTAATTTGTGCTGCCCTAAGGTGTTTGTGATAAGTGTGCTCTAACCACGTGGGCACTCTGAGGTAGGAACTCTACCATCTCCTCCTTGTGCTCTTCCATTTCTCATGAAATAATTAAAATTCACTGTGCTAAAAGGAGAGAAAAAAAAAGAATTAGTACACAGAGAGTCCAGAGTACCAGCCTCTGTTCCAATTAAATCTTAATTCACAACACTTACACCTCCTGTTGCTGTGGAGCTCCAGGTACGCATCCCCCAAGTCATCTGAAAGCCATTCTTTGTCTTTCACTGCCTGTCCCAAACCAACCATCAGATTCAACATTTTGTGTGCAGCTCAGATCAGTGAAGGATTTGGTAACTTACACAATGCCAACAACTGTGAGTCAAAACTGTTACAGATCAATAACATCTGGCAATTTTCTCTATTAAATATTAAAAATAGAAAAAAATGAAGTGACATATGAGCACATAATGATTAAGAAAAACAAGTAAAACCTTTCACAGCCAAAAATAACTGCCAGATTTTGAGCTTTATCATGGTAAATGATGAACAGTGTTATTACTACCTTTACAGACTGGCAGACATTAATTTTACCATGGAGAAATTTAGTAGAGATTTAAGTTTTTCCTTTTGAAAGAAAAAACTCTTTTAGAATTGCTCCAGTTATACCGTGTCTGGAGAAGAGTAAAGAAAGCAGTGACAGCTTTCAGTAAGACATAGAAATTTTCTGGTAGGCTGGCCTCAGTTCACCTCTCAGTAGGTACTTTAATATTTTGCTGCCTTACTTGCTTTAAGGTACTTGGCATCACAAATTATCAAATAATGCAAAGGATTTCCATTCTGTTACTATCGGCAAAGTCAAAACCTGTGAATCCATATCCAAAGCTGCATCCAAAGGGATGAGTACCACACTTTCTAACTACTGCACAGGCTTTCTCATGTGTTAGAAATCTAGTGCAGAAACTGTGAGCAGTTGTCTGCCATCCTGAAAAATATTGCAAAACATGCAAGTTGCAATTAGTACCCATTTGAGCAAGAATATGTATTACAGAAAAAATACCTGACCTGCACTAAGAATCGTTTCAGTGTTGCAGAACCTGCCTTTCAACCTGGTAAGTTGTTTCAGTGACTACTAACCACCAAGCTCTTAGCTACAAATCGATGTCTTATTTCCACTGTGGTTTTTCTCTAATTCATTGTTCAGATTTTCACTTTAATTATATTGTCATGTCATCCTCTCCCGCCCCACTCCACTGACATGGGGAGGAGAATCAAAAGTAAATTTGTAGGTTGAGTTTAATAATTGGAGAGAAAAAGTAAAATAATAATAATAACAATAATAATAGTAATGGGAAAGAAAGACACCTCCACTCCCTAGATATGAGCTAAAGTCCCTGACTTTGGCTGACTGATTGCATTTGCTGTGTTTATTTGGACTTCTCTTCACAGAGGGCTCTAATTTTTTTCCGTCCAGTGCTCATGGAGGAGAAAGTACCCTGATCCTTTCCTCTGGAGCAGTTACCCTTCTGACTGCCCATCACCTCCCTTCTACCAGAGGTCACTTTTCTGTCAGATCTGCAAGTGTTATGCTTTTAATTACTTCTGTCAGCTTGTTCTGTTGGAGTGACAGGCATTCATTTAAATTCTTCTATTGCCAAATGTTTCTAACCCAGATCTTTTGCAAGAAGCATGTAAGGGAGGAATGAAATCTGCAGTTATGTTGGCACATCTGAGGGGACAGGAATCCCTAGCAGGAATATCAGGGACAGTAAAGGTAACTGGGCTGGTTCAACTACAGGCAAGGGAAGGCAGCTGGCAGCAGGCTGAGAAACATTCTGTTCCAGAGCACAGGGCTGGGAAGGGGTATATCACTGAGAAATATACCACTGAGGCTTTCTCTTTCCTTTGCATGCAGAATGCCTTTCACAAATTGATTATGTTTTTCCTAGCAGCCTGTCTCGTGTCCACTCTACTGAAACTGTTCGGGTTTGTCATATTCCTACGTGTGCTGCAATTCTGTGAGAGGGCACAGGGGGAGTGTCTGGTTTTTAGAGATATTTCAGAATTTTGGGATAATATCTTTTTGCTACAGGAGCTGAAATGGTAATGTTGACTCTAAATTTATTCAACTGAGACGCATCTTTGAAATGAGAGAAATCAGAAATATTTCAAATAAAAAATAAATTTCCATCAAAAAAAATTCAGTGTGAAAGGTAGTTCTAACAATCAACATCTGTTAGCGCTAAAGTACTGTTTTTTCTTGGCTTTTAAAGTCATCCATTCAGGTATCTATTTATGAAAATTTGCTACCAAAAAAGTGGACTAACCCTACAGTTAAAACGAAGCATGCATTCCTGCAGTTACATGAGAGGAGGAATTGAAAATAATATTTAAGCAACAACCTTTGCATATCATAACCAGAAACAGATGCCATAATTTGAAAAGCCTGAATCAGAAGTGTCCAGTCATGTCTGCTTCAATAGATTTCAGCAACTGCCAGGGTTCTTTGACAATTATTGTGATGTTATGCCCATAATTGCCATTTCCCACTGTTCTTTCCTACTTTGTAAGAAGGATTCCCTGAAATGTCAGGGGGGTGTCAAATGGCGAAGATGTAAGTGTTGTGAAACTCGGAGTAGGCAGTAAAACAGGTATATAAAACAATTTTCTATGATTTTTAATCTTTTTACATGGGGTGGGATTTTGTTTGTCTGTCTGTCTGTTTGTCTGTTTGTTTTTCTCCAGGGTAAGTACGGCACTGGGGGCTTACACTGACATTCGTGTGCTTGGGGATGGGCACGGCAGCAGGGTGTGCGCTGGGTGTGCCCCGCTGTTCCCTCCTGTTCCGCCGAAGGTCGCCGGCCAAGGCGGCAGGTGCGGGATCAGAAGAGGCTGGGAGCGGAGCACGGCTGCAGGTGAGCTCTCACAGCGGCTCCCGGGGGCAGCACCTCCCCCGCAGCCGGGGCAGCTTTCGGGCGGCGAAAGCAGCCGGGAGCCCCGGGCGGGGCGGCGGGAGCGCTCCGCCGGGAGCTGCCGGGGACCAGCGGAGAGCAGCGTCGGCAGGTGGATCCCGAGGCGGAACGCAGACTGAGGATGCTGCAATTTTCTGAGGTTTTGCACTCTGCGTGCGATCAGCCATGAGGATTTTTCTCCCTTTGGTTTTTGTTCGTTTGGGTTTGACTGCTGCTTTGTTTGTTTTGTTTTGCTTTAATGACGAAAACAGACTACCTTCGGATCGATGCTTGCCTTTAGTGAAAAGGTATGCCCGTGACTTCAGTCAATGCTGAAGAAGCTTAGTTGCCTGGGGGAATGGTGAGAATCTCTCTCCAACCCTGTCTTGGAGAGCAAGATGCTGTGGCATTATTTAAGGCAAAGTGTTTGGGATAGTGACTATAGAAAGAAGCAAATAAAAAGAGTAAGGAAATATTTGTGTGATAGGAAAGCAATGTTTCAAGTCAGTAATTCCAATTTTTGAAAAAATTACAGTTTTCCTATGTTTTCTACTCATTGGAAAGAGATCTTTTTTTCTGGTCGTTCATTGCCTCACGTTTATTGGAAACAAAAATAATTTGTGTCAGAAACTGAGCAAAAAAAATTAAATGTAGAGGGGATTTTTTTAAGGTTGTTGTGCAGCATAACCATCAAGTACTAACATAAGGGGTAAAAATGAGGCAGGGCTACTGTGTTTGAATACTTTCTTCTGACGCTTTACCTTATTTTCTTGTACTTTAATATGAGACTCATGTGAAGTCAAGTCATACCACATGAAGAAAAATATCTTCAATTAATAGTTGAACTCAGATTCAATAAATATCTGCCTTATAGTACCAGCTAAGGAGTAGCCAGAGTTTTTACAGAAAAAAGTCTGTGAAAGTGTTTCTTTTATTGAATTTGCATTTGTCTTACATAGAAATCTCCAAGCAAATCTTCTGCTACAATATCATTAAAATTCAGTGACCTAATGAAAATGTCATATATTGAGCAAAATTTTCAGTGTTTTCCAGGTTTCTGTCATTATAATCCATCCTTACCCCAGCCCCACTGCACCCCCCAGCCCACCCTCCCAAAGAAAGGTATCTATCAAAAGGGTAGATGTTTATCTATACCACCGTGGTTTGTTAATTCAAGGTTATTATTTTGGATAGGAAGTCTTATTAAGAACACCAAAATTTAAATAGTTTGGAAAGTTACAGTTGTTCTCTTGGAAGAGTACTAGTGAAAAGTGTAAACCCAGATTACCTGCAGCTGTCTCTCATACAACCCAGCAGGCAGTAGACTACATGGGAAGTCAAGGAAAGAAAAGAAGAATCTGTTGTGAGTAAAGCAGGAACAGCCAGAAGCTTTCGTACCTCTCCTGGTGGTAGGCAGTGCATCACACAGAAAGAGCAATGAAGATTATGCTTTACAAGGAAATGTGATATCACTCAGCTATTGCCTGGTCTTGAAGTTTTGTCCATGAGGTTGGTTGTGAGAGGGCACAGACACAGTGGTACCGTAACTGCAGTGACAAAGGAAAATGTAGACGTGTGGAGGGTTGATGGTGGCTGAACTCCCAATGCCCACCAAAGCCACCCTGTCACTTCCCTCCTCAGCTAGACAGAAGGGAGGGAATATAGCAATGGAAGGCTTGTGGGTAGAGAGATAGGACAGGGAGGGACACCCATCAATTACCATAATAGGCAAAACAGACTCAGCTTGGGGAACTTTAACTGAATTCATTAATAATCAAATCAGTGAGAAAATGAAAAGTAAAACAAATCTCAAAAACACCTTCTCCCCACCCCTCCTCATTCCTGGACTTGACTTTATTCCAGAGCCTCAACCCCCTCCCTGCAGCATGTCAGTGGGAGAGGGAATAGGGGTTGCAGTCAGTTCATCACGTTGTCTCTGCTGCTCCTTCCTCCTCAAGGGAGGACTCCTGACACTCTTCTGTGGTGGAAATCTGCTCCTCCCACAGGGCAACATGGGCTGCGGGGGGACACCTGCCTCACCTTGGTCTGCACCATGCTCTGCAGGGGAGTCTTTCTTCTGCACCTCCTCCTCTTTCTCCACTGACCTTGGTGTCTGCAGAGCTGTTTCTCACACATACTCCCACTTGGCTGCAATCACTGTTCCACGGTAACTTTTCCCCCTCTTCTTAAAACTGCTAGCCCAGAGGTGCTACCACTGTTGGTGACTGGCTTGGACTTGGCCATCAGTGGTTCCATCTTGAAGCAAGCTGGTATTGGCTCTGTTGGACATGGGCAAAGCTTCTGGCAGCTTCTCACCCCTGTAGTCACCCTGCTACCAAAGCCTTGCCACAGTAAACTCACTACAAGAAGCATAAATAGCAATTCTGCAGGCTCTATGATAAAATCCCAGTGAGTTAAAATACCAGGACGGACCCTAAGCAAGCCAAATATTAATGTTTCTGTGTTCTCATTTATCTTGGTGTACAGTTCAATGGTCATTCCAAAATTTAGTTCTATGTCCAAGTAATGGGAAGTGTCCTGTATGCACCCTTACAAAATTCATGTCAACTGTTTACGTTTATGTGCTGCTTCAAGGTCTTCAGCCTCAGCAGATGTAAGAGGATGACCCAAGCCGTTATATTTACCTTACGTTTCCAGCACTGGTCTTGTCATCATGGTGTGGCTTGATGGTGGAAGGGCTTGTGTTACTGATGCTTTACAGAGCTGAGCCAGGTATCCTGCAGTCAAAATTTGTTCTTCAGTTCTCGGGTCAAGTAGGTAGACCTGTGCTTAATTACTTTCCTTCTCCTCTTAACTTTCACACAACTACCCTCACCCAGTTGTTAATACACCCCAGCCCTGTTTAGGAACAGTCTAGTACTTTTTTTGTTTTGTTTTTTTTTTATTTCTTTTAATTTCTTCCTAGAAATAAGAAACAAAGTTTCATCACTTGCAAGAAGGGCACATTTGCTCCACAGGTAAATTGCTATTTCTCTCACACTTGTGTCAGCAAATTAAATTGACCTGTTCCACAGCTGCTATTTATTTTGACTGCTTAAACAATAACACAAGGGGTAATGCAGGGCAGGCTGCTCACAGCAAACAAACCTTGCAAATTCTCCAAGGGAAGCATAGAAACACAGTCAGGACTCTCTTGCTAGAAGCACCCGGCCAACCCCAGAGTCCTAGCACACCCATTCAAACCGATTTATGATACAAGAGAAGAGTTTTGTTTGTGTGGAAGACGACTAGGTTAGACAGTCCTCAGAGCACACTTATTTTAATAAATTTGTAGGCAGATTTTTTTAAAGAGCTTTAACGGTGAAATCTTTGCATTGTTTCAATAACCTTAGACAAATAGCCAGTTAATGCTTTTTCAACTTTATTGCAACACCAACCGAAAGGGAAAGATAATTCTCAGCATTTGTAAAGTTAGAGCCTGGTGATGAACCTAATGAAGTTCAACAAGGCCAAGTGCAAGGTCCTGCACCTGGGTCTAGGCAATCCCAAGCATGAGTACAGGCTGGGCAGAGAATTGATCAAGAGATGCCCTGGGGAGAAGGACTTTGGGGTGTTTGTGGACAAAAAGCTCAACATGACCCTGAAATTTGTACACTTACAGCCCAGAAAGCCAGTTGCACCTTGGGCTCCATCCAAAGGAGTGTGGCCAGCAGGTTGAGGGAGGTGATTCTGCTTCTCTACGCTACTCTTGTGAGACCCCACCTGAAGTACTGTGTCCAGCTCTGGGGCTTAAAACACACGAAAGACATTCACCTGTTGGAAACAGACCAGAGGAGAGCCACTAAGCTGAAAACAGCTGGAGCGTCTCCTATGGAGACAGGCTGAGAGAGCTGGGGCTGTTCAACCTGGAGAAGAGAAGGCTCTGGGGAGACCTTATAGCACCCTTCTACTACCTAAGAGGGGCTTACAAGGAGGCTGGAGAGGGACTTTTCACAAGGATGTGTAGTGACAGGACAAGGAGGAGTGATCTTAAGCTGAAGGAGGGTTTGATTAGAGAGTGTGATTGGAGGATTGATTTGGATCACCCCAGCCAAGAGAAGAAGTCAACAGTGCACTTTATTAGAATAAACACTGTGTTACTGAAAGGTGTGTCTTGTCTAATTACAAATTTGTTTAAACTGTAATGGAGTTATTTCATCACAGATTTAATTTTGAAAATAACATCATCCTGTTCTTTCAAGTACAATCCTGGATGTACAAAGTCTTTTGGTGAAATTTTTTTTTACAAAATTTAGATAATCATTAAACAGTAGTATACATTTAGATATGAGATTTAGATATTGATATCCAAATTATTAGCCACAAATAATTAACTTCTCTTGCTACTACAGGACCAAGTCCTCAAATCACTGAAGAATGAGTGAATTTCAGCCTTTCTCTCCGAATTGCACACCAGGCTTGATTAACAGATCTTGGAGGGGATGGCACCATTACCAGGTCTGATTTCCTTGTCTGGGATTATCTGTTCAACAGGCTTAGCTGGAAATATCCTCATTGCGTTCGCAATAATAAGGTATGAAGTGAAATATATTTTTCTATGAGATTTATTGCTGGAAAAAAAGGATGACTGCATTAAGGAAGTGAATTGCCTAGCGAAGACAAGGATAGCAAGTTTTTCACGTTCTCTTTAGTCATTGATGTTTAATTCTCATTTAAAAAAATAGCTAAATCATGACTATACATTGCAGTAATTTATGCCTGCTTACACTTTTCTGCTATAAGAAGGCATTGAAGTGCATGACTGACTTCAGACATATTCAAGGAAATCAAAATTCATACCTTCTTCCTGTGTTTCCATTAGAATTGGGAGCAATCTTTCCTCTAGCACACATAAAAGCTAGACTAATCTTTAAACTTTAGTTGTGGTAACAGCAAGGGATTATAATGTTTTACAGAATTCTTTTAAGATCAGTTGAAATACAGTTTTTCCTGCTTTGAAAACTGCATTTCTGCCCCCGACTATTTTAATAACAGAATTTTACCTAACTTTTGCCAATTTACAGCAGCTTCCTAGAACTCATTGCTGTTTTCCAGCACCATCTTACTTTTGGAAACAGGGCCTTAGTGCCAGCTGAGGATTCTCACATGGCAGGAATTAATACCTCAAGATATTTTTGTTGTATGCTGAGAAAGTAAAATTGCTGAAGTTGCTAATTTTTGTGGGGGTCATAAAATCTGACTCAACCATCCTTTATGCAAGAAAATACCTTCTAATATCTTAATTTTAACAGAGGGGTTTTTTCCCATGTAGGGAAAAAAAACCAAGCTACTGATGCCTAAGTCCAACAAACCCTAAATCCATAAGCATGTCTCTTGAAAAGCAGCTTTTATCTGTGGTGCAAATTTTGCATAAAAAAATACGATGTATAAAGCGAATAATCATCACACTCTACATGGACTAATAGAGAGACTCCACCCCTGCGTGCTGTGCTTTCAGAGCAAAGATTTCCAAAGCCCAACCAAGGACTAAGTGTCTGTCAGCCCCTGAGTTTTAGTAAACTTCCCTTGAAATTAACAGAAATTTGGTGCCTGCTACACTCAAGAACTCTGTAGCTCATAGTTGGAATGTAGAAAGGGACAAATATGCAAACAGTACATCTAAAGTGAACATAACGGCAAAATTACTTTTTTAATGTATGAATAGAGAGGGGGAAAAATTAGTTATAGTGTCTCTAAAATAATAGAATAGAAGGAAACTAACAAGGAACAAAGAAACAAAGATATTATTTTCCCCTGGTGAAAAGTCTTTGTCTAACTTAAATGAAAATATGAGAGGCAGAGGGAAAGGACACAGACAATGACTTGAAATAAAAAGAATATAATTTAAACCATATTTGCTTGAGAAAATTACAAGCATTCAAATTTATGGGCATGAACATTTATACTCAGGAAAATAATTTGGAAACAGTGTGTTAAAAAGTTAATGTGGTATTTACCAACACTACAAAAGACAGACACAAACCTCAGATTTAAATTTTAGCAACCTATTGAAAAACAGTCATGTCAAATTCTCACCTTCCACTAACAGATCTGACTGTACTCAATGGCTCTGCTTCTGAGCTGTGTCTTCTCTCTTTATTGAACACATTTTCTCATGCCTATGTTTTACTTTTTTAACTTTACAGAGACAATTCTTTTAAGGGAGAAAGAAGCTAGATTATCTCTCTAATAAACTAGAAAGTTATTTGCAGTAGCAAATGCTTTACTGATAATAAAAAATGATAAAGAAAGGACCTTGGAATTTTAGCTCCCCAATTTCATTTGCATGTCTGCCAGCTAGGGACAGACATTTTAAAGTGTAAATTAAAATTATATTATGTGCAATTTATTGGGAGAAAATATGAGAAAGTCCTAGTGAACCTTGCATGTAATATATGCCTATGCAGTGAGATTTCATTTAAAAATTTCTAAATCGATGACTTTTGGCTGGCAGTCCTTGTGCAAATGACTTTCATCCCTAGGGAATAAGAGAGGGAATTGAGATATGTTACTATTTAATTGGAAAGAAAAATGGTGAAGAAAATTCTACAAGGGTTCAATGTCAACCTGAAGTACCGAATAATCTTCATCCCAACAATCTAGAAAACTGGTCCTTAGGCCCACAGTTCTGGAAACAAGTATTTTATGCAAACCCACTGAGCTGGGCAGAGTAGCTGTTGGGATAACAACTATGGCTTTGTATGAAGGAGGAAAATATGATTCAGACAACCCAATTAGTCTGACTTCATAAGTTTAACAACAAACAGGTTACTGAAAAATAAAGAGAATCACATACAATTTCAATTATCTGTAGGTACTTCTTTTCAAATTAGCTTGATTTTAATAAGGTAACTTAGTACCTTAATATAGTAGTCAGTGGTAAAAAACATTTCTCAGAGTTGATGGCAAGTAAGTGTCACAGCACTCTTCAGCTAGAGCAGGTATACTTGCAACTAAATGCAGAAACTGGCAGAAAATGTTTGAAACCTCTAGAGAGAGCTAGATTTTACCTTACAATGTAAGTTATCATGATGGAAGTTATGAAATCTGCTAAAGAACAATTTAATGAGTAGAAGAATTACAACAAGATGAAAAAATAGCTAAAGTGTGGAGGGTATTAGGAAATGTTGATAAAAAACAAGTTTCCTGAAAAGATTTTCAGGAGAAAATCAGTTAATGTGGAATTTTCAGGGACAGATTGTGGGGCTAAGCAGAGATCATATTTTCCCTCAGAGACCTGGGGCAAAGTGTAGGACTGTGTCAATAGTATTCCCAGTGACACCCACTGGGGAGATGTGGCTGATGTGAAGCAGTGTAAGGCAGTCAAACAGAAAGAACCAGATGAAGAATAGAGGAGGGACGAGAGCCATAGAAATGTGTTAACTCTGAATTGCACAAACCCACAGAATTTTTTTCTTACCAGTATTCTTTTATAAATAGGAAGCACTGCTCTCAGAAAACAGAGGAAAAGCTCCTGGGATTACTGCGGGCTGTTATTAGGCTAAAGCTGCGTGAGAAGCACACACAGCTGTAATACGTGTAAGGCTTTGCCTTTCCAGGGAAAAGAGGGAAATGCTAGTGTACTTCTCCAGGCCCATAACAAGGCCTGAAATACAACTCTCACCAGCTGTTTCCAGGAAAGTTAAGATACTCAGACTGGAATCAGAACAGGAAAAAAATAACAGAAAATAATTACTAGAATCAGAAGAAGGGAGAACTATTCCAATTCACCTCAATTTGTTTTTTTTCTGTCATACATAAAATAAGTGGTTTGGCTTTCGCATTTGTGAAGTTTTGAGTGCTGTTATTGATTAATGAAGTTGTTAATTAGTTTTTGAAGTTAAGAGAGTTTGTAAGTTATTTTCCCTAATGTTTAAGTGTTAAATATTACTTCCCAGTTTTAAAACTAAGTTCAGAAGTTTTTATCACGTTGAAAATTCCTGTTACATCTTTTAAAATTCCTTTAAGTCTAACTGTGTTCTAGAGAGGAGAGCCCCTCACCCCCGGACCAAAGAGCTATTTTTAGAAAACGACCAGTAACCTGTCACTGAGCTCCATGACAACCATGCATTTCAATGAGGAGATTTCCCGCCCAAAATTCAGAGGACATCACTCAAAAACTGCAACCCTAATACTCGACGAGCCATTGGTCAAAAGACCTTACATCATCCTCTGGAGCAGGACCAATTAAATGGACCTTTAAAAGACTCCACCAATCAACTCCTACCTCAGAGGCGGGACAGTGGGAGGAGATGGGAGGAGCCGGGGGGGATAAAACCTCGTGCACAAAGGAAAAATTGCTCATTTTTGCTTGCTGAGGGTTGTGTTTTCAGCTGTTTGCTTGGGACTAGCCCAGGCTGAGCCCGGTGCTGGGGATTTTAGGCCTGCCTGTTAAAGTTTCTTTACTTGGGACTAGCCCAAGTAAGACCCAGTACTGAGGGTCTTTGTTTTGGGTTTCTTGCCGGTTTGGCTACAAGTGTCTCTTATTGCTGTGGATCTGGATGAAAGTTTTTTTAAAGGAAGGGAGCTGGATTTGTTAAATAAACTTGTTTTTAAACCTCAAAACGAGGGTGGCTCATTCCTGACATTTTCAAAAAAGGCTCAGAGGTGTATGCTTGCTTTCTATACTTCAGGATCAGAAACAGCAGAACGGGTAGAGGATTTTTTGAACTAAAGGCCAAAACTGGTACAAGAGCAATTGGGGAGAACACAGGAGGTACTAAATGTTGATAACTGGAAGGCGACTTTTATCTTCCAGAAGAGTGATGTCCAGTGGTAGCCTTTGGCAAGAGTGGTGGAAATCAAAACACTATTTTGGAGATGAAATTACTTTGTAATGAGGATGTCTTTGCCGATTTTGTTGCCTGTAACAGCTGATAAGTCGATACTGTGACAAGGGTTATCTATTTCAATCTGAAGTTCCTGGCTTTCCTATATCTAGCGAAGAAACTACAACACGTTAAACAATGTACCCGGTGCCCTACAACATATCTCAGCTGTTCTGTTCTTCGTTCCTTGCAGAGATGGAAAGCTAAGTGTCCTTACAGTGAGACAGCATGCTGTCAGTTTTCTCTGATTTCTACGATTCTGCTTTAGATCTGTTTCAGAAATCCAAAATTTTGTGTTAGAAATGTGGGACTCCCCATGATGATATTTGGCACAGCAGCTGATACAAGCTTCTAAGTGATGCTATCTGGCTTGACTCTGAGACTTAGGTAAAGAGTAATATATTTTCGGACCAGAATATCTTGGACAGATTTCTCTAGCTATTGCTGATCTAATGGTAAATATCAAATGATGTTGTTATCTAATAACCAGTGAGATAATTGAGCTATTTGTAAGTATTCATTGCTAGATACTGTTAAATGAAGGAAAGCACAGAGGCAAAGATATAGCCATTTCTTTGTGCAGTTTCTCATAACATGTACTAAGCAAAATTCAATCTCACAAGATTTTATAAGGCTTACTGTCTTGGGGTGACTTTTACATGTGTATCTCCTATTGCCACTCTATGCCCAGACATGATTCCTGTGCCTTTCTGTGTCTTTAAAACTGGGTGCAAGAGAAAGAAAAAAAAGCCAGACAAACTTTTCAAAGCTGCTTGTGCTCAAAGGTCACTCTGTCTTCTCTGTGTGCTTCTGTGGTGGCAAGCGTGGAGGAAGCACCCTTTTTGCTGCTTTTCAGTCAGCTTTCAGCTCCCTTTCTCTGGAGAGAGACGGGGAGTTAAACTTTTTTTCCCTGGGACTTTGGCTTCTTGTTCTTCTTCTCTTCTGGAACTGTTCAGAACACACTGGGAGACCCTACACCATTGGCGCGGATGGGTGCCCACACCGACCCAGCCCTGAAGAGGGGCAGGGAGAGACCACACCCACAGAAAGGACTGTGAAAATGTACCAGGTTTCTCTCCACAGCGAGAGGTTTTATTATTTAGCATTATTCTTTTCCCATTGTGCATTGTGTCTGTTAAATAAAGAGGTTTTTTTCCTTTCACTTTCCTCCGAGGAAAATTCTTTCCGAACCATGGAGGAGGGGTGGCTGTAACCTGCCTTCTATCAGAGGACGTTCATTTTGGACATTCCTCCAAATTTGTCTGAAACCAGGACACTTACCCGATTCCAAAGGAATTCAAGCAAAATTTTTTCAGCCTTTGATTGCCCAAGGCAAATCATCTTGGTCTGTTCTTGCAGAGACACTACTGGCAGTAATATGATTCATCTTTGTCATATAGTTATTTAAGAGAACGTGTATTGCCCCTGGACTTCTGTTTCCCTGCAGTGCTTATAGGAGCCAAGATGATTCAAAGACATAATTTCCAACTGAGAAAATTAGCTTAGAAGAATCCCAGCCTCAACTGAAAGGAGAAAAGTCTTTCCTGGTAAATATTATTTATTATTAATATTATCCTGATAAATATTATATTTCCTGATAAATACGTTTTTTTCATCCACTAGTGGAAAGTAACACATGCAGACATGATCCAAGAGAACACACAATGCATCTGGACCAACACTAAAGGGCTGAAAGATAATGTGAAGGAGTATAGGACTGCTGCTTTTGGAACTGCTCTTCTCAGGGACTGAGGATCTAGGTAGATTCCAAGCGAGTGCAGAAGAAAAGAGGACTGTGATTAATATCAGAGCCAGAAATTTAAAATCGTTTCCTCCAACTCAAGCTGGTTTGCAGAGAACAGTTAGAGTTTGTAGGGGAGGATGGGCCTAGGTGGGAGGATGATTTTAAAGCTGGTTTTCCTTGCTACTGCAGACATAGCCCATAAGAGATGCCATTTTCACCTTTCCTGTGTGAAGGAAGGGTATATGCCTGGGCTTTTAAATGTGTGATACCTATAAATCATCTTGTCTTTGGCCTGAAAGATCACTTCCAAATTAATACCTCAGCTTCAAGTTAATGAAGACTTTCTCTCCAGGAGGGTCTATATAAATTCTGATGGCAGCATATAATGCAGTCAGAGAGGCTGAATAATGACTGATGACAACACATTATGCACTTGTCATGTTCCTTGAAGTTGTCACTGGAGAGACAGTCAGTGTATGGATTGTTACATTGTCCTGTCTGCTAAGTACTTATCTTTATAAAGGATTGGGAACATTCAGATCCATTCTTAATAAGTTTAATCCGTTGAAATAGAGTTGAAGAGAAGGTAGGACAGATCTGACATATTCCCATATTTTACCAAACAGCAATTGTGCTTTTGTACATTTTTCATAGGGTGGTTCAGAGATGAAATTAACCTGGCATGGGTAGAAGGATGAGAAACTACTGAAAAGCTTTGAAATTTGTGGCAAGATGGTAGAAAACACTGAAAGGACAAAAAGAAAAAAATTAAAATTAGGGCTATCACTATTCTTTTTAGGGGCTGGCAAGAAAAGGTGTGGAAGGGTGGGTGTCTGGGGGTTATTTTTGTTTGGTTTTTTGTTTTCCTAAAGCGTTAGTTTTAGCGGAAGACAAGCACCTCTGTCTTAACAAAAGATGAAAAAGTTACAAATTATAAAATGTTTTGAGATTATAAAGTTTACTGCGTAAGTTACCATTTAAATATTGTGGCTCTGAGACACCACAGGCAACTACACAAAAACCTGTATGAAAATACATGCCCCAGCCTCTGGACACTGATCTAGAATGGCATTGCTTTCTGAACCTCAGCATAAAGCATAGTACAGAGGATATTACAACATTTCCCTTTACATCAGTTGTGGGAGCACAGCTACTCAATGCATAATTTTTTTCTGATTGAATTTAACATTGTGCTGGTTTTGGCTGGGGTAGAGTTATTTTTCTTCATAGTAGCTAGTATGAAGAAAAAAGAGTGTGGGGAACCCAGGTGAGTTTGAAGACAGAGGCACAAACAAAAACGAGCTGTGAGGTTGGCCAATCACTCACGCTGCAGTTTCTTGAAATAAGGGTGAGTTGAACTTCTCCTCTCCATCTTCCTCTATGATTTAACTTGCAATCCCCAGTGCTTGTCTTCAAGCTGCATTAATTCACCAACATGACAAAACAAAAACAAACAAACAAAACCCACAAAAACAAAACCACCAAAAAAACCCAAAAAAAACTTTACAAATAACTGGGGAGTGTTCTGGCCTTTTAATGCATTAAATAAACCATGGAAGGGTCTGATGAGGTTCAGAGCCAACAAGAGTGTTCTTCTAATGCTACATTTTGGGGCTGTGTTTTGGATTTGTTATGGAAACACTGCGGATAACTATTCTGATCCAAGTAGTGAGAGACGCCTCTGCCTGAATTAAGGTGTAAATAAGACCATATGCTGAAATCAATAATACAGATTTTATTTAGCAATAAGGTAGAGAGAGAGATCTAGTAGAAGGTAGTCTCTGCCTGTGGATCTGGTGGTGTCCCGCTGGTCCTTCTTCACCCTAGGCTTCTCGGTGGTGGGGGTCCCAAGGTAATTCAAAACTTTTCACTATTTATACATCTTAGCAAACAAAGGAATTAATGCTAATTGGCTACACAGTTCTCTAATGCTAATTAGTTTGCATGCTCAGACTCCCTTTTCTTTTGGGTTTCTTGGGTTGGTGGGCAGTGAGAGTTGCGATCTCCCCCTTCTGGAATTACCTTTTTCCTAGTCGGAGCTGATTTCAGCACAGTTGTTGAGTTGGCTTTCCTTGTGGCCTGTAAATTCTGCATACTTTGTGTCCATTATTAGTAATATATTCTTCTCCCCCAGCTGTGTTAACCTCCCCCTAGGTCTGAGTGAACACCAGGACAAAAGTAACACCTTCATGTTATCTCAAGTTCCTGTTGTGGCAGCTTAACGCAGAGTCCAAGTTCCAGGTATCCATATCCATGGATGCATATTTGGGGGGCTTTGGTGATGGTCACAGATGCCATCTGCCCCATAACTTGGGGCAGCTCCACCAGGCCTGGAGTTAGCGCTATCCCATCGCTCCCTTCTGTGCTTATCTCGTGGCAAAGTCCTTCTGTGGCCTCAACAGTGTTTGAGACAGGCAGCTGTGCTCTTTAATTCCTTACAATAACACAGGGATATTTTCATTACTGCTGTGCAGCACTTGCACAGCGTGAAGGCCTTTTCCGCCTCTCACCCCACCCCACCCCACCAGTGGGAAGGCTGAGGGTGTATGTGCAGGTGAGAGGGGACACAGCCAGGACAGATGACCCCAGCTGACCAAATGGACAGTCCGTACCACATGGCTGAAGGAATGCTATCTGGGAAGCCACTGCTTGGGAACTGGCAGGACATTTGTTGGCTACATTTGTAGTCAGCAAATGTTTTCATTTGCATCATTTGTCTTTCTTGGATTTATTTATCTGTTATTTTCATTAAAACATTATTATCTTATTTTGTTTCAATGACTATTTGTGTTTATCTTGACCCATGAGTTTTCTCACTTTTATCCTTCCAGTCCTCTTCCTCTCCTCACTGTGGTGAGGAGTGAGCGAGTGGCTGTGTGGTGCTTAGTGGCACCATGGCTGGGTTAATCCATGACAAGCGTAAGGTGTGCAAGTTTTCAATTTGAGATTCTCATCCTGAGTCCAAAAGTAATTTCCAATTTAGCATGATTTATCCTGCTAGTATGAAAGAAAGAAAGCAGAAAAAAGGTTCTAACTTTCTCCTAAAAAGACATGGACAAGCAGTCTTCAGATGCTTGAAACCTGTGTGTTTGAGCATAGTGGTCATTTGACATCTTTCAGGAAACACAGTTTGAGGCTTTTCCTGTAGATTTTGCATCCTTCAACATTCACAAAGCTAAAGGCACTGGAGGAAAGATGTCACATATGCATTATTCTCCCCATGAGCTCCAGTCATTAGTGCCAGCAGATACACTTTATAGCAGTCTGGCTTTGGTTTCAGTATCATAACCAGATGACAGTGAATCATACTTTGTAATTTAATTAAACTGTTTGAAAAATAACCCTTTTGTCTGGCTCATTCCTTCTAGCTTAAATTTTTTCTATGAAAACATAGTTATTTCATAACTTGTAGCAATGCAGTGAAGGCAACATGAAAAATGTGAAATTAGGAACTCTTCTCACACAGGTCCTTTAGGGAAATTATGGTCATAGAGTTGGAGTTCTGAATGTGCTTTGTGGGTGGCCAGGTGGAGTTCTCCCAGCTGCAGGTTTTTCTGCATCTTCCAATGAGATTGACAAATAAATTGGTACTTTGCAGTAAACTGGGGGAACATAAATTGATTAGAGATACTGAGAGGCAGCGGAGAAAAAAAGCTTAGACCAGACACCTAATTTTTAAGTGAATTTAAGTATGGTGGTTTCTGTATGGTGACTGTGGATAAGGACATTTTAAATAAAGTTCTGTAACTACAAAATATGTTATAAATATCGATGTGTTTTAAAAGATATTTCACATAAATAAGTACTGTCAGAAACACTATTTTAGAGTCAGGAAAGTTTGTCAGCCAAAAGGTATTTCAAACTAAACCTTTTATTCTCAACAAAAATACGTTGTTCGCAATTTTGCTTTCTAGTGAGGTTGAATGGGCTATTAATTTATTAACATCAGCAAAATTATTCATATTCTTCTTGAAAACAATGTTATTCAAAATGAACATAAGTCTGGTGGACATCTAGAAATATCACCCTAGCATAAATAGAAGATATTGGAGCTTTCCTGCAATTCAGTAGATCCAGGGCTGAATTCTGCTTAAAAATGCAGATAGGACATTCTTGACTCTCAATGTAAAAATAGGAACTGCTGAAAGAAGAATGATCTTCTGGAGGAGGAAAAAAAATGGCATACAATCAAATATTTAAAGAGAATGCCATCATTCATGGCTACTGATTTTTTTTGAAAACTGTAGGAAGTACTTCTGATGTTTGTGGAAGTGACAAAAACATTTTAAGTCTCAATATAGCATCATGCTTTGTACAAGGCCTTAAGGGATCCTAATTCAGTGTTACTGTTCTGGGGCTTATCTTTAGAGATGCAGCTTCTAGTAAAGGCTTAACATCACCAAAACTAGATTTGTTTTAACCATAATTGTTTGAAATAAAATATTGACTTCCAGGCAGAATGTAGAA
Source organism: Struthidea cinerea (assembly GCA_013397865.1). NCBI lineage: Eukaryota > Metazoa > Chordata > Aves > Passeriformes > Corcoracidae > Struthidea > Struthidea cinerea. The sequence continues at coordinate 1,644,258 of VZTI01005472.1, forward strand.
ACCTTTAATATCTGCTATTTTTTGAGACCTTTATTAAAATGTCATAAGAATACAATGAGAATTTTATTTTGTATCATTACCTAGAGAGTTCAAAATCAGCTTCTGTATATTATTGATCTTAAGGAAAAAAATTAACTGAATTCAGGAAAGAAAAGTCTACTTTGGACCAAAGTCATCTGCTATTATATGTCAGAGTGAGCATGAAGGAAAACAAAAATACAAACTTTCCTGCATAGCACAAGGCAGCAGTCAGTCATTAAGAAGACATGGAATTAAACAAAAAGACGTAGTGGGAAGGACAGCTGATATTGAACATGTAACAAAAAAGACAGCATGCTTCCATGGTAGTGGAATGTAGTTGCTAAAGAGAGGAAAAGAAAAATAATCAGAAAACAGAAAGAAGAAAGTTATAAATAATTTAGTTAGAAAATTGAAAGTTATAAATAACTTTGAAATGGGCAAAGTATGGCTGTTGTAAAGAGGCTACACTAATGCATGATAATAGAAATCTAATTTGGTTGACATGCAGTTTAAAAAGAGTCAAGAAATGATCAGCTCCTTTGAACTTCAGTTTTGAAAGCTCATTCTTATATTTGAGTAATGTGATGAATTACAGTCTTCTCCCATATTCCTAAAGAATTTACATATAGCAGTATCTTTATTCTTGTTCTTTAGAGAAAAAACATATGCAAAAGAGAGTAAGTGTTAAGGCAGCATTAAGACATGACATCCTAAATGAGGAAAGACAGGATATCGAAAACCTTATATGAGAAATAATTCATGTCCCAAGTAAAACCATGTCTTAAAATAGATATTGGTTTTTTCCAGAAACAAAGCTTGTTCTTTCTTTTCTCTTTCGAGGCAAGTTTTTCCATCTCAAGTACACTTGCCTAGGGGAAGCTGTTCAAACTACTTCTCTCCCAGTTTTATCACTGCTGACACCAATTATGACACTATAGCCAAGAAATAAAGGTTTTTCTGATAACGATCTTCCAAACTGTTGAATGCTTGGTAGTTTCAGTAAAGAACCTCTGAATCCACCTAGGAGCTTTTATTAACCAGCAGTTTTGCTAAAGAACCACCAGTTTATCAGACTGACTTTAAAATCACCCCACATTCACAATAAAAGTAAGAAACATAATTTACATAATTTATCTTAGTAAATTGTATGACTGATGCAGCATTGGACATCTTCATGTTCTCTTTCACATTTCTAGAAAATTAAAGCCCTTAGAATTGAAGACAGGAGCAGGTCAGACCCGAGAAGGCACTTCCAGAAGAAGCTAGAGATGAATAAAATGAGCACCACATGCAAATTAATGTCTGTCATATAGCTGGATAAATGCTTTTATTCCCATAAATCCTCTGCTTCATAATAGGAGTGAACTATGTCACGCAGTGGTCCAACAGAAATTTTAGTATTTCAGCATTTCTTTTCGCAAATAAAATGTCTTCATAAGGTCTTAAGAAGTGGCAAAAACAGCTGTTCTTGTATGGAGCTTTAGGGGTCAATTTATGAGGGCTACAGTGTAAAAAAATTTGGTTTTCATGACTCACTTTAATATGAAATAAAAAGCATTAAGAAAATCTGTAAAACTATGCAAGTCAAGTATGCATGTTAAAATTTATGAGACAGTTTTCTAAATTGACATCAGACACATATTTTTAATACAGATTTATATTTATGCCACAGGCAGACATAACATAAATTAAAACTGGATGCAACTTTGGTAGCACAACTTTTGCCTATGGGTTAAAGCACAATTTCATAAGAAGCAACTCGCAACATCTGTTCTCTGGACAAGGATGAACATAGTTACACATAGACAACAATCCTAATATAAGTTTACCCCCATGTACGTGAAGAGTAAATCTGACTGTCCAACAAAAGTATCACTATGCAAATCTGGCCTGAGCGAAATCAGAACTGTGTGCTGCAGACAGCGTTTCCTTGAGCTCATATACTGACGTACTTTTATGGTTTTGTCTCTGGTGAAACTGGAGAAATGATGAGCTGAGTGAAAAGGGGGTCCATTATGATGTCCTACTCATCATTTGGAACATTCCAATGTGCCACTTGACTTTAATTAAAGATTAACATTGCAATTAGCAGTGTTAGTGATTAAAATGGCAAAGGAATGATTTGGCCAATGACATTTTTAAAAAAGAGCCAAGACTTATGCATTCAAAGTGATTGATGCTTGTTCTTTCATGGCACAGAAGATGCAGCAGATAAAGCCTATGCCAGACTTTCTTTCTGTGACAGAAGGCTGTGAGGCACATCTCATTCCCTGTAGCATGAATCCACTGGAGCATGTTATGGGAAAATACCACCATTTGGGTCCTTCTTACAGAGTTCACCTGCTTCTGACTAATTTTCCTATGAACTTGGATTTTAAGAAAACATGTAATCCCCTTGATAGGTGTTCATTGGGGTGTACTTTTGGTATGGCACAGCTACATAACCTTGTCTCAGAATCCTGAGAAAATTGCTAAACTCTAAGCTGTGTGAAAGTACCTAGAGCAGAACCATGTGTGCTAAGAAAAGTATGATGGATTGAAACCCAAGACAAGATTGTTGAGGTGGAGACAGGCCTTCGGGAGTTCAAGAAGAGAAACACTGGCATGAGGAAATTTAAAATACTTACGAAAATCAGGGGATCTGAAGGTGCCCCTTCATTCCCATTGATACCTGTCCAGCAAAGACCCAGCGGTGTTATACAGGGGTGGTAAGAGCGCTAATACTTAGCCTAGGAGTTTGCTAGTCCTAGCTGTCTGTTGCCTACTGTATTAGACAATAAATAATTGCTTTTTGTGAATATCCTGTTTGCAAAACATCTCCGTGCAGTGGAAAAGTTTCCTGAGCAAGTTCTAGGAGTCTAAGAGTTATGTAGGTACCATTCAATTTTGAGGACTTCATAAACATTTATTTAGCTTATACCCTTACAGCTGCAAGCACATAAACAGACAAGTAAGGTTGAGAAGATAAATCTGGAGTAAGTAGTTCTGTGACAGCTGAGAAGAAACAGACAGGTGTTCCAAGCATTTGGAGCAGCCGCGACTGACAAGCATGAGAAATGTGTTCCTGGTTTGCCCATTGTTGTAATGTTGCTCTAAGAAATATTTACCAAGGCAGTATCACTGGAAGGGTGGAGCCACAACTCTATAAAAAGTCATGGGCTCTTAGTCATTTAGAACCAGAACCTCTTGATTTGGCATGGACTAATCCATTTACTCATTCCTCACACTCCTTTTTCAGTTGCTTCTTACTTCACTTCGCATGCAGTTACAAATACCCCTGCCACAGGAAAAGGTAAAAGCCTTTTAAAAATTCAATCTCTCAAGCAGCCCATTTGCCTTTGGGTGTAATACACCCTGCTGCCTCTTGGGCAAGCCTAACAGCAGTACATTTTAAGCTGATTCAGAGAATATATCAATAATTAACATTAACAAGAATATTTATAGCAATTTTTGATGATGATAATAACAATAATAGTGTCAGTATACTATACTGTGACAATATACAATACATAGGAATAATGTTAGGATAGGATAGACCACAGGATACGTTAAGATATGTCTAGCAGCAGGAAGAAAAAAGTGAGGAACAATTGAGCTCTAAGACACACTTCCCCTCTCCTTTTCATATATTCATAACAGAAACATGACCTCATGTTTATGCCTTCCCTAGAAATAAGGGAAGATGATTTCTAGTTAGCTACATTAACAGGAGCACAAGCTCTCATGAAATATTTTCTCTATCCAAGTGTCACCTTGGCTTTCCTGATCATATCATGTACTTGGGTGGTGGCTGGTCTCAGAGATGTTCCTCCAGGCAGCATCTTAGCAGCGGGTTTGGCAGGAAGGCCAGAAGGAATGCAGCAATAGGCATGGCTAACAAGCACCACACACCTTGTGCCTTGTACTTTTTGAGAGCTCAGCAAGTTCCATCACTGCCTCCTTCTCCCATTCTCTGTGTCAGAGACCCATCTCAGACACTCCCCTTGTTTGTCTCAGGTAAGTATTATTCAGATTTTTCCCACCAAAAGACTTTTATTACTGATAATTACTTTCTGAGATGAGGACAAATGTCTGCCTTTAAGTTCTACTCTCTGTTTGAAGAGGAAATTAGACCTTACTTGCAAAACAACATGTCTTCCCAAATGCACCAGTCATGCTTCATTTCACAGACTTATCATCAGACAACAGACAAGATGGAAAATTACATCCAAACTGAAGGAACCAATAGAAACCCACTGCTACAAAGGAGTGGACACAAAAGCTGCTTGTTTAATGTTTAGGGTGAGATTAATTTCTTATTGTCTAAAGAAGGCTAAATTGGAACAACAAGCTGGAATAAGTTTGAGTTCTATCAAGAAAAAGAATCATTTATTTTCACACTGAATTGAATTTGTGGTGGTGTTTTCATTCCATCCAGCCTAATGATTTCCTTTTCATCTCTAAGTCCATTAAATCACTTTTTTTCCTTTGGTTAGATGCATATTAAAAGTGAGAATTCGAAACCCAGATAAATTATCCTTTATAGACACATATGAACATGTCCTGCAAAATAATTGATCCAGGAGGCATGAAAAGTCATCTTACAATACCTGGGGAAATACACATACATGAAGACCAGATTTGAAGGTGTCACGGTTACCCACCCTTCACTTTTGTAGGAACCCTTTGAAAATTCAACTGTGTATCCAAGAAAATAGTGTCCACACAGCAAAAGCCAGGATCACCCTACAGACAGGTAGAGATGGGCATCTCTGGAGCTGGAAGATGTGGATTCAGTAGCATCCCAGGCTAATGGGTTCCTATGCACGTGCCATGCCTTCCCTTTATGATCTCCAGTGCCCATTTACACACTTCATTTCATTACAAATTGCATTATTCTGATAACCTCTGCAGCTGCTACTGAAATGAGTTACATTTGCTGCTGTTAGGTTTTGAGCTGTGCTGATCTCTGATCCTTGGAGCAAAGGCAACACCATCCACTAAGCCACACGTCACACGGTGCCTTAAGAGCCTCAGCCTTTTGCACTGCTAACAGCCCTCTCTCTGAAGCTGCATAGCTGGCTTTCAGCTCTGTGCCCGGTCACCCAAGCCGTGGCAGCCTTTCCCAGAGCTTCTGGGGCAGCACTTCCTCTGTGTTCCCACGCTACAGATCTTGCACTGTTATCCTCCCTGCCCCACACCTGCAGAGCCAACAGCGCTGTTACAGGGGGTTCTCATGGGAAGTGACTGCCACCAGCGTGAGAATCACCCCTGCTTCCCCTCCCTCTTCCTACCCTGTGGTCAAAGCTTCTGGTCGACATTAGTTGACCCAAAAAACAAGCATGCCCCAAACTTAATAGCCAGTCAGTGTGCAGCCTCAGCAAAACATGCTTTCAGCAACACCAAGAGCCTCATAGGCAGGAGCAACTGGTAAGAAGAGAGTCCTGATGAAAACTAGGTTGATACTGTAGAAAAACCATTACAGGCGGAACCATGTACCACTGTACTTGAGCAGAGTCACAGAGAATGATGCTTGCCTGGAACACTCCTCATTGCTCCTCTTCCATCTTACACTCTTCCTTTAATTCACAGTTTATTTGCTGGTTTGTTGGGTTTGGTTTTTTGTAACCTCCATTGTTTATTTTTCCTGCGTTCATTCTTTGGAAGCAGTTCTGTTAATTTTAGAAATAGTTGTGGTATCATCCCCTTTCTTTGCAGAGAGATGTTGTTGCTTGCACCACTTAAAAAAATGAAAACCAGCTCAAAGCTTGCTTACACTGTGCTTACATGGAGACTAAGAGGTCAAATTTTGTGTAAAGGAGGAACAATCACAATTTAAGAACCTGAGAAGCTTGTAAATTACTCTCAATTACACAGATCCTGTAAGCAGTATCAGTGTCAGAAGCTATTTCCATGAGGCAGCCAGTGAAACAAGAGAGCTCACTGTACCAAGAATGGTACAAAGTAGTTCTACCATGACAAATGTAGAGGATTTCTATTCTTTCTGTCACCATCATGAGGACTGAGAATAACTGCGTGAAATCAGACATGGCTTTTTAAGATATCATATGCCAGAGGAGCCTTTTGCTGATTCTAGAATTGATGGCCACTACTTTGACCTCATTTAGTGACAGAACTTGATTGTTGCAAAGCTTGAATAATGAAAAAAATTCAGTTTCATACTCATATTCAGGCAGGACTGAAAATAATTTATTGTCACATGAAATACCAATCTTTCTTCATCTTATACAATGACTCCTGATCATCATTGGCCCAAGGGCAACGATAATAAGCAACTGAGATTCTGCAGGCACCCTGTTCTGACAGACTGCTGAACCTGATCTGTGAAAAGCAAGGATAGGACACTGAGCAACATCCCAAGGTCTTGCAGGCAACATGTTGCTGGCACCTACAGACAAGGATCATCTGATTTGTATCAGATATTAACATTGTAGAAAATGTACAAGTATGGTTGTTTGTACAGATACAGCAACACAGGAAAGGAAGGACAGATTTTGAAAGTTCAGTGATAATTTCACCAGTATTTAATATTTCTTAGTTTTATCCTTTCAACTTTTGTGGGTCTTAAGTACTCTTAATATTTAAACACAATGAATAGAATTCAGTAGAGAAGCTGTTAATAGTCAATCATCAAGAATATTATTGCTAAATATTGTTTAAATTCCTAGTAATTTGTATTTCTCATAGCAGCTAGTAAATCACTCATTTTCAGTTAATTTCAGAAAATTACAGTTTCAAAATATTTCTGTGCCTAAGACTCGATGTTTTCAGTCCTTTGAAAGGAACTGAGTCAATCTAACTCCCACAAGAGTTGTGTTTCACTGCTACTACCTAAACATCTTCCAGAATTTTGCACATAAAAAGACATGTGTAATATAATTGAAGGGAACAGAATGAAATTTTTTATATATTTTTTAGAAACCAACCTTAGAATAGACATTTTCTACCCCTAAAAATGCCCCAGATCTTCCTTCCTCCTTCTTTTGTGTGAAGTGTTGGCATTCAAAACTGAGTTTTCTGCCTGAGTTACATCTGCCCCATTTCTCTTCAGAATCTGGAGAACTGAGAGGTATAATTTGTAGCTATCTTCTTGTAGTCAACCGTATTCCTAGAAGTGCTGAATGTAGACTGTAATTCTTAGAAGTACTTGCAGTTGTAGGTACCTGCTCTTACCATGTATCTCTAAACAAGGATCACTCATCAGAGACCACTTTAGGAAAAATGTCATTCGTCTATTTTTTACCTTTATGAGACGGTCTTTGTATAATGAACTTGTTTTTCTTTTGTTTTACAGGTATACACTTTATCTTAACAACTTTCTTTTTTCCTTTACCACTGATACTTGTCTGCTATATTTTAATTTTATGTTCCATGCGGGAGATGTATCAGCAAAACAAGAAAGCAAGAAGGTAAAGTACTATTCATGCTTCTCTCATACTCTGCAGACTGTAAATGTTTTATGTGTAATAGGGCAAAAGCAGCAGTCCTAAAACAATATTTAGGCACTGCATCATGTAACTTTCAGTCCTCCAGACACTGCATTAAGCTCCAAGGTAACAGGCTACTGATAGGATTCAAGGGAGGGAGCCAAGAGAAACCATTCAGAAGGAAACACTCTGGAGAAAGTTATGGCTGGAGTACACCATTCAGGACACCAAAAAGGTGCAACTCAACCCCGCCCTTCTGGCTGCAGGAGGACATCTGCTCCTCTTATGGCTCCAAGTTCTCAGTTCAGGGATTAGGAAACTCTGGGAGAATGTGGCTGCCAAGTCTAGTATCAGCTGTGGTGCTCCAGAGAGCTGCAGATCAGGGAAGTGCCTGCAGTTTGCATTTCCCCTCTTGTGAGAAGGAGACTCCAAGCCTCACATGAATCCCTAGCCACTGTTCACACTCTGAGAAAGTCTAGGAAATAAAAGAAAATTGGTACTTGAAACAGGCAAAATACAATTTCCCAGTTTCAGTGAGAGCAGCTCCTGGCCAGTCTGTTTTATTTCTAGGACAACATGCTTTGGATTTTGTCTCATAGTAATTTTCTGTGAAAAGGAAGTTGATTTCCATTTGAGTGTGGTTTTTAATTCCTCAGGCAGAAGGATCATTTACTTCTTTGCTCTAAGTCTCCTTTAAGCCCCTAAGAGTCATGTCTTAATTGGATATCTCTGTACCAGTTGATAGCAAAAAAATGCCATAGGTGAAAAGGGATGCAAAGCAATATAGTTCTCATGCTGAAAAAGAGTAAGCATTTTTTATTAAAATAATGGTCAGTATTTCATCAAATACATGTTAATAATTCCCAGCAGCTCCTTCGTATGTGGCATAGGATCATAGCAGAAGAAACAACAATGTGTGAACAACAGAAAAGTGAAGCTCATGAGGGCTGTCCTTTGCACTGCTTGGTCTGAAATAACTGCTGTTCATGACAGTACTCAGTCCATGCCATCATCTTCTCACCTTGATTTTCCACACTAAGGATTCTTCCTTGTTTTGCAGTTATACCACCAGTATCCCCAGGCAAAGAGTTATGAGGCTTACTTGGATGGTGCTTGCTCTGATCAGTGTGTTTGTGATAAGCACTGCCCCCTTCCATGTGACCCAGCTCATGAATCTTCAAGCTTCTCAGCCAGCCCTGACCTTCTACATGAGCTATTGCATCTCCATCTGCCTCAGCTACGCCAGCGGCAGCGTTAATCCCTTTCTGTACATCCTGCTTAGTGGGAACTTCCAGAAGGATCTCTGGCAGTGCACAAATGTGGAAGACAAGATGGTAGAACAGAATTTCAACATCATTGAATACACCCTCAAGTCAAGTTTTTCAAAGGAGATTCTTTTTCCAACAAAAAAAAATGCACTATCTATGTGTAGATTTTATTGGTTGCAATAATTGCAACCAATTATTCCAATTAATTTCACTTCCTTCGTGAAACTCAGAAGTTTATTGCTGGCTTTTTTGCTGGAATCACAGCAGTGTCAAGCTGATGAAAGAGGAGGAACTGCACCACTGTTTCCAAGGTTAGAGCTCCTAGAATAGGGATTCTCTGCAAAAGAATTCCTTGCTGTTGTGGCATTGTCTTTTTTGTGATGATTTGTACACAGGTTGTCTCCAAAAGAATGGAGACAAAAGTCAGTTTTGAAAGACAGTAGTCCTCTGAAAGTAGGAAGATAAAATGACTGTGGAGGGCATTTGGGATCTGACACTGTCTGTGAAGTCATGGAAACTGTAAGTTAATGACAGCAAAAGAGGCTTAGTTACTGATGACTCAGAAAAGGTTGCTATTGATTTTCATCCTAACTACAGCTGTCTCATCTGGCACTCATTTTTGAGCAATTAAAGTCGAGGGAGAGACATGAAAAGCCCTTGTGGAAGAAAATTACTTTTGAATAAACCTTTGTACATAATCTTGCAAACAAAGAAGAGAATTCACAGTGCGTCATTGGAAATTATTAAACCTAAGTTTTGAAAAGAACTGTATGTGTCAGGGATATGTCTTTGCTCCTCTTTTCTCAAAATCCCTGTTTATGAGACAGCCCCAAGAAGGGTGCTCCATCCTGAAAGAGCTCAGTGCTGGTCTCACTACAAACGCCAAGAGGAACTTGGTGCTTGCCCAGGATGTACTCTCCCTCATTTCTAGAGGGGTAGAAGGATGCCTACTTGTTCTCAACACTTAATCTGCAAGGTTTCTAATAGTAGGATGTAATCAAACAACTCTATTAGGATCTTGTCAGCTAATACAGAAAATTGGTGAAAGAAAATTCTGTTGAAAAATCTAATGTTCTTGAGAGTTGTTCGCATTTTTGGTCTTCAGCACACTGTGGTGATTTATCCACATCATGTTCTCTTCTCAGACCACTTTCTCTTATCTCAGGACTTTAATTTTCATTTTTTTGGCTGAAGATACTATTTCACTAGGACCAGAAATTTTATGACTACAGTTTTCTTGTTATTCAGAGACCTGATGAATCTGAAAGGTTTAGGATACACCTCCTCACATTTGCAGTGAGCTTCCCTCTTGTTCATCCACCCCAAATGGGCCTTTTATTTACTTATTTGCAGCACTGTAGAGGTCACACTTAGTGATCACACTCCCTGATCTGCCAGCCTACTATAGGATTCATGACACAGGGAAGAGGAAAATGGAAGAAGTCTGTGCCACACATTCCCAAACTGAGAACTGAGGCATTGCTGTCTTATCCTGCCATCACATGAAATCTGCTAGTCCTAGAGGGTCTGGCACACACAGAAAAAGGACATCAAGGAGTTTTAAATCACTATTCATAGTTCAAAGCCAAAGTTTTACATAGAAAATACATCACAAAACATTTGTCATGGTGTTATTGTAACCATAGGAACCATGGGGAATACTCAAGATAAACTTTATGAGGAAAGAAATATTTTAATTAAACGCTGGAGGATAGCTGCAAAATTGTAAGATTTCAATCTGTAATGGTTTGTTCAAATCTGAAAAGTTTTTCTGTTTTTCCCAGCTGTACAAATTTGTCTATTAGAAGTCTGATCTCGACCTACAGGCCTTGTCATTTAAAATAAATTATTTAATTAACAGTTTGCACACAAGGTGGCTTATCAAGTATTACCAAAATATGGCTGTGCTAAGTACATGTTTGTCAGCTCACTGTTCCAGTTTGTGGACCGTGTCACATTTGTTTCTGAATTACAACTGTGACTTTACAGATTTCTCTTTCTTTTCTTTTTTTCCCTTGCTTAAACTGCGGCATTCCTGATCAGGATTGTTAACATTGTGCTGCAACTACCATCCAGTTCAGCATTTCAAGCTTTTATTGCATTTGAACCTGCCGCAATATGTTGAGGGTGCAAATATTCAGCCATTAAGTCAGAATATTCTAGCTGAAAGTTTCCAAACCATCAGGAAGCCAGCCCTGACTGTACTCCAGGGCACTGCGGACCAGAAACATCTTCCAGAAAATTTAATGTCAAAACTTTGGGATTTAATATTGTATCACCTGCTACATACATTGTGGTGATTATTTAATCCCACCATCCAGTCTAAAACACTGCATGCATGAGCAGACTGGATGCCAGAGTGAAACTGGATAGCTTAAGAGTTGGTAATGGTATGATATATGCAGCATTCCCTATCCAGGAAAAGCACTTAACAGACTTATTGCATTTTAAGCATGTAGATAGTCTCACAGAAATCAGTGTAGCATGCAACTATGTGATTTGCCATACTGGGGCCCAAACCTTCTGTCCAAATGCCAGTACCATCTGGAGGTGAATTCATGGGGTGTAGTCAACTTAAATGTATGTACAAGGGCAGAAAAGAGAGAGGAGGTATCTCTGCACAGTTTGTAGCAGAGGTAAGTGTTTGGAAATACTTGCAGACATAATTAGCGCTTCAGAGGTGATCTTGCTGAGAAATACTTGCTGAGAAATATTCTTGCCTTCAGAAATATTTCCTGGAGCTGGATTTCAAAGGGTTGAGTTTATACCCACCTTTGTATGTGGCCAGGATCCCCTATCATGGCCATGATGCTGCAGAGCAGTGGTGCCTCCTGTTTCTTGTGCTCTCTGTCAGCTTCCTCTTGCCTTGAAAGAAATTTGTTTCCTGAGTGGCTCTTTAAAGGAGAATAGCACCATCCAAATCAACATGAATCTCAGTAATGTGGTGATTTCCTGTTTGTTTGCGCATACAACACATTTGCACGAGTATATTTGTGGGGGAACTTTCCACACAGCTAAGTGTATTATGTAGAGCTAGACGTGTGTGTACTGTCCAGTAATTCAGCTAAACTATGTACAATGTAGTGTTGATCCGACAGTAATGAGAAATCATTTCACCATTAAGTTATTGGAATTAATCACCAAGACCTGTAGGTAACAGTAGAGAAGATCCCTGATACTGAAAGAAGCTCCAGTTTTGTCCTTTGTGCAGAATGACTTCTTACTGCTAAACTTCTACCATGTTGCTGACAATGACCTAGGCCTGTTCCTGGTGCCCAGTAAAAAATAATAACTTTTTCTCTCTGACTGGTTCTATGTGAGATAATAAAACATATTTCTTAATTGGGTGTCTTACCATAAAAATTGAAAAGAAACACCTCTGAAAGTGAGAACCATACAAACTCTTAGGGCCAATAGGTTCAGTCCCAGCTGAGACTTCATCAATATGCCTTTTTTGTACAATGTTCTATGTAACAGGGGGATATAAAAGCTAACATGCTTGTTTAGGCCATTTGGACTGAAAAGTAAAATATAGTAAAAGCCTTAGTAAAAGAATTTTTAATATGTTCTTTAAGACAAAAGTTAAAATTTCTTCCTTTTTATCTATTCTAAATATACTGTAGTTGCAGCTCTGATTCTGTAAGATACTTATGCACCTGCTTCTGCCCACTCAGTTGGTCTGGATTTAGGAATATGTTTCAATATTTTGGCAGGACTATCTTCTGGTCTCTTGTAGAGAAAAGAGACTACCAGGGTTATCTCTCTCACTATCTGGGAAATCACTCCTTGAAGACAACGAAACTTTGTCTTGCTTTTGTGATATGAAGCACTTCTCTGTCTCTTGCATGGTTTGAGATGTGGGCTTTGGCCAGCTTTGCAGCCTCATGCTAAGAGAGAACAGCCAGGACAATTAAACCTGCACCCATCAGTTCAGCAAATGAGTTGGATAAAGATGAAATTTGAGCAAAGATGCACCTCACAAGATTTTAAGCCATTTTTGAGGATTAAGATGTAGGATTAAAATAGAAGCCATGCCTGTGAGCCTGGATTTCCCAATTCCTTCATGCACAAACACCTTAGAAAAAGATAGTTTTTGAATAGAGCCCATTGGCAAGAAATTAAAAGAAATGCACATGTGGTATAGAGAAAGGAGCACAAGATCAGCAATATTAGATGTTTCAGGCAGACAATCCTTCCCAGTGCTTCCTCCAGACACAGCGGTGTGGTGAAGTGTTTTTGGCTGGGAATATGGCAGTGGGCAGCAGTGCCACCTCTTGGCAAGGAAGGACCTGGGGACTGGCATCTTTCCCTGGGCTCTGGGAGGGGAGAAGCAAGAAATGCCTTCCCATTCTGTTTATCCATCTCCTTTCTAGCTTCAGCTCCCAAATTTATTTTCCTCTCCATGTCTGTGATTCAGAAATCACAGCAAAGGACAGGAGGGAGCAGATAAGACAAAGTGGAAAAATGCATTTCTTCAGTATTAGCAGACTCAGAACATGGTGTTCTTGAAAGCATTTTCACTAAGGAAGAGGGAAAACACAGAAATAAAATAATTAATAACAAATGTGTTCATTTAAAATTGAGGATGGTTTTTTGTCCTTTTTTTTTCATTAGTGGTGATTTTAACTGCTGACATCCATTAAGCCAGAAGCAAAAGAGAACAAAAGTAGCTTGAATAGTCTCATGATCTGCTCTATTTAAATTAATTGGGGTAAAATCTCACAAAAAAAAAAATTTAAAGAAAAAATAAATTAAATCTCATTAAATCCTTGCTTTTAGCTGGAGAGAGAACTAACAGTTGCATTCTTGGGACATAAGCCATTTTCTCTAAAGCTTATATATATAGTCTAAAAATTCAGTAACTATTAGTGGCATAAAGAAAATTGAGAGGAGAGCAAGGTCTGGCTTTTGTCAGCACCGTGCTCTACACCTAATTTGTGTGTATGTAAAATAGCAATTTACCTATAGAAAAAGAGATACAGTACAGCTGTGCAAGCAGAAAGAGACATTAATTTACTTTTTTCCAACAATATCTTGTACAAGAAACCTGCAAGGTTTTCAGCTTCAAGGCCTAACACTAATAAATTGACAGCTACATCAGTGCAACATTTAATCTTGCAGTTTTTCCATTCATTTTGGGGGAGAAAAAAAAATTAATTACTGAGTTGTAATCAGGTTTGTTTTTTTTTTCTTTTTATGCACATACTGCTTGGCATTTGCTGCATTTCCTTGCAACCACCATATTCACCAGAGTTTGCCTTTACTTTGCCTTGTCCTACAAGCAGAGACAACTGGACTGATGTGGGTGCCACGCTGTAGCAGCACTGACTTTCAGACATATTTACTATGCCTTTTGGCCCTCTGGATCACTTTAAAAAGGCCTCTGATGGAACACACTGGGGAAAATTCATATGACTTTTCTATTCTAGCAGGACCTCCTCCTTTTCACTGTATTTTTACAGCATAGAATAGCTTTGTGTATTTGCCCAACTACCTTCAGCACAAAGCACAAATAAAAATGGCCTAGTAATCCTTTCTCTAAATTCCACTATTTCATTAGTGAATTCTGAAATACAAGTTTTGAAAATAAATTACTGTGGAAGCACATTTAATTCACCTTTAGTAAGACAACTAGCCACTTTTCAGAGCCTCATCTACATAAAGAGAAAAGCAGCATATTTTTACATATAATAAAAGTATATTTTTAGAAATCCTTTATAGATTCAGATTTCATGAGTTTAGCCCCCAGTTAATGCATCATAACGGAGATTGCTATTACAAGTTTCTGAACATTCATCTTTTGCAGTGGAGGATCCTTCATGTGGGCAAAATTCACAATGCACACACACATAGTCCTCCTGCAAGTTATCACCCCTTTTCTCTCAAAAAATTAACATGAATGAAAACATTTCAAAAAGTTGAGCATTTTCAATGAGTCAGCTCAAAACTACAATGAAAAGCTCCTATAGCTTGTAGAACTGCTCTGTTTTACCAGAACAGGTTCCAAAATTTTAGTAATTATTTTGTTGAAAAATACCATCTGTTTCTAGGAAAAGAAACAAATTGCAATGAAACTCACTGTGAATGCAAGCTGCAAGCGATAATAATGAGCAGTCTGGTGATGAGCACCCAGTAAGTCAGTAAAAAACCCCTGTACAATTCCAGTCTTCAAGATCTCTTGCAATGGGCTCAAGTGATTGAGAAAGGGAGTCTGCCTTCTCTATTTCATATTTAAATACTATTTAAACACTTCATTTCCTCCAAGGAGACCTGAATTTGTGTTTCAATACCTAAGATTCGCCTGGGTTTATGGGAGAGCCATTCTTGGCTTGTGACCACCACTATGCAGAAGACTTAAACCAGGATGCCATCCCCAATAAAAAGGGTGAGTAAACAAACAACAAGTGCAATTATGTAGCTTATTCTCAACTGCAGCACAACAATATTTTGTAAGTAAGCTGATATACCTGGCCATAAGTCAATTCATGCTATATTGCACGAATGATCCTATTTATATTAAAAGGCCTATTCAGACTACTACTCAAAGTCAGTAACACTGGGGAATAATTGTTTGATCCTAGGAAAGGTGCACTGTATTTTGAATCAAACCATCATTTGTTATTTCACACCTCACCAACATGTCATTTAACATCCTATATTAGATTTGTGGTGAAAGGGGCAAGAAGGTTTTGTCATCCTTCTGCTAACCTTTGAAGGCTAAGGAGGGGGAAATCAATGTCTGGCACAATTCATGTGATTTACTGTAGACATCTGTATAAGAATGAGATGAATCCTACCCATGTACTGTTCTTTCATTGAGTATAGTCTAAGGGGTCCATTCAGATTAGACACATCCATCACAAATGCAGCATTTCATTAGATGAATCACACCTAATAATTTATGAGTAGAACATATATAGACTAATGTGTACTAAATATTATGCCATTTATTGCATTATTAGCATTCAGATGCTCTCTTGATGCCATTACAATCAAACCAGAATAGAATACAGTTGATGATTTATACCAATTACACAGTTGTGATCACAGCGGTTATGGTGATCCAACTGAAGCAAATTGTGGGTCCTGAAAAAACCAAAAAAATTGACTTCTTATCTTTTGAACTATTTGATCCTTGAAGGCTGGGGTTGGAATATAGCCTGAGAAAGCAGATGTCATAGCACCTCATGTCACTTTGTGAAATTTATTTCTCCATGCATGTAAAAAAGACCAAAAAATTTTGAAGCATTTACACAATACAAGACTGTCGCTGTGACGTACCAAAAACGGCGAGTAATGACACAACCCAAGTTCACGAAGAAGATAGTTATTTAATTAATTATAATTTGGTTTATATAACTTGATTCCCAAAGATGACAAGGAGGTCATTGGATCTTGGACCAGCCACCCCCTGTCCCATTGGCTAAAGCTCACAACACCTACTTTAAAATATATTTCACTGTGTACCATAACTGATGCCTTAGGTTTTAACTTTTGTATTCTTTCAGGTTCTGTACT
>VZTI01005472.1:1666823-1715864 GCA_013397865.1 Struthidea cinerea
AAAAAGAAAAAAAATTTGTCTGATTTCAAAAAAAAAAAAAAAAAAAAAAAAAAAAAAAAGGGCCAGGGGAAAAATGGAAAAAGTTGACTTAACAGGTAGAAGTGTTTCGCTTGAAACCAAAAAAAGTTTGGACCATCTATTTTCATATCATCCCCAGTGGTATCCAAAATGCAAACATCTGTTGCAAACATCCCTCTTTAATTATGTCTTTGGTTATTTTTAACTAGACAAACTTATCTCAGACATTCAGATCCATGCTAAAAACTTTTCATCTTAGATCTTTGCTCATATCCATACTTCAAGCACACTGCAATGTCTTCCCCACTTTTAATGTACCTACAGTTACAATGATGCTTTGGGGTAGGGAAATTTGCCCATGTCATTCAGCAACTGGTTTCTGATTTTAAAGGAAAAGGCAGATGTTAAGATAAATAACGTAAAGGAATGTGCCATAAGTGAAAGGATGCAAAAATGAAAATACTCTTGTCTTACAGTTCTCCAAAGTTAGTTATGAGATAAGGTAATCCCTCTGATTTTTAAAATGTTGCTTTTAGTAGTTGAGATGCTCTTTATGTACTCATAATTGCTTGGCTCCAAAAAACATCAGAGG
This sequence comes from Struthidea cinerea, assembly GCA_013397865.1. NCBI lineage: Eukaryota > Metazoa > Chordata > Aves > Passeriformes > Corcoracidae > Struthidea > Struthidea cinerea. The sequence goes on from VZTI01005472.1 coordinate 1,667,434, forward strand.
ACAATACATGCAGTTCCTTTCCTATTGTCTTTACAAAAATATCTGAAGAGGAGTAAAGTAAATTCAATGTAATTTGTGTCATCCCCCTAAAATGATGAGTTACCTATGAGTCTCTTTCACTATACTTGCCATTTTTATTACATGATGATGATTTTGATCCGTCTATTTTCGTGCCTGTAAATTCATGGAAGGCATAAAATTACACTTCCCAGAATCAATAGTTTAAGCTTTTTGACATGAGATGTTTTCTTCATGTAGTATGCTCTCAAATATTTTCAGTTCCCATGGGAACTCCTTTCAAGACTGTATAAAACTTCTGGATCAGTGCTGCCTTTTGTACCTGCACATCTGAGTTGTGTCAGAGTCCCATGACTCCCCTCTGGAGCAGTGGACAGAGGGCTAGATCAAAATAAAGACTTTTATGCTTAAAATTGATACCAAATATGAGAAACAGTATTGTAATGACAATGGCAAATCTAGACAGCCTTCTGTTTTCTAAAAAATTAAGGATGAATCTGCAGCAAGTGAAATCTCTGCTCTTAAGCACTGTCTGCAGCAGAGTGCTTTTTCTTCCTGTAGTCAGTGCCCCTTATCTAATAAACTGCTGCACATTGTTCCAACTTTTATGACCCTTTCAACTCTCGTCCCCAAGAACGGTTTCCAGGGTTTCACTCCTGGAAACCCTGCCAACCTGAGCTCTATGGCTTCCCTATCAATTTTCCATATTTCCTAACTTAAAGTTCTTGATTACTTCCACATTTCTTTTCTTCTTATTATATGGGGGAGGTTTTATAAATAAATAAATAAATAAATAAATAAATAGCTATAAATCACTGTGCAATGACTCAGAGCAAATGTGCTCTTAAAAGACTGGAATTGCATGTTATCTGGGAAGGGAGTATCTGATGATTCAAAAACTGCAAGGATCTACCATAACATGAATGGCTGAGAAATTTTTGTCCAACTCCTTCAAGATTACCTCGTAATCTATTAAGGTTTACAAAAATTGCATGTATGTAACATCGAATGCACATTGATATGCATAAATGAAGCAAGCTGGTAGCTTCATTTCACAGGCGATCTCCATAGCTTTAAATACATATGCAAAAATAAAAATGTTACATTAGAAGTTTTCTGTTGAAAATCAGAGAATGTTCCCTACTGTGTTCAGTAACTTGAGGATATGAAAAGTTTAAACGAATTTGTATGCCACAAGTATGTACCCAGACCAGTAGTTTTTGATCAGGAAACTCAAATAAATTAAATTCACTTCAAAAAGGCCGTTTGATTTTCATCATATTCACAGAATCCAAAGACCTGCAAAAGTTTTAAAGACTTGGAAAAATGGATAAATTTGGTAAAAAAAACCCCACTAGGTACGAGAATCCAAAGTCCAGCTTCAACAATGATGAATAGTAGCCTGTACAAATTTCAGAAGACACAGCTGGTAATTATTTCAGACTTTATGGAAGCAATTTTTCATGTACAGACAACCTTTTGGCAAGGCTTGCTTCTCAATAAAGTGAGTTGGGCTGCAGATGCAACAGGAAAACCCAAAGTTAGCTGAACATTTTGCATAGCATGAACAAGATGCAGCAAAAATTGCTATGGAATGTCAATAATGCTCTGTCAATGTGTTATGAATCACGAAGCTTTATGAAAGATAAGAATTTAATAGCAGCAAGTAGTTATTCCTGAGCTGTGAACCAGGTTTTAGGTACTGAGTCCTCCTGTTTAGCAAAGCATTTAAAGACTTACTCAAAAACAAATTAAATGCTCTCCCTGAATTTTAACAAGCTCTCTGTCAGACTCCTCACCAGTTCTTCACTTAAAAAACATGATTAATTCCACTAATCTCAGCTAGACAACTCTCCCTATGCCCTTAACACTATTGTTTAAGCAGAGTCTCAGTCTCATCATGTGCCTATTGATTGCTGAAACCTTACCGAATGTCTTACTCTGTGAAAGACCAGTTACTATGCTTCAACATAAATCTGTCATTTTAATTAAATTATCACCATTTAAAGCCTAATTCCATAAAGGACGTATCTGAAACTTCTGTAAAATTCAGACACTGTGGAAGAGAACAAATTATTTTTGTCTTCCATGCAATTCTAAGTGAGGGATAACTGGAAAGCTTAACCCATTCTGTTGTGCATCTCCTTCCAACTGCCTAAAATACTGATCCTCTTTTGAAGCAAGTCCTGAACTTCTGGAGTTTACTGCCTGACATGATAAACCAAATAGATCAGAGGCAGTTTTACTAGCAGATGTCCATGCAGAGGTGGTAGAGTTCAGCTGAAGGTGGTAATTTTGTGCAGCAGCTCCATGGGAATCATCTCAACCACAGCTTCATACAATCACTTTTTATCATTATGTGAACAGCAGTGAAGATATCTATTTTCTTCTGCGGGCAGCTACGCGGGGAATCAAAACAATCATAACTACCGTTGGACTGGTAGTAACTTTTGTAAATATGCATATATGCTCTGCCATTACAAAGGACACTTACTTATTATTTTGTCAGAAAAAGATATTGTGTTGAATCTTCATGCAGTGGATTCTTCCAGGAATGGAGAAAAGATTGCACAGCAGATGAGACCAAAATACTGTAGTTCTTAGATAAAACTGAACTCAGGAGTCAAGTTAATCTCTATGTTGCTGAGAACTTCAGGGGGTTTAAAATGTATGTCATAGAAGAAAGAAAAGTGTGTGGTTTTGCTGTGAAAGAAGGGACTGGATGAAAACAGAGAAAACCTAAATTGAAGTCTATTGAAAAGTTTAAAATATTCAGCAATTTTTGTCCACCTTCTCTTATTGCTGAGGTGCTCACAGTAATTTTATCATTTGTCCCAGAGCAATTCTTAGCTGATCCTACCAGCAATGAGGCTGATGCTCAACTAGATAAAAAGTCCAAATATATAGCCACCAGAGAAATCCCTCAGGATTGTGGTTTATGGACATCAATTTACACCACAGAATATGCTGAGTTGGAAGGGACTCACAAAGATCATTGAGTCCAGTTCCTGGCCCTGCACAGCCCCATCCCCAAGAATCCCACCGTGTGCCTGAGAACATTGTCCAAATGCTTCTTGAACTCTGCCAGGCTTAGTGCTGCGACCACTGCCCTGGGGAGCCTGTTCCAGTGCCCAACCATCCTCTGGGTGAAGAACCTTCTTTTAATATTCAACCTAAACCTCCCCTGACACAGCTTCAGGCCATTCCCACAGGTTATTGGCATACAGCTAGATTCAAGTCCAGAACTAGCAATTGGGTGCTAGTCTAGTCTAAATTCTTTTATATCACAGACTATAAAAATTTAGCCAGATGCTGTGGAATAGAGACCCACAACTTGGATTGACTGATTCGCTCTGTCTACATGAGCTATTCAAACTTTCAGACATGTAATTCACCACACAAACCCGCCTCCTCTGTCAGTGCTAATTTGCCAAAATATATCAAACACTGGTTTTGTTGGTATTGCTATGAGATGGAAAGATTTGTGGTGAACTGCTCAACCTTTCTAACCTATGCAGAGAATATCTTGTCTGAATATCTTGCAGCAGAGGACTTCTGCTGCAGTGTGCTAACGTGGCAACTCATCCTAAATCAATGTTCTATATTGCACACAGGTTTTCTTTCTCCCCTCTCCTTTTCATGTCTGTGGGGGTCGGTGATGCCTTTGTGTAGGGGTGGCCCAAATCTCCCGGTGGGCTGTAAGCCTCATCACTCCCCTGGCATTCTCCCATTGGTCCCCATTCCCTAATCCCCCCTTTCTCCCTGGCCCCGGATAAAACGGGGACCCTCGGGATCGGGTTTCAGATTTGCTTTGGAGTTCGGCTGTACAGCATGGAATAAACCATCCAGCAGGATGAAAAGCGAATCTCCTTCCTGCCTCTTTGCCACCTGACTGTATTACCGAATATGCCCCAGGTTCTGTGGGCTAGCGGGACCCCACAGAGCCGGGCTAAAATTACGGTAATACTTGTCCCCTTACGCAAGTCAAACACATGCAGTGGCTTTGTCAGAAAGAGATCTAAATGCCTTACAGATATTACTGAGAACACTCAACAGGGGCACCAAGGACAATTAAAGACAAATGTGACAGATATCAAATGCTTCCCTACTCTTGTAGGTACACCACACTTTTTGAAGACTTTAGGAGGCCTACAGCAGAATGATGTAACCATACCATCTTGAGGAGAAGGGATGGCTTCCAGTCATGTCAGAACTATCATATGAAGGACTGGAGATTTACAGAGCTATATAAAGCGTCTATCCTAACTCCATGGTCCCACAACAGAACTAAGGTCCAAGACCGAAAATAGAGATGTTTGCTTTTGTTCTCTGGCAAGTTCTACATGGTGAACTGTCTGTTTCTGTCTCTAACAATTGCATTGAGCTGACCAGTCAGCTGGCAAGATGCAGGATGTTGGTGCCATTATCAAAGTTGTTTCCTTACAGGTTTTGAGAACAAAAGATATACCTCAAACAGTAACTGTCTTTCAGAAAATGAGAATGTTAGCGGTAGGCCCACATTTTCCTGGGGCCACCATATTTATTGTGCATTCTGAGGGAAAAATGCATTATGACTGCTCAGTGGACCCAGTGGTTTCCAAAAACAATAGATCAGTGAAGAAGTATGACACAACAATTCTGTACATATACAGCACATGTTGCATTTCCCGCTCATAATGGATTAATTATACTCTCACAGAAAAGCAGTATTAATACTTGTGCGTCACAGGCAGTCTGTGTGCTTGAAAATGTACTCTGCCTTTGTAAAATGTCTTCTACATATGTACATCAGTAATATGGTGGGAGAGGTATAATGGGTAGCAAGGAAGCTAAATATAATTGAGTAAGTGACACTACAGGAACAAATAACCTAACTTGTTACTGGGTCCCCAAAACTATATCCAAGAAGTGAATTTTTCTGGCTGAATAAAGTGTGTTTATGGTCTTCATGTGGTCTGCTTTTTGTAGGCTGCCTTTAGTTATTGCTTAAAGTGGCCAAGAACAAGCAGCTTGGTACAGTCAGTAAAGAGCAGGGCAGATTTATGACATTATAATTTCTACTCTTAAACAAACCAAAACCCTCTTTCCTTAGAGTTACATTGGTAGGGGTGGGAAGATGTGACCATCTTTATTTTGGGGAATTCCCCTTTTTTGCCATGGTTTCTGAAACCAAACATAAATAACATGGGACAGTCCAGAAAATGCATATACTTGCAGTGACAATAGAAAGTCAGCCTGGAAAAGCTGAAGGTAAGAACGACCTCTCTCCATATCACTGTATTCAAACAAAGAAACACTGTCCTCCTCCTCCTAACACAATGTCTCCAAACCAAGGGACTTTCTCTCTATGCATTTCTGAGGCATTCTCATCAGAAATGAACCTGGACATTCAGGTTTCTTTGCCCAGCATGCTCAACTAGAGACTACTTCCCTCTTCAGTACAGGGTCCCAGGGTCAAGAGGAAAAGGAATGGCATATGTGTTTACATTCACAGAGGCTCAAATATCTTACTGATTTGACATGCATATGGATTGCACATTACCCCAGATATATTTTTCTTTTACAGATACGAGTTTTTCAAACTCCTATATTATTTGTAAGGTGATTTTTTTATAGGTTTTAGATACATGATATCAGCTAACTATAAGAGTATTACCTATTTTTTACTTATATGCCATTTAATAGATCAATGTGTCAGGTGAGTTCAGGGGAAAATATCCCTTGAAGTTTTACAAATATCTGATGGAATTTCGTTATGAGTTCACCGTGCTGGAGGCACAGTTGTTGCAGTCATATTTCGACACACAATACTCCCTGCAACACTCTGTAAAAAGCTCCCATTAGAAAACCTTTTTTTTTTTTTTTTTTTTTTTTTTTTTTTATGCAATCTCAATGCTCAGTACCTTGCTGGTAACCACCAACTTAGAGACCTCTGGCTAGCAGGGCATGCTCATCAGCAGCATCCTCTGTGTTACAGCCAGGCTCTGTAAACTCTTCAGCACACTCCCAGAACTATCTGCCAGGAAAGCTGCTTATGAATGGCTTATAATGACAGTAACTTATTTCTGCTACTATTGCCAGCCTTGTGACTGGATCATCAAAAGCCTTTACATGCTTCCTGTTCCCTACTTCAACACAGTGGAAACATCTCAGTTTGGCAGAAAGATAAGGATTTAAATACTGTGTGATAAAGGGCAATATCTACTTCCAGGAAGCAATGGCTTTGGGACAGAGGAGATGGAAATAACAGGCATCATACTAGACTGTGCTTATTCTAATACCAGGGATATCAGACTGTGCTTATTCTAATAAAAACTGGGAGGAATAGATATAACAGAGTGTTCTGCTCAAAAGTATGAGCCCAAAATTTACATGTACACAAAAAAAAAAAACATTTGAACATTTCAAAATGGACAGTTTCAGTGGTGGACTTGGCATTGCAAGTTAACATTGAACTTGATGATCTTAGATGTCTATTCCAACCTAAGCAACTCTATAATTCTAAGAAGGTCTCCACATTGCTTCTCTTGGTAGATTGTTCAAATAGTCGTCAACTGTGATATGATGTTCTTGACAGTACTTAAGGAGGAAAATGCTAGAAAGATCTTTATCATCTTCTTTTTTATGAGTTTATCAAACTCTTCTCTCTAAAATCAGAACTCTTCTCTCTAAATAAGAATAGCAATTGCCACTTCTGCCCTTTGAGTCTTACCATTCCCTACAATTTCCTTTATTATTTTAGGGGTTTTTTTATCCTTCAAATTTTTCTCTTCCTTCTTTTTGGTCCTATAAGTCATTGGTTGGGTTTTTGTTGTTGTTGTTGTTGTGTTTTTTCTGAAATCCTGATTCCTGTAGCCAAAGCCATAACTGTATACTGTGAAAAGAATTTGTATAGTTGTTCTATTTTTTACAATATGTCTTTAACCACCACTGTTGATCAGTGGAAGAGCACTGGACTATGTGAGTCCTCATCTGAATCAAAACAACCATTTTTATTCCCTGTTAAATTCTTAACAATTTTATGCATAACAAACCTACTAAATTACGTCTTCTTTTGATTTCCCCTACTTCTGGTTGTGGTATGTGGATTTATACTCAAATTTCTGTCCAACTCCTTTTATTAACAGTCTTATTGTCATAGCTGTCCTCTTTCCTACAGGAGCTACAAGACAATACAGAAAGTTTGTTGCTTTCTACAAATGTTTCCCATTTCATGTGGTTCGAAGTTTTCAATGGTATCAATCTGCAAATTTTCCTATGCAAACAAAAATCAGTTGAATGAACTGTGAATGGGAGGGACTATGCAAATCTGAATCTTCTCAGAACTTTTTAGGCATCCTACACTTCACTTATGGGTGGGGAAGTTCATGCCTTCCTGGAAAGTTACATTTATACTGAAGGCATAATCCTTTCCTCATCTAAGATCCACCCTCTTGAAAGGGAATTGGTCTAGTTTTGTGTTCTAATTTCTCCTTGGCAAAACATTTTAAGAGCTCTCACAATGACTCTCAATAGACTTATTTACTTCTGATGCAAGAACTCACAAACGTACCATTTGCAACGCACCTGCAGAACCTTTTTCTGCAAATCCCATTGTTAAAAGCAGACCTGACAGTGGTCAGCCTTGTGATGCTTTATGAACGGCCTGAATTTGCAACTTAAACAAGAAAAGTCTCAGCCAGAACGAGATGCTTTGGATGTTCCCATTTCTATGTCTGTCCCATTTTACTTTGGGTTTCAAGTGGGATATTTAAACACTACTAGGTAAAAACAGCAGGCTGGTTTGGATGCACATACAGGTTTGTTGGCTGATTGCTTTTATTTCACCTCTTTTCCTTCAGTTTCTGGGTGAACCAGCATTTATGCTCTTAAGTATGTCACCGTTGCTAGAGATGCCTTTTACAGCCATCACGGGTATGAAAGGTAAAGGAAGGAGCAGCCATACTTCTCCATTTCAAATGTTTTTCCACAATTGTTTCAATTTCCCAGTCTGGAACTCAAACACTTGTCAAGGAACCTAGACGTGAAATCAATTCTTCCTACACCCTGTGGAGACAGAAGACATCTGTTAAGACGGTGCCCTAACAGCCAGGCTGTGCTCTTTGCATTAAAGATTCTCCATCCTTATTGAAGCTGTGTCACTACACAAAAAAAATCATGATTCATTGGGCCAGAGTGGTCTGGCCCCTGTGTGAATATGAGGCACTATTTCCAAATGCCTTTCAGAAGAAATGGGCTGCAATCACATTGTGCAGGGTCATGCAGTGGTTGGCAAGTGCGCAGTTTGTTTTGCAAACAAGACCAACAGAGGACCAGAGTGAAGGGGAGTCTGGATTTAATTCATAACTTGATTAATAATTTCTGAATTATGATTAGCTGTGGATTTGAACAAGTCGCTGGGATATTTGGACTGGGGCAGGCAGAGGGGCAACTGCAATTTCAGCAATGAAGTGAAGGGTTTGTGTGTTTCAGTTCTCTAAGGATAATCAGCAGCTGAAAAGGCAATGTGGATTTTTCTTTTTCATTTCCTCAGTTTTGGATGCTGGTTGAGCAAACTCTCACTTCAAGAACTAGGGGACAGGGTTTGAACTGCTTTTTTGGGGGAATAGGTTGAATTTAGGTGCCTAAATCCAGGAGAACAGCTCAGCAAGTTTCATGTCTCATATACCAGTGAAAGTTAATAGGACAAGGCTCAAGATTAGAGAATACTTGACTGCATGTAGCAATCATAGCTGATAGCCCTTCGGAGAATTGCAAGAAGGCAGCAAGTGTGACTCACAGCAGTGGGCCACAAGGCAGGCTGAAAGATGTGAGAGGAAAGGCGTTTTGGAATCACAGTCTTGTCACTTTGAATTTTGTTCTTTCCCTTCACTAAGTTAGTATGAATGTTTCTCTCATGATTTTTCTGACTCATTTTTTCTTGTATGTTTTTATTTCAGATTTTATCTGTGTCATGTTCCATCTTTCATGCTCCTTTTTTCTAATTTGCATTAATTTGTCTAGCAATATAATAACTGCTGGCATACGGGGTTTTTTTCTTTCTTAGAAAGCTGTATAACGGGCCTCTAAATTTCCATTTTTAAAGCCTGCAATATTTCTAACAGCACTAACTATGACTCACCAGCAAATTGTCTTAGCAGCTCTGGAACACTGACAAGAGATCCACTTCCAGAGACTGGATTATGGTTTAGGTCCACAAAATTTGCAGACTTTTAAAGCTCTGAATGTGTTCAACATTTCATTCTTAGGAGGAAAATGAACAGATTGTCCAGATTTGCATTAATTTGTCTAGCAATATAATAACTGCTGGCATACGGGGTTTTTTTCTTTCTTAGAAAGCTGTATAACGGGCCTCTAAATTTCCATTTTTAAAGCCTGCAATATTTCTAACAGCACTAACTATGACTCACCAGCAAATTGTCTTAGCAGCTCTGGAACACTGACAAGAGATCCACTTCCAGAGACTGGATTATGGTTTAGGTCCACAAAATTTGCAGACTTTTAAAGCTCTGAATGTGTTCAACATTTCATTCTTAGGAGGAAAATGAACAGATTGGCCAGATTCCTTGGACAGTTACAGTAATATATTGCTGTAAAGTGCAAAAGCATCACAAGCCTTTTACAAGCACATTTGGCCTTGCCAACATTATTAAAATTGTATCATCCAATTAGACTGTGAGCATACAGCATCCAGTGACAAAAATGAAAACAAAGCCCATTAGGAGTCTTACTGCACCGGAAGTCTAGCACTGAGTATAACTGACATCATTAGTGTTAGCCTGTGACCCAACATTCATGCTGGCCCATTGGCATGTGTTATGTGAGTGAAGTGCTCCATCTGCTGCGTGCCCAGGCAGGCAAGCCAGGCACTTTGGGATACGCGTTCACACACCCCTCAGGGCTCCAGCACTCTTTATTAGCTGCATTTGCAAGAACAAAACCTGCGAGAGCTCAGAGTCAACTGGTGTTCAGCCAAAACAAAAATACAAAAAACAAAACAAAACAAAACCAAAGCAAAAACAACAAAAAAAAATTTTAAAAGGGAGGCGCAGATAACAGGGTTACTTGTCTTGTGTAGGCAGTTCCTGCAATGTTTTGCAGTTAGCGAACAGGGCACTTGGGAGCATCATCCACCTGTGTGACAGAGATATTTTAGCATTAACAATTGACACATTATATCAATGTGCAGTGATTTGAATATGATTCATTATTTTCCCACTAGATTCCATTGCATCATCCAGTACACCAGGTGTGCAACAACCCAAACTTTGATTAGTACTTGAGCTCCACAGAAGTTCAGAAGGCTGCATCCCCAAAATTTCTTTCTTTATTTACTTTTATAGTTATTTGCATTTAGATCTAACATATATTTCAAGGTAGATTATTTGTCTTGGTTTATTATGAGATTCTTTTCTACATTAGCAATTTCTGAACTAGCAACTTCTTCCTTTGTCACAGCAGGTTGTGCTACATTTTCCCCTTTGGACTAGCCTTGGTGAACATGCAAACACACTCACTTGGTCTAGATAGAAGGAGATGCTTTTATCTTTGCGGTATAAACTGGTTTTCCCATTTGAAAAAAAACCCAAACTACTATCCCTCCAAATAAATATATAACTGCAGTACCAAACACTTAAGCAAATTGTTGTTTCCATTGAAGTTAAAATGTTAAAATAACAGTATTTCATACTGGAAATAAAAGGTGCATTTTGTGTTTTGTGGTCATATTGAGGCTTGGGAAATATGACCTACTTAATAAGGCTAGAACAGGCAAGCACCAGCTGGTTATTCTAGATTTCTAAGGGGGTTCTTTATTAAATACTAGGTGGTTCCTAAAACATGCTGAGCAAGTAGCTGACACTGCTGAAAGCTCACTTTTCTAGCTTATGAGAAAGAATTGTGACTTTGAAAATAATTGTATTTTTTTTTCATGAGCCTAGGTAAAATAGAGTTTATGTTTGGAAAGTCCTTGCTGTGGTTATGCTTACGTTTGTTGCCTAGTTTTAAACTAAAGGGGGAGAGACTTAGATTAGATATTAGCAAGAAATTATTTACTCAGAGAGTGGTGAAGCTGGAACTGGAATAAGTTGCCCAAAGAGGCTGTGGATGCCCCATCCTTGGAAAAGTTCAAGGATAGGTGTGGGGGGCGGTGATGCCTTTGGTTAGGGGCGAACAGAAGCATCCCCTGGGATGCTTTGTTTCCTTGGTGTGGTCTGTCCCGGTTTGAATCTCCCGGTTGACTGTAAGCCTCGTCACTCCCCGGGCATTCTCCCATTGGTCCCCATTCCCTAATCCCACCTTTCTCCCTGGCCCTGGATAACACGAGGGCCCTCGTGATCGGGGTTCAGATTTGCTTTGGGAGTTCGGCTGTAAACATGGAATAAACCATCCAGCAGGATGATAAGCGAATCTCCTTCCTGCCTCTTTGTCACCTGACTGTATTACCGAATATACCCCAGGTTCTGTGGGCTTGCGGGACCCCACAGAGCCGGGCTAAAATTACGGTAATAGATAGGTTGGATGGAACTGTGAATAACTTGGTCTAGTGGGGGTGGCATCCCTGTCTTCAATGGGTAGGGGGAAAGGGCGGGGGGTGGAAGAAGGGTGAGGAGCACGGGGATGTAGCAGGGAGAAGTGGTTGGAACAGATGAACTTTAAGGTCCCTTCTAACTCAAGCCTTTCCAGGATTCCATGATTCTGTGATTTTCCTTTGGGTTTTTTGTTTTCCCTTTGATTTTCCTTTCCACACAAAACAAATCTCTAATAAGTCATCTGTCTTTTGAGAACTTAGGGGGATCAGAAATGCACAGGATGTCAGATAATATCCAAGCCAGAAGGCCTGCTTACAAGTCAGAGTTTGGTACAGCTCTCCAGTCACTTGAAAAAAGTGGATTGAGTAGAACTGACCTAGTGCCCCAAGGGTTCCTGCTGGGCCTGTCACAGTATTGACATGAGAGGTTCAAGGCTACCTGTGTAACATAAACAAAACGCAGTCTGAGTGCTGAGGATAGAGGAGCTAGCCACGTTTTGGATGTGTCTTTGACAAGGAACATGGCTGCAGAGAGCAATGATGGGTACTCCCCTTAGAGACCCTTCAGGTGTCCGTGGTATCAAGTGTTCTACTCAAGTTTGATACACAATAAATCAGATACAGGAAGAAGGAAATACAGAACGGCCTGGCTGGAAATCTAGGACTCTCACTCTTCTCCCACACCACAGATTGCACTTCATCCCCTCTCCCCCTCATCCAGACGTCACCAGCTTCCAACAGGCTTGAACTCCTCTCTTGTGTATCTGTACATCCCAAGAGCCTGCAAGCTGTCACTTCGAAATGGTTTAGCAGGATAACCAGCAGGCTTCTTCATCACCACCAGAGAGTTCGTGTGGGTAGCCAGCTGGTCTGTCTTCCTAATAAGGCTTCAGAAAAGGGTGGGAATTCCAGAAATGCTTAGCAACACAGGAAATATTTGTACATTATTTGTCCATCCTAAAAGTGATTTTCCCTGTACATCCTTTTAGATTCAGTAGCAAGATCAAAATGGCTGTATTGATTCTTGATACTGGCAAATAAATTTTTCTGGGGCTAAATAAGACCCAGTAGATATCACAATATAGTGAATTTATCACAATGAAACAACTTGTTGGAAGTTACTCAGAGCTTTTCTTGGAGAGCAGTAGTTCAAACCCGAAGGAAACAAGGGCTACATCTTAGCCCAGAAACCCAGATTTTAATAATTTGACTAAAGGACTCCTGGATCACTGTGATCTACTCAGTAAATCTGTAACAGCCCAGGACTACCAGACATGATGAATTTGGGGTTTTTTGAATTCCTAAATTATTTAGAGAGCAAGAACTGAAGTCTAGATCTCAGACCACAGGTGTTATTAATCTCATATTTTTATAAACTACATGGTTTTCTTGAGGGTCCTTCTCCTAAGTTAGGATGACCCAGCAGGCATTCTTCTTGTCTCCCCATAAAGTTTTGGCTTGAATCAGATTCCTACTTGGAGGAAAATATTTTTTAAAAAACAAACACTACAAATAGTGGTAACTAAGAGAAACTAAATAAATAAAACGCAAGCTATCAGGCACCAAAGTGTCTGTATACTGTATACTGTTATGCCTGTCCTGCAGGGAACACAGTTGTGAGCTGATTGTTATGAAGACATAAATTTTTCCTGAAACAAAGATTTGTAGGAAAAATAATTTTCCACTAATTCAGCTGGGGGGCTGGGGGGGGAACAAAATAAGGCAAAGAAGTATATGGATATGCAAGCTTTCCTTCAGATTTGAAGATCTTTTCTCTGTTTCAGTAGAATTTTGTCATATCCAGTAAGCATCCCTACAGAGAGCCTGGGGTAAAAATCTAGACCCACAATCCCAACACTGCATTGCCTGAAGTTAACTGGGTTTGATCACAACACTATTAAAGTCAAACCCCCACAAAACATATGAATGGAACTAATTCTCACCTTGTGAGATGGTGGTACAGCTGTATCCTTCACTTTACAGTACAGATTTCTGTCCTTTCTGAATCTTTAAACTTCAGATAAAATTTTCAGGTGGCCAAGGCTCACACAACACCACATGCTTCAGAGAGAGGGAAATCTGGACACTGAAAACCATGGATCCACACTGGAGGGGAGGTGTCCCACCACACATCCAACAAACTGTATTTTTAATATTGATTCACTTTATGCTGAAGAAATTCAGAAGTCTTGCATAATCAGAGTGACTGGGAATGTGTATGTGTTCCTAGGTTACAATATAGATGTATTTAAGTATTCTATTACCACCAGCTGTAGGCCATTAGCTGTTATCACCTGCTAATAACCCACCCCTGATAACAGACAATGGGCCATCAAGGAACCACCACATGACTCATGGACTTATCTCATCCTATTGTGAGATGCTCCACCCAGGAGGGAGGAGCCAAGCATTCCCACCTGGATATAACCTGCCCTTGGAACTGCCTAACTTAGCCCTGTCTACTGGGTTACCAGAGGACAAGAGCTACCACTGGACCTTCAGCTGGAGACTAGACCTTCCATAGGATCATTGCTTCAACTGAACTACTTCATTTGGACTGCTACCACCGGGTACAGGTGTCGGGTTGTATCTGACTTTGTCAGTGCTTTTCCTTATATTATTTCACTTATTTCTAATTTTTTTTCCTATTAATTTTAATCCTGACTTGTGATCTCCCACTGGTTTGTTTTCAAACCAGTACAGTATGCTGTAACTGGGACAGCACACAGCTCGATGGAAGTTAGTATTGCTGGTGCTATTTGTCTGCTCTGGAAGGGGTGTAATGTAGAGAGAGAACAAGTGTGATATAGAAAGACTGCTTAACAGTCAGAAGAAAGCTTCTGAAGAACAGTGACTCTGATTCAATTTAAGGTTAAAACACCTAAGGTTATGTTTCCACACTTAGAGATCCATGTGCAATTCAAGTGCCTAAATTCATATCATGATCTGCAGATAAAAGTTCAACAGCATTTAACAGTTATCAGGGAGAAATTTAGTTGACCAGCTACTAAGGATTTTATCCTGAGATTAGATCCTACCCAATGGGTTCAGGAAAATATGGGGTTTGCTGACAGTGATAAAAAGCTGGTCCCTGCTTACGTAATACCTCCAGGAACCAGGACCTCACAGCAGTACAAATGCAATAGTAATCACCATTCCTGAGAAAATACAAAGTGTGCTCTTTCTCTCTTCCTTCCTGACAAAAGTACAGTGACAGGAACAGAAAAGATACACAATCTTTGCTACAGGCATCTGAAAAGTTGGCAATATTCCCAGAAAACAGGGGTACTCTGGGCAGAGACAGCATTGTATGACCATGTGTGCCATGGAGCAGAGGGTCCCAAGGGATGCTCTTGAGGCAAGAGGCTCTGCACAGCCTTGAAGGCCAGCCCCTATCTGAAGTAACATAAGGCACTGAACCCACTACACATCCCACAGAAATCAATGATAATCCTTTCACTTTCATGGGTTTGATATGCCATTGCTGCTGTTGCCCTGCTCCTACACACTTCATCCTGCCTTCTCCCTGCCTCAGCTGCATCCACCCACTGATGCCTCCCAGGAAAAACAAGGTTGCGTGGATTTGCAGGCTCAAGCTTTGTGCGAGGAACTTAGATATTTAATATGCAGCTTGCAGTCATTGCTCCCAGCTTCAATAGCCATCTGGAGAAAAGTTTTGAAGCTCACTGACATGCTGGAGAAGTGGACCTGATTGAGATATGATGTTCAACAGCTGCCAGAGGGGAGGGGGATTGGAGCTGAAAGTTTTCACCAATGGCTCTGGCATTGCCCCACAGTGCTACTAGCAAGTAAATATATGTCAGAACCTACTGATCGTGCCCAGTTTGCATTTCATAAATTAAAATGTATCAGCTGTTTCTTAACATTTTATTTTCAGTCTTCTTTTGGTCATAATTTGGCCTAAGGACTACATCTGTGATGAATTCCTTGTAACAGGACCTTGCCATTTGGACTACAGTTGTCATCAAAATATTCTAGCATGCTCACACAGGCTGAGAGAAATATATTTTAAAAAATATTCTATCACTCAAAAATTATTTTAAAAAAATCAGTATTGCTTATTGAGTTGAAAAATAGTCTGTATTGAAATTCAGTTTCTGCCTTGCTCTGATTGGGAATGTCTGTGTGTCTGAGTGTATATATATAAACGTAAGCACAGCCACACGATAGCAGGGATATGCACAGACAGTAAATAAACCCATGTAATGTAGTTTTCCAAAATGCAATTTCTTCTCAATTTTAATATTACATAGAAGCTTGAAGACAACCCCAAGTGTTTGTTTTGAAGCATAATTTTCTCAAATCTGATTCTTATTTATATTTTGAGATCAAGGCTTGCTTTTATCGAGCTCTATGCTCGGTGCTACAAAAGGTGGCGATTCAGGTGCAAGGTTCTGGAGAAAGATTTTCATTTCACATTGAAGGGTCCCACTTCCCCTCTGAACACCCTGTGCCTTTCCTAGCCCTACACCAGGCCATGTGTATATCAATCTGCCCAGGCTGCTGAGAATGGTGGCCAGCACATCAGGAAGATATCCACTTCCAGGAGCTGCAGCTGAGGTCTGCTTCAGATGAGGAGTTGCAGGAGGGACAGGGAAGCTGTATGAAATGGAGGTGGCTCATCACTTCTGAGTATCTAATGGATTTCAGGAGGGCTGTCCTTGTGGAAAATGAATAACCAAGGTTGTCAGGAGATCAAAGGAGAGCATTAAAGCCAAACAAGGGTGGTTGTGACATTATTGTCTAACAGACCACAGGCCAAAGCCACCCATTGTGCTGCCCCCATTGGCTGTGATCATACTGACAAAAACTTGGGAGCTGTGGTCCATGAGGAATGCAGGGGTGAGGCCATTGCTTTGCCTCTGTATAGCTGGGCAAGTACACTGTTGTCCAGCTTTCTTATGATTCTCTCTCACCTCAACATGTGTTTTTCCTGAGTATTTGTGCTACAAGAGATCCAAAAAGCCCATGAGCTTTCTCAATCTCCTTCTTCCTATCCCCTATGTCTGAGCCCCTGGGGAAAGGCAGGGTGTGAGAGACTGTGTGGGAGTTTGGCTGCCAGCCAGGGCCAATCCACCACACACCAGAGTGGAGCTTCCAGAAGTTTGATTGACTGCTCCCTAGACAACAATAGGATTTCAGGTGTCACCACTCCTGCTCCAAGTATAAACAAGCAAGTCAGCCAGCAAATATTAGCTTTTGCTTTTCTAAGTACCTCTTCAGCGCAGTGTCACTTCTCTCCTATTCATCTGCGGAGACCCATAATGAAGTATCAAAGCAAACACAGCATGGCGTGGAGAAGGGCTGAGAACCAACATCTGCCCAAGCCCTGTTCTTCTGCTGCTTACCACAATACCTGTGCAGAATAAGGAGTATGAGCTCAGACTGGCAGCAAATGGAAAGGAGGCAGGAATTGTGCCTATTTGTTTTTCTTCAGATAACAGATGCCCTACCAGTCAGAGCAGTGGAATGGGACAGCATCCTCCCATTGCTCCAGGGGTATGTTTACACTGCCAGGTAGCTCTGTCATGTCTGTACTAGCTCTTCACAAACTAGTTCAGGTACTAGTTCAGAGCTCTTGAGCTGTGACCACAAGGCTAGCAGGATAGATTAACCCCATGGAGCTCTTTGGTGTGCCTAGGCTTACTTGCGAATTACATCTTTGCCCCTGCCTTTATTGCATAATTTTTTTAAGGCTTCATGCTATCAGTGCTTTTCACAGGAAAGTCAGGCCCCACAAAAGCACAAGTGAGAAGGAAAAGATAAGCAGATCAAGGCCCCAGGGCACTTTCTAGTAAGTGATACCAGAAATACTTTTCTGAGGAAACGTATTTCCGTTTCAAAACTCCATGGCAGAAGAGACCTGTTTGTCTCTTCCAGTCCCCATTGACTCTACTAACCATTCCACAGCATTTTTCATACTTTGACAACTTTGACATCTTTGCTGCTGTCATGTGCTGGTATGCACAGTAGTCCATAGATCATAATCTCCCCTTATCCAAGGAATCATGTCATTGCCAGGGACAGGGGCAGGGAGTCTTTTCCAACAAGGAGTTCCTTCCAGTCAGGGTAGCATGGCCCCGATTTTGAGCCAGAGGGGTGGGGTGGGTGTAGCATGGCAGAGGGAGGTGCAGGGTATTGCCTATTGTCAGGGGTTTGCACAGTGAGTAATAACGTTCCTTTCCTTGTGCACTCTGTCATTAGTATTCTTGCTGTTACTATTCCTTTTCTGATCTCCTTGCTGTTTCCAGTAATTTGTTCTTATCTCAAGATAAGAACAATTGATCGTCACCTTTTTCGTCTCCAATTCTGCTCTCCATCCCGCTGAAGGGGAGGGGGAGAGGAAAGCAAGGGGAGCAAGAGCGCAGCGTGTGGTTTGGAGAGTTTCAGTGGTGGCAATGAATTGGGAAGCACCATTCTCAAACCACAACGCCTTTCTAAATGAGAAAGACATAGAAAGAAATGACAGCCACCTCAGGAACACTCATCTGAGACATGGAAAGCCCAATTACACAGTTTTCCTTTGTTGCCATCTTCAGCTCCTCAGCAATGTAAGTGCTTTCCCTTGTTTTACACTGAGGTTCAAATATGCTTGGTTCTTTCCTGTCTTCACTGAAACATTTTACTGCCTGCAAGCAGTCACTGCTCATGATATTGAAACAATTGATTTTTCTTGGTTTCTCACCTGCCCAGTGAATATTTAACATTTTGATACAAGCTATTTTTGTTACAGCTCCCAGAGGAGTAATTAGGTAGGTACAACTTCAGGGCTTCCGTTTAGGTGTATCAGGCTCAAGTCTGAGTCACGTGGGAGTCAGACAGTCCAGGCATCCTGGTGCTGTTCTATTAGATATCTATCCTAGCACTGAAACCCCTTCACAGTGCATATCACCACAACTTCAGGATTCCTGTACAAATTTGAGTTTTTAAAAGAATAAAATCCTGATCAAGTGCTTGTCCTCTGCACTTCCACCTTTCTGGCCTTTAATAACTATTGGTAGCTGGAAATTGATTTGGAAAACCCAACAGCAGACAAAATTGCTTAGTTGGATGAATGCTCAACTTCGGCTTCCATTTTTTGATCAAGCTCTCATTTATCCTCATAGTCTCTGAAGTTACTGATTCTTTGAACCTGACTGCTATTCCACATAAGCAGTGTTTTATGTATAATCAACTTCTTTATTATATAACAACCAGTAACATCTGAAAGCTTTAAACATATTCTAACATTTTAATGATAGCAAGGAAAGATTTATGGGCAGAGTAAATATCTTTTATTGGCCCAGTGATGTAGCTGGAAAAATGCAGACTTGCTTTTGGGCACCCAAACCTTTTTCTGAATTTGAAACAGAAGCTGCAAAATTGTGGCTTGATGTTTGCCGTTTCTTTTTGTTCTGAAGCAGGTCATGGATGTCTGAAGTCTTGACTGGTTTCCCAGCAGTGCAAGTAGATAAAGTATTAAGTCCCTGCAAACTTGAATTTGGTTATACCCTTAGATCATCATGCTTACATTACACAACTATTTTAGAATATTATCAGATTCATTATAAACTGAAGTAGCCATATACTTAATGATCTTGCCCTTGAATTGTCATATTACTTTGCCTTGTTTTTGAGTTAATACCGTACATCAAAAATCTTTCTAACCAGCCTTTGTAGATACATAATATTTGATGCTATTGTCTAAGTTGTATTTCTTTTTTTAAACCCATAAAAAATGTTTACTTGCTTTTAGGTACCCTCCGTGAAATTTTCTCCTTAAAGAGAAGGAAAACGCACCATCTGTGGCATAATTTGTAGCTGCTTATTTGAGGCAGACTGTTCAGAAGGAAGTAAATCTTTCCACATTTTAGAAAGCTTGTGAGGGAAGGAATTTATCCACATTTAGCAGACACCGGGGTAAGTACATTCTTCTGGAAGCCGCAGGTTTGGGGGGCAATAAATCCTTCCATTGCTGTTAGACAGGAGGCAATAAATCCTTTGATCTCTACCACACTCAATGATTTTACTCCACTCAGAATGTACATTTCATCGAGGTACTGTCTTCATTTTCCCATTTTCCTGGTATTAATTTATCCTCCTCTTCTAGGTTACTACCCCTTTTTTTAATTAATTGGTTGTACTTCTCAACTGTTCACTATAAGGGCGTGGCATTCAGTTACATTATCTGTTAAGAGAGAAAATACTTTTTTTTTTTTTTTTACTTTCTTTTCATCATCTGGGTAAGAGACTCTGAAGCTGTACCAGTGTATTCCCTCTCTTAAGAGTACCAAAGTATTTTCTCTTTTAGATAAGCAGGCATCCTTAAGCTTTTCGAAAGAACTTTTTTCTTGAAGAGCTTTTTTTCACTTTTGGCCAATTTCACATCGGACATTTTCTCTTACATCTAGCTACAAGCATCACTAGGCTTAGTGTTGGCCTGATAAACACTAGAAATCTAATATTTTAGGTTGAAAATCTGGAGGAACAGGTTTTCCATATTACTTCAGCACTATTTTTATCTGCAGCTTGGATTATGATGCCAGTAAATAAATGCAATTGACGAATTTTAGCAGCACAGCATGCCTCAAATGCTCAGAAGTTACCTTATTTTTCGCATTTTCCCCCTGCCTTTGGTATTTATATTAAAAATGAAAGCATTTCCCAAAATCCACTTAAAACAAAAGCATCCCACTCCAAAATATCCTTTAAAACTCCATCTACTGAGAGGCCAGATGGAGAAGAGAATTTTAAAATGAAACCTGCGTCTTTTAGCATACGAGCCGAGGAGGTATCCGGAGCTTTTGAGCCTTTCTGAGTTTATTTCTGTCAAACAGTGACACCCGGTGGTCAGTCAGACTAAGGCATCAATCAAGCCTTACAGCCCCAGCCCCAGTGCCTGCTTCTGCCCTTGAGACGGGGCAGAAAGGAGGAGGGTTTCTGGCAGCCAGGTGCCTAATTAGCAGCGACGGGGACTGAGTAGCAAATGAAACAACCACATGGCTGAATATATAAAGCGTAAATACACTGAAAGATCCATCTTGCATATTTTTTCTTCTGGTGTTTAATAGCATCATATTAAGCTGGAGATGCTTATCTGTTCCCCTAAGGATAGGAAATAATTTAAATTTTGCTTATAAATATGTCAAGTATTCCCTTCTGTCACTGCATTCTTGTACAGCTGGTAAGCTGGGGACAGTTTCCAAAAACTGCACTACAGGGTGAAACAGTGTTGTCAGACTTTATAAACCATCTGGAACAGCAAGCTGCTTTTCATGCCCTGAAATTCCCAAGCCCTGCTTTTTTACACCATATGTAAAATAGATATCTTCCTATAAAAGTATAAGACTTAACCTATGAAATTATAATAAGAAGTTCCAGACATTTAATTAAGTTTCTGATCTTATTACAGAGGTGGAAGGCGTGTTTCACACATGGATTATGGGACCAAATGTCTTGCAGCAGCCGCAGCAATACCTCAGCAGTGCCAGTCTCCAGCTCCCCAGGGCTCTTCTCTGCCCATCAGTGCCCTGACACATGGCACTAGCAAACAACAGTTCTACACATTAAACTTAGGGTCCAGTTTACCATCTTGTCTAGGAAAAAAATTGAGAATGAGACAGAGACCTTTCATGACTTTTGCCAGAGAATTTTCTCTAAACAGCTTGGAGTAGGTAAGACTCTTTCATCCAATACATCCATCACTCCTTCATGAAGGGTGCTCCAGACTAGGAGTTAGGTTGTTGATGACAAAAGTGCCTTTCAAGTACAGCCAAAGGGGACTAGTGAGAGGTGGGAGCAGGACTGGCGGGGTTTTGCTCACACAGCCAGTGGATTGTTCACTGAAAAATAGAAGGACACTCTTCCCTCGTTCATTCATTCTTCTACGAAGCTCTGTTTTTATTCCCTGTGCTAAAAAATAACATTAGGAAGATCCTGTTTTCTGGTTTCAGCAATGAGGAGAGCTAACATTCTGTTAACTCTGCTTTTCCCTATAAACTCTGCCCTTTCCTTCTTTTATATCCCTAAATGAATGGCAAGACCAAGTCTGGTTATAAAACATCTTTGCTATTGTGAAAGATCTACCATTTTCTCTTACTGATTCTTTTCTGATTATCTCAATCAAAGTTGTGAAATGGAATTAAAGGTGAGAGGCTAGCTGAAATATATATATAAATGTGTGTGTGTGCGTGTGCACAACAGGAAATTTCTGATTTTCCTCGTAGTCAAGATTCTGAAACATACTGTTATATTCAAAACAAACTCAAATATGATATTATGATAAATGCATAGTAAGACACTCAGCTAGCCATCAATACTTCATAATGATGCCAGGCAATGCCATGTTACTGTAACAAAGATATGCTTATAGTGTCTGAATGGATTTTACTGATTTAGAAAACTTTCATGCAAGGCAAAACCAATATTAAGAGTGCTTTCATTAAACTTTAGGAAAGGAGGAGAGCCATTTGACATTAGTACTGTTTGTAAATATTTTCTTTAAGTCTTTCTGACCTGCATACATTAAAATCATGTTATAGCAATAACAAAAGCCAGATACTCAAAACTGACTGTCAGTCCACACTTGAACTTAGTTCCTGAGGAAATAATTTGCTGCATGACATCACCAGGGCAAACGAGGTAGCTTCTAAAATGACTTTCAAATAAAATGTAGGAGCTGGTTGAACTGGTGCTCTGAGGTCCAAATTTCCATCCGAAGTAAAACATCAAGTCAATAAGAGGCTGGTTATATCTGCAACCAGAAGAAAAGGAATGCTGATGTATATTAGTTTGGCTGTGCAAAACCACTGTGGTCTTGATTTTATGATAGTAACACTTCTGCATGGAAATGCATTGCTTTCAGAGAAAACTAGAATAAATATCTGTCTTATTCATTCTTGGTTTACTCTTTTTTCTGTTCTTTGCTACTCTTCAGTATCCTTTCCTTCTTTGTTTCTCCCCTTTTTTTGCTACCAGATTCCAATTACATAATTGGAGTTATGTAATTGGAATCTGGTAGCAAATTTGAATATAATATGAATCCGGTAGCCAATTACATCTGCTACCAGATTCTGTTTGTCCCTTTAGTCTCCATACTGTAAATTTGTCTTCCCTCAGTTTTTGTCTCTCCTTCTATTCTCCCTTCAGTCCTTCCCCCTTGTATATCTTGTTATACCTCTCTTCCCAGCAGTAATTAATGCTTCATCCTTCTTTCATTTTTTTTCTAAATCCTATCAGGCTATTCAGTTATTTTGAATGTCCATTATAGCCTGAGAGTTTCTAAACTTTAGTTAGTAGTTTTTTTAAATGCCCTTAGTATAACATTTTTGTCTTCACTTCTTTCCCAGCAGCTGAAGAAGGAAAGGTTCTTGCACGGAGACTGAGCGCTTATTCAGTCAGGTCTGAAAGAAGAGCATAAAAAAGATGGAAACATCTGCAGCTACCAGAAATTTTTGGAGTCCTCATATGTGAGTGTGCTTGCAAATATGGCTGTTCCAACCAGGTTCTTTTTTATTTTTCTTCATTAATATTCTGCCTTTTGTCTTCATTTCTATTGTCATTTGGCATTAATTAGTTAGCTGAAATGTTTTGTGTAATTGGACTAAGCAACCACGTTGATAATAAGACAGAGCCCTAAAGGTCCCAAATTCTGTAGCCTCAAAATACTTGCAAATTTTCCTTGTCTACAAATGCTGCCCCTGGCAGACAAAATTCATTTTGTGCTCCATTAGGCTTTGCTGTCTTCAGTTTTCTCTATGATGCCTGCCCCTGTCTTTCCTTAGCTGCCTTCTACAAGAGCTTCTGTAGCACTTAGCATCAAAAATGCAGTTCTTCAGAAAAACCTGTCAACGCAAGAATTTAAATCTGAAAAATTTACACAGTAATACCAGCTTGGGGCAATGTACCCTGTACATAAAGAGGCCTTTTTATCTTTGGATGTTGGTCCTTGTGACCAATTACCAAACCCATCTTTCCAACTTATTTTTATCATGACATGATAACATAGTGGCTGTCTCAAAGACCTGTAACATTTCCAGCGTTAATTCTGCTGATGTACAATTGTGCTTTAACATGCAACTTGAAAATTCCTAAAAGATGTCAAAAAATAACACATCTTTTGCTGTAACTCCAAAGGAACATGCCTCCCTTGGATCTTTTTTATTTTAAACAAAAAAAAAAAAAATAGAGTGAAATATTTGTAAAGAGAGGCTAGGAATTTCATGTGCATGTTTCACTATCTTAAAATGTCAAATAATTTAAATTGCATCATTGTGCAAACCAAGTGCTCCACTGAGCTGACTGTATGTTTATTTTTTTCATGATGGTGCAGCCATCTTACTTCTGTGATGATTTTAAGCAAGGGGTTAGAGAAAGAACAGCTCTAGGGGTAATATGAGAATGCCAGTGTTTAGTAACTTTGCCCCAATTCCAGGACAGGAGACGAGGGAAACCCTGATAAACCTTTTGGATTGGACAAAGGGATAGATACAGATACAGATCTAGATCTAGATTATAGAGATATTAATGTAGCTATAAAAGACACTATATAGTGTAGAAAGGTAGAAAGGCATCAAAGAAAATAGCTAATGAATGTTTATTCACTATTTGTAATGTCAAAAATTTGCTGAGTACTTATGCATTGGTTCTTTTTGGAATTAGGAACTACGAAATTGAACTAGCAAGTAACACACTTTTTAAAATAAGGACTTTTAATCTGCAGTTTGGCCATAGAGCTCATTACCAAATAAAGACTATTTTTATGCTAAAAGTATAAATGGATGTGGGGTTTGGTTTACGTTGTTCCCCCACCTTTCCCTTGCCTCTTAGCCCTGGCCACTCCCTCAGGCTCTCCCTGTTGGTTCCTGTACCCCAACTCCGCCCTTGTACCGCCCCTGCGCTCTGACAAAAGCTGCCTGCTCCCTGGCCACATGGTCACTCTGCCCCTGGGGATCACGGGGTCAAGGTGTAACCATTAAAGCTTCCTCTGGAACCCTCAGGGAGTGACCCTTCTTGCCTCCTTTACCGTCACTGATTTGCAGAGCTGACGGCTAGCTGGAGCAAGAGTGCGGGGCGTCCGGAATGGACTATGGGAGCCCCCGCTGCGCTCCCAGGGAAGCCTGCAGCTGCTAAACCACACCTAGCGACTGCAGCAAAGGGATGTTAAGAGCAGAGAGACAAAAGCATGGAAGTAGAGCCTACCTGGGGTGCAGCATTTCATTCAAAAACCTGGCGTCTTGGAGTGAGCATAAAGTGTCTCTTTCTGTTTACCGTGTTCTTGCAGGTTTTCCCCTAAGGTTCTGCTCTTGGCTAGAGACGGGATACTAGGCCTCAGTACATGCTAGATGCAATGTGTCCTTCCCACTTCCAGCCATCACTCTGACTTCAGTACAGCTGTTCTTGCATCAGTATTGTACCAGTATAGGTCTTGTTTTTTTCATTAAGCATTTGAAATGTGTTGCTTTTTAAAAACACAGTATTTTAAACACATTTCAAAAATATCAGAGTGAAGACTATGCATGACTGTGGTGGTCAATTGGCCTGTGGCACAAGGGACAGAGAGCACTCTTGGTAAGACAGTCTCTGGTGCCAGAGACCTATCGGTCATGGTGAGGGAAAGAAGCTTCTCCCAGGACGCCTGTTCGGTTGTGGTAATCTACCCCAGTTTGGCTCCCCCGGTTGGCTGTCAGCCTCTACCCCTTGTCATTCCCCCTGAGCTTCCCATTGGTCCTGTCCCCTAGTTCCGCCCTTTCCCCGCCCCCGGATAAAACCCTGAGTTCGCGATTGTTCTCACGTTTGCCTCTGGAACCTTTCACAGTGTGGAAGGAATGAACTGCTCCTGTGGAATGCCACGCAATGACCCTTCCCATCTCTTTATGACCGACATTCTACTGAAGCTAGCCATGCATTTGTGTGTGCGTGCACACGTGTGAGCCCACAGAGCTGGACAGAGACAGTAATACCTGACTGTTGAACAAGGTCAATTTCAAATCTGCAAAGAGTTTCCCAAATCCAGACAAGACATGCCTGAGCGGGATACCTTTCTTATACTTTATACAACTTAAACCAGAAGGATGTTATACCAGCAGACTGAGACTCAGAAACCATGATGTCCCTAGGGCAGCCAGAACTGCAGACCTGCCCCATCAGTTGCCCAGTGAATTCAGATCAATGGTGTGAGTGAAATACTCAGTTTCTTCCACACAAGTCAACTTCTCTGTCTCCAAAGGAATTCTATGGATGTGCTGATGGACACAGCAAAAGTGGCAGGTGGCTTGTATTCCTGGGTCATGTGAAAGACCCAGCTCATTCTGAGGAGGCACCTGGTCCTGCTAAAGAACTGGAGAGGGTCTTCAGACTTTATAGTGGGTGGTACAGGATTTCCAAAAATTCAGCTCTTGAAAGCTGCACTTTAAGAGGAGTTTCCTTACTGTGGCAGACATGACGCAGGATGCTACAGGGCCCACTGCTCCCTAAATGGAGTGAAGAGCTCTCTCACAGCAGAGAAAGCTGTATCAGTTTTCACAGCCACAGGGCATTAAAATCAGAAAACACACAGTACACCACAGAGCAAAGATTTCAGTGAATAGGCATAATGGCTCTGTTTGCTCCTGCTTTGCTGTTCTGCACACCCTGCAGGAGAAATACCTGCAGAAAAGAGTGAAAAATACATACGCTGTAGCTTGTGTCCACATGGGGAATTATCTCCATTCTCTTAAATCGAAGGCTGTGTGTGAGTAGCATCTTGGACTAGCACATATCTTGATGAAAACACACTGATCCACTTTGAGGAGATACAGAGACAGTTTGGTGAAGAACTGTGAGTGTCTCCGGGGTCAGCTAACCATGTCTCACTTTTTCTGTTTGAAGGCAGAGCTGAGAACAGCTAGGGATGGTCTATGATCTTCCGGCACATACTTCTTGCTGTGATAAAGACTGAAAATATCACAAAATACAGATCTCAGGCATCATAATATATGCATATAATGTGTCATTCAAAAAGAGAGAAACATAGGTAGAAACAGTTTGATAAATTTTCTGCTCTTGTAGTTTGCCGCTACTTGATGATCATCTTTAAAGCAAAAATTCTTTAGCAAAAACCCTTTCAAAATCAAGCAGGGTTTTCTATCACAGGCTAAGCCCACTACTTTGTCACATCAATTCCTACATTTGAAGAATCCTCTTGAATAAATTTCAAGAACATTTTCTCTATTCTGTTCACTCTTGGTTTCACAATTTAGGTGACTGCAATAATAGTTCTCTCACAGAAGTTAAGGGAAATTGTTAGCAGGGAGAAAAATTGTGATGTGATCTCACCTCAGCACATGGACTCAAAGAAGGTTTCGACAGCTGCTGGTTCCAATTTAACTTCTAGCCATCCCATTCCCCAGAGGAAAACTTTAAGGTATACATAACTCCCTTTATGCAACATCTCTTACAGATTTTCTTCCTTCCACAACCAAAACAACTACTTTAGCCCAAAGTTCTCATTTTCTACATTTATAAAGTACAATTCTTGTCAACTTTCATTATAAATGAGTAACAAAAAAAAGAAATTAATAATAAAGTATATGATCCAAAGGAAAAATAAAGCATTCCATCTGAGGTAAAATTACTATACATAGAAACAATTACATTTCTGAAGAGCAATACGTAGGGCATCACTTCATAAAAACTAAAGTGATGGAAAATCCACTTCTTTCTTAGTAGTTTGTTTCAGTGCTATTGACTCTCACTGCTTGCATTCTGCTATGTTTCCGAATTACATTTTCCTGCTTTCAGCTTCCAGTCATTAATTCTTATGACCCTCTTTCTCTTCTGGATTGAAAAATACCTTTACTAAAATCTTCATTAGTCCTTCTTTCTGAGGAAAAACTTGGTCTTCTTATTGATGAAGCAAATAGATTGACCTTCTTGGCTGTAAGAAATAATCTTCAAGTCTTGAATTATTTTTTTCTCCTCTTTTTTTGTGATCTGCATAATTTTCCTTTCTTGCATAATGTCCAGTAGTGAGGTAAACTGAACCCCCAATTCTTATTGCCATCACCTTACTTGTACAGCTATAGATACTTTTTCTCTGCTGAGTTGGGCCACACTGAGACATGATGTAGACCTATACATATAAGATGCACTGCAGTAAGAATAACAACAAATAACATGGTTAGTAAATAAATCTGTACCTATCCACAAGGTCCACCTCCAGTGAGCACTTACAAATACACCTGTGAGAGCAAACACTTCATGAAAATAAAAACAGAAATTGTCCTTTCTGTTCCTTTTGACAAAATCAATACTTTCTGATTAATGCATATTTCTAAACTTTAGATTATCCTTCTCAGCTGGGGTTATAGCAGAGCATGAACTACAATTTGTTTTGCTACAAATTTAATTTCTAAGATGACTGTCAGAGTATGTCAGCCTTCTGCTCACTTTTTACAATGCAAAGATGTTGTCACTGGTAGAGAGGATTCTCTGGGTTCTGTCACTGGTAGAGAGGATTCTCAGTTTTGCACTGAACCTGGCAGACAGAAATACTGCATTGTCATCAATATGTCCTTATTAAGCAAGGTACTGGGAAACCAAAAGGCAGATGAGAGAGATGCTGGTGAATGCAGAGCACAAGAGTGGTAGACTAAATATCTGTCGACTGCAGCTTTTACAAAAGACTTTCACTCGTGAAAATGCAGAAACAAACTGAAGAGAGGGTGAAGCCCAAGAGAGGTTTGGGGTTATGTCACAGGATTATGTCAGAAATTTTTTTCTCATACATTTCAAGATAGAAGAATATCATGCAAGAGCTAGTAGTGATCTCAAGGTGCCAGGCCAAAAACAAAACAAAAAAAATAATAGAGTAAAATCAAAATAAATGGACTGGAAGGTAAGAAAAGCTTTATTCTATCTACAGGTATTCCTTGAAAGTATTCCATTTCCTAATTAACAACGACATTTTTACAATCCCAGCTCGTTGTGTCTCTCCAGAGGCTGAGCCTCTGCCGCGCCGAAGCCCAGCAGCAGATGGAGCTCTCGGCTTGCGTTTGAGCTGCCTTTTCCAGGCTTGATTTCATCTCTCTGTACTTTGGTACATTTACGTTTGCCAATTAAATACATATATTGCAGTTGAACTTTAGAAACGAGATGAAATAGGAAAAATAAATTTGAATGGTGTTTTTCACACTAAAAAACTATATTTCCTTTTGGGCTTTCACGCCACGTGTCTTCTACAAAGCCACTGCTGCTCTTGTCCAACAACTGTAAAAATAGTTTTTTCTATAGCTGAATCAGGCCTCAAATGAGATCACACCTGTAAAAACTTTAGAATTTAATTCACTTCTAATAAAATTCACTTTTTTATTAGAAGTTAATTAGTCATTAATTAGCAAAAAGGAACTATATTATTGCTATTATATTATATCAACTATATTATGTAATTGGTTTCATAGCAGATTTCATCCAAGGTTTAACCTGGGTTGATCTGTACTTAAAAATACTGGTTTTAGATGCTTTTTTAGTGCAGAGAATTTGAATTGCCATTCTTATTTGGACAAAATAGTTTCCATGTTGCTTTAAAGTTAAAGAAATCAGACATATATTCAGTTCAAGACAGCTGATGGAACAGGTGGCAGCACCCTTTTATATGCCATCTTAGCAGTGGGAACCCTAAATTTCAGGTCCACCAAAGTCTTATCGCTTGATTGTTTGCATCAACTGATTTAATTCCTAGTAAAATGCCATGTTTCCCAGCTCCGGGGATATAGTCTGGCACGGGGCATTTGGAAGGTGGGACTTGGTGTTTGCAGGTAGGAGGAGTGCAGAAAAGAAACCCAAGAGTCATGGGGTAAGGTCAGGAATAAGTACAAAGCAGCTTGGCTGTGATGCCCTTACCAAGGGTGCTTTCCAGAAATGACTGAGAGGAATGGCTTCAGGTTTCTGCTTACAATGGTATTTAGTTTACCTGTTTAATTTTAATTGGAAATACATAAGCCATATTCAGGACAAGGATTAGAGCCCAAGATTTCCATATTTACAAGGGCAAGTAAGGGGTTTGTTCCTAATGTCCAGGGAACCTTTTGCAAGCTACAATCTCATATCACTGGACTGGTTTCTGCAATAAAGAGAGTGTATTGATTCCTCTTTCTCTGAGAGTCACGTGGTTTTACCAAATTTTTAGAAGTATTTTAGCAGACCTAACGTTGCAAAGCATACTTGTTCTATTATCTTAATATGTTCTATTATCTAAAGACAGATTGTTATCTCTGAGGAAAACAAAACTGCTTCCTTTTCATTAAATTAGTAATTCCAAAGGCACAATAGTGAAAGTCATAGATATACCATGCAGCATTCTTGCAACATTTACATTTTTACGTCTTGGATCTGGTAGCAGAGTGTAAAAAGAAGTCACTGTGTGCCAGGAGAGCAAAATTAGTGCTTCTGGAATCTCCTTTTTCCTTCAGCAGCAAATAAACTATGGTCAATCTGTCTTAATCTCTCAGGAGCAAAACTGCTGGGAGCAGTATCCACTGCTTCTGGGATCAGCTAGCAGACAGAAGTCATATAACCAGCTTGGTCATATATATTTCACAAAATATACTGGGGAGGTCCCTTAGCTTAACCATTTTGATTTGTATTTGTAAAGAAACTCCAGACTCTCTCTTTTGACCTCCCAGGCAATTATCTGGTTTAAAGAATTTCCAAAGAGTAGAACCTGGCAGAGAAGGAAAATCCAGCTGCCAGGAGCAGGCTGCCAAAGGTTGCCAAGCTCTGTAGTGGGTAAAGGGTACAAAGAGAGCATGACTGGTAGGGAAATTGAGCTTTTCAGCCAAGAGAGACAGTTATATGAATGCTGAAGCCAAACATAAAATTGAAACAGATAATTCAGCTCAGAAAAGCCTGCTTAAGTACTATTGCACTGGAACCCCTGAAAGGAGAGTCAATTTTGAAAGTACCTGCTGTGTGGGGTTTTGAGCCAGGGAAATTCAAGCAGCAAATGGGCATGAAACAGGATTACGTGCTTTCTCTTCACCACCACCATGCTTGTGCTCTCCAGCTCAGTCTGTTTCGCCCTGTAGAATATTTGTTTCTGCACAACAGTTTGCCTGCATGAAAAGAAGCATACACAACAACCAGTAGCTGAACATCACATTAAAATAATTCAGCATACAGTTTTGCATTTTTTCCGGTTTCAGAAGCATTGAGAAGCTTTGAGTTATAGCTGTATTTGTGATTTAAGATTCATATCTGAAACCTTTGAGCAGAAACATACAATATTAAATCCTACAACCCTAAATTGTTCAGGACATATGAAATACATTACAACAGTGAACAGGTATAACAACATTAGAACTGTTTTCAGAGGAAAAGTCAGTGTAGACAGGGATGACTCAATGTAGGAATCACTGAAAAATTATTTGAACACACTTATTCTGCAATTTTTTTCCTAGTCCAAGAACCTGTGGTTAAAAACTACCAGCAGATTTCACAGAGTATTCCATACAGTTTCATGAACATGTCTCCATTTACACAGAAGATCCTTTAAAAGCAAACCTAAAACATTTCTGTAAATACATATAGATTATGTGTTACCAAGATTGACCTTTACGTTTGTTACCTGGTGATCCAACCAAGTTGTTTGTGAACCTGCAGTAGGATGATGCATCTATTTTTAAAACCTCTGTATAGATATAGACACGGATTAGATATATCAAGGAAGAACTTGAGTCCTTAAGTAAGGGGCAGCAAAAGGATGCTGTTCAAGAAAGACAGAGCAGCAGCATGTCTAACCCCAGCAGTCTTGCTCCTATGCATTGCCCCCTTAGGAGCGTTTGGGCTGACTTGTCTTATGCCAGGGGCCAAACAGGTTCTCAGCTAATCCTAGGACAGACAGCAGTTTGTACAGTTGCCTCTGACTTCCCACAACCATACGTGAAGTCTTTTGACGTCATCAAAATCCTTCTGTTAACATGAGGGTGAGTAATACAGTTAAACAGTGTAATTGCTTTTGAGACAGCCGTCTCAATTAATTCTGTGCTGTCCTGAGTTTGTGACTTTAATGTGCAGCATGTCCACAGGTCTTCAGAAACATCAAAGCATCAGTAAAAACAAAAAAAAACATTTAAATTAATATCCATAAATAATACTACCTCTCATGAATGTGAGTTTTTGAAAACTGAGAGTGACATCCATAGGGAAGTACAATTTTTAAAAAATATTTCCATGCTTCTTCACACTGGCTCTTTTTAGCTTGTTGTGGAAATGCACGCTGTAGTACACTTTAGTCCCCACTCATATCTGGCATGGCTTTCATCTTCCTGCTTGATGCACAGTGGCTTTTTTCCTTGCCTTGCTTGTGGAGGAAAAATGTTGCCTGAATTTTTATTGGCTTACCTGCTTGAGAGTGGTTGCTTCCATTTGCAAAATTATTTACCAGCACTTTAGAAAACTGGTCAGTAAGCTGGTAGGTAGCTCTTCTGGTAAGAAGTGATAGGAACTCTATGGCATAATCTGTCAGCATCACTGTTCTTTCTTTTTGACAAAACGGAAGAGGGGGAAAGAGCAAACCCATGGAAGTACAAAGTGTGTGTCAACATTTACCTCTGTGTTCATTCAATTTGTTTCAATTGGAGGAAAAGCTCTAGTGAGTCTGCCTGTACTAAGGGCTCACCCAAGCAGTGAGACAATGAGAGGCTGATCCCTGTGCTTAGAAGGATGGTTTCTGAATACGTCCCCAAGGTTTCCCCACATTCTGCCATCACCAAGGACCGTTTCCCCAGCGCTCAACCACGGAACAGGGTTCTGTCATCCTACACCTATGTCCCCTCCTTACATCTCAGGTATAGTGGCTGTTATGAGCACTAGACTTCAGGTCTAGAGCTAAAATGCTTTACTCCAAGAGAGGACATTCACCTTTAAGCCATTTAACATGCGCAGTCCGTAATTATGAGAAGAACCTTGGACTGGCCTAGAAAACACTCATGAAGGGAGGAAGAATATGGCCTTTTTCAGAGTGAGAAGACACAGGCTTAGAAAATGATTAACTAGAGTCACAAGACCACACATCATAAAGAAACCTCATGTGTTCTAATGGATGGCCTCTTTCAAGTCCTGGGGTTTCCTGCAAGCTGTGCATATACCTGAAACATCAAGTGTGATTCCTACATCGGCACAAATGCCTCCTCCAAGTGACTAGTTGCCTTTACTGAAACAGTGCAAGTAGGGGGATGACTTGGACAGGACTGTAACTTTTCCTCCTCTCTTTAGGAGACAGGTTGATATTATACAGACCAGATTCTAAGTCTATCCTTTTATCCTATACCTATCTTTTTTTTTCCTCCTTGGCCCTGAGGAATACTGCTCCTTTCAAACTCTGCTGTTCAATTGGCTTTTCTTCTGTTTTATGCCAAAGGAAATAAGCTTGCATGGAATCCCTGTCAGTAAAAAACAGTGCACACTGAGAATCTTCCTCCTGCTCTTGGAAGAGCTCTACTTGATGTCAATGGCATTTGTCTGTGAGATGAAGATCCCTGTTCAGAGCCCATCCTATTATCTTGTAGCATAGTGGGGGAGAAGCTGTATCCCTCCACATCTTGCTATCATCACTGCAGTTGTAAGAGCTTCTGCAGCCTGTTGGTGCCCACCTAAAATTTTTGTGAATGACAACTGGATATGAAAACAGTTTTACATTCATCATCATTTTTTACATCTATTGATCACATCAACCTTAACAGCTTGCTGAAAACCACCTACAATTGTCAGTGAGTATTTCTAATCAAAACCAGCCATTAAAAGTTCACCATCAGAAACTATTTACAGGCTACTATGAGAAAAGTTTTGTCCCCCACCTTATATTCTTCATAAAAATCACTGCTTCTGAAAGTTGAAGACCTTGAAATTCCTTAGGTCTGAAACTGGAGCCCAGCAAGATAATAATTATCTCCTATCAATTTTCTACTTGTCCTTTATCCCTGCAAATGTCACATTTGTGTGGAAGGACATCAGAACATAATGCATCCAGGGAATTCTGCGACAAAGGCCTGCTGCAGCTCATTTCCCAAGGCTGAAAGTGAGCACCTTGAAACAAGGCTCTAAAGGCACCTGAACAATGAAAAATATTCAGGCACTATCTCAGCATAAGAATGGCCTCACATTTTGGATTCTTGAATGAAAAAACATTAAGCCATGTCTCTCAGTGTCTCACTTGTTTGATGATTATAGGTTGTAGTCTATTTAGGGGCTACCATGAGCATAAATCAGGAAATAAATACAGCCTTTAAGGAAGAGGAGTTTTAGCCTGTCTTCCACCTCCATCATATCCACATATCCATGAATTTTCAGGCACCTGCCCCTGCGTGGAGTCTGGAAAAAGGCATAGAGAGGCTGAACAGGGATGATCCACTGCAAGAGCAAACTCAGCATGGCAGCCCTATATCAGCTGGGCAGGGTAGATGGTAAGTTGGGGTGGGTGTCACCTCCCACCCCCTGGATTTCTCCACCTCTTTGTACAGTGTTATGCCACTGGAGACATCAGACACAGATGTGGCAAGCAACA
The DNA here is from genome assembly GCA_013397865.1 of Struthidea cinerea. NCBI lineage: Eukaryota > Metazoa > Chordata > Aves > Passeriformes > Corcoracidae > Struthidea > Struthidea cinerea. The sequence goes on from VZTI01005472.1 coordinate 1,701,522, forward strand.
AAAAGTCAAGTCTTCTGCCATCAGAAAGTTAGGGGAGGGTTCTCTTCTCAATGCTTTAAGTTAACATAAGCTGTCAAGTAGTCTAGACTGAAACATCAATAAGAGATGAGGCATTAAATGTGGTTAATCTCACTGGGCCTCAGAGACAAGTGTGTTTGTTCTCTACCTCTGCATGAGATTCCTGTTTAGTGTTAGATGGGCTAATGGCTGGCACCCACATCCACACAGATTTTGAAGACTTTCCTCATGCAATATTAGTTATCCACATCACAGCCAGCTTCTGGCTCCTGGAAGGGTGATCAAGTCCTCTGACAAGCTCCATCACTGCACCCACTCCGGTTGTGCAGCGAAGTGTGCTGTACTGAACCACACACACCTTGCCACTTCCCTCCTAGTGTCTGGGCTTGCATTCCTGCTCAAAATGAACTTAAACTTGTGAAAAAAAATGCTTGAAAAATTTTTCTCAGCACAGAAGTCTCAGTTTCCACAGACGATGTAACAGCAATGCAGCGAAGCTCCCCAAAGGGATGAATGAGGAGCAATTCGGCTCCCAGCAACTGCTTCGTCTGCAGTTGGCTCTGAATGCCAGCAAGCTGGGGTGCAGGTGTGCATTTCTGCTTATGCCCAGTGTCTTAGTTAGATACGCATTTATGTGGAACAGAATGGCAAACACAACCATCTTTTGATTCAGGCTAAATCTGAGCATTTTCTAAGGTGCCTTGCCGCTACTTTCTCATACTTTACTTGTCTCCCAATAATGCCTCTGATTTCTAATACCAAAAAAGCTAAGGCTTTTTCCTGTTTTTACTGTCCAGTAAGTAATGCACTAGTAATGTGGAAAGGATGAAACTTCAGGGTCACAAGCCACCCTAGATCTGTGAAGAGCTGACATCACTGAGAGCTGTGTGTGTGGAACAAGGACAGTACATAACGGCGCTCTCAATGATGACTTATAAATGTTTCTACTGGCTTTTCATGGATAGGCTTAATGGTATTATCTGTGTCCTTAACAAATATTCAACAAATGAAAAATGTGTCTGATAACCCACTCTACTGAACAGCATGTCCTGACAGCTAGGGACTACCACTGCACCCCCTCAGCTGAAACAAACCAATTTTGCCAATGTCATTTTTCACTAACTGAAGCCTTTTCACCTCATTTTTATCTCAGTGACAGCCCATCTCCAGTAACCACCATTTACACTGACAACAATCTCCTTCCACCACATGCTCCACTTGTCAACAACAGCCACTTTGTTAATATACAAGTAGTTTCTTGGAATTTTGCTCAGAGTCTCACTCAAGTGTAACTGTATAAGATGTATCTTCCTTCAAAATCCTCATCATCTTATTTTGCCCTGCTTTACTCAGCCAGCTAAGGGTCTAGAAATCAGAGCCACATTTCCTCTTCAAAAGATATTTATTTGTTATCATAGAATCATAGAATGATTTGGACTGGAAGGAACCTTCAAGATCATGTAGTTCCAAGCTCCCTGACACAGGCAGGGACACATTTCACTAAACCAGGTTACTCAGAGTTCCATCCAGCCTGGCCTTGAACACCTCCACATGTGGAGCATCCACAACTTCTCTGGACAACCTGTTCCAGTGCCTCACTGCCCTTACAGCAAAGAACTTCCTCCTAATACCTAATCTAACCTAACTGTCTTTCAGTGTGAAGCCATTCCCCCTTGTCCTGTCACTGTATGCTCTTGTGAAACGTCCCTCTCCATCTTTCTTGTGTGCTCCCTTCAGGTACTGGAAGGCCACAGTTAAATCACCCTGAAGCCCTTTCTAGGCTAAAAAGATCCAATTCTCTCAGCCTTTCCACATATTAGAGGTTCTCCATCTCTCTAATCACGTTGGTGGCCCTGCTCTGGACAAGTTCATGTCCTTCCTGTAGTGAGCTCCCCAGAGCTGGATGCAGCACTCCAGGTGGGGTCTCACCAGCGAAGCATAGAGGGACAGAATCCCCTCCCTCACCCTGCTGGCCACACTGCTTTTGGTACAGCCCAGGATACAATTGGCTCTCTGGGTTGGAAGCGCACACTGAGGATAATGCAGAAGCAGTGGTTCTCATTTCCATATTTCTTCTCATCTTATAATTTCCATTTAAATTCCCCAAAAACCAAGGATGCAGTCTCATTTAACATCTTTCTGTCTCATTATCCAGTTCTAAACCAGGCAAACCAACTCTGGAGTGGAGCTTCAGTGTATATATTGTGAAAGGGTAAAGCGAAGGAGCATCGAAAGATGCATATCTTCCGATGGAGAGTGGTGGATCAGTGGGTAGCCTCTGGACACCAGGGACATTTACTGGGATGAAGGTTGTCCAACAGACCACTGTCATCACAGCCACCCATCAGGGACACTTGCTCCATATTCCACTGATTAATTTGGTCATTCTGAACGTCACCTATTTTATCTGTTGTATGTCAAAGAGACATTTCTTTGCATTTCAGAGTCCAAGGCCAAGTACAGCAATTAAAGGGAAGTCAAAGCAGGACATTTTGAGGACTTTGGAGAAAGATTAGATAGCTATACTGATACTGTATAAGCATGGGAAGGGCAAAACATTGGATTCCTGTGTTGTCTGCAATGGAGCCTAAGAGAAGCAGAGACCCTCAAAGCAATGAATCATGAGGAAAAGGATACTAAAACAGCAAAAATGCTTGGTGCTCCTGCTTATAGTGGATATCAACTGCAATGAGAGCCTATACACATAAATAAACACTCTGAACATTAAACAAAGAATTTCTGTTTATCACACATTTTGGCTGGCAGTCTTTCTACTGAATGCACTAAGAAACTTCCCTATTGCCCAAAGACCTGGACCCCAGCAAAAGCACAAAAGCCTGCTTGGAAGGTTTGGAAGGTTTTTGAACAGGGTGATTGAAAATGGAATCCATCAGTGGTCAACTTTTTCCCTCCCAAAGTCTCAGGCTTCTGGTCTCTTCCAGGACCATTGCACATCAGGAGGTATCTTCCCCTGGTCCTGGTGGATGTAAAAAGGAAAGTAAGCATTAGATTGCTTTCAAGAAAAACAGAGGACTAGAAGGGAAAGATATCACTGCCAGATCTACTAACATAACTGTTCCAGGCTTGGATTATTTTCCCAGTTTTGTATATTGATTCACTGTTGCAGATTTGTGCCATTTTTTTTCTCACGGTCTCTGTTCTATATTCCCAGTTTTCTTTCTCCTCCTCCTTTATCCATCTGCCATTTTTGTACACTGTACTGTTCCTCCCAACCCTTTCTTGTCCTCTTCTTGAGGCCAGAACTATGTGCAGTGCAACAGTTGCTTTCTCTAGCATTTTCAATCATACAGGTATACACAGACAGACAAATTCATATACTTGAGAAGACAAATCCAAAGCCCTTTATTGCTTCTTCATCAGGAGCAGATGATGGTTGTATTTGTGATGATTGTCATGACTCAAATCTGGGCCCTGAGAGCCCTGTCCTCTGTGCAGACAGGTTTTGTCTCAGTGTAAATGATCCACTAAGAGAGCACTGCAGCTCTTCAGTTGGATCCTCATCCCAAACCTCTCAGTATTTCAGGCCACTGAAAGCCAGTTAGAATGTAAGACCAGCCCTGGAAGTAGTTTGACGTTCTACAAAGACGTAGTGTAACCTCATAGAGGTGTGATATCCTTGTAGCAGCCATCCAAGAAAGATGCTTCAGGGCTCTGTGCCAGCCGGAGCATCAGGCCTCGGAAAGAAGACTCGTATTGCACTGTTATTTTTCAAATGGCCCTCTCATTGCCCAACCAGAGACAGAGACTCTGGTAGATAATTTGAGATAATACGAGGCTTTGCTGAGGCTACAAGAGTGCTTGGCATCAGCAAGGAAGTCTGTTGGAAACTGAAGAGTAAGCTTCAGGTGAGTGGCAACTCAGTGCCTTGCTTGATAGGAGGAATCCCATCGCTACCCATCAGATGGGTTCGTGGAAGGACTCACATCTCTGTTACTCCTCTCGGCCCCGTCACCTTTCAGATGATAAATTAAGGAGATATTTGAATGAACACATGGATATTTGTATGAGGAAGGAACTTCACTTATCCCAGATACCATGTAAGTATGTCTTGCAACTTTTCTGGTCAGTGCTTGTTCCTTCTGGTACATAATGCTGCTTAACTCATAAGAAGGGTTATTAGCAGATGAAATAAGAACAATTTGTCTTAGGTCATGACAAAATTGACAATGTCACTAGACATAACACTGAAGCTTATAAAAGGCCTAACAACAAGGCAGAGTAATGGAATAAATAAATCAGAGATGACTTTTAAATCATACAAAATTAATAACAAATTTTTTTCTATAATACTAAAGCCCCTGTTCTGAAAAAAATTTACATGGCAGGCCACAAAGGATTGCTAATATTGTATATATGGAAGTATACACACATAGAAGAGTACCTTGAAAGGGCTTGAAAAGCTCACAAAACCAGCACTCCCACAATTATGCAACCCAGTATTAAAGTTTTCCATATAACCTTAATTTTATCTGTTTATGAATGATATAGTCATTAGTTAAATTTTCAAAGTTATTGGTTGGTGACTGAAAGAAAAGCAGTTTATTGGACTCTTTAGCTTGGTTCTTCAGGTAGAGGTCCCAGACACAGTTTGAATATGGTGTTCACAGCCTGTTCAGTTCAGCATTATTAGTTTCCAACTGGGATTTTCCCTAGCGCTTGCTCTTTACTGTATGAGTGCTCAATTTCCACAAGAATTTAGCGTTGCATGATCTCTTCTTGGTACCTAATCAGTAGGACTCGCAACCTCTAGTTTGGATTCAAGTACTCTTCAAATTACTTTTTCTTAGAGCTAGGCATCAGCAAGTGGGAGCCACAAAATCAGCATAAGAGTATCCAGTGAAAAATGTCAAGAACATGTATAAGGTCCTAAATGAACTTTAGGAGAGAGAGCTCTTAGAAGATCCTCAAACTTAGGGCAGCCTGTCTGCACTCAGTTTGGTAAGATGGAAAGGCGGGTGGGACTTCCATTTGGAGTCCTTCAAAGGCATGTCCCACACTCCAGTGTCTAAGCAGGGAACTATGCTGTTTATTACTGAAAAGCATTTGGATAAAGTGCCTGAAAGGTGTGCAGGTCCTTCACCCCCAGGACCATGACTGAGGATTTACTGGGGAAAGATGCAAAATGGAGCAATTCAAAGCCATGAGAGAGCTTTTTTCACATTTCATGCAACTTTGTGAGACATTAATTCGAGTCACTTTACAGAAGGATCTTCAACCCCAGTATCTATAGATATCTCCCTGAGTGTTTTTAACTGCTACTTACTTTAAAAAAATCCTTCTCTGAGAAGTCTATCAGATTGAGCCTCCAAAATGAGACCAGCATCATACAGCCATATTTTATGATTCTCCACAGGCCTGGAAGACAAAGGGGACAGAAAATAGTCTTAGAATGAGGACATCATTATATGACTGTATATGTCTAGTGACAAAATGAAGATACATAAGTCACAAAATGATGAAAAGAATTGTATATGCATTTAGGCATTTCCAGGACAAGGTATCAACTCAGTTGGTGGGATGAGGATATGAGCACTAAATTTAGGCACCTAAAATGACAGGTGTCCATTATGTCTTACCTACACCTCTTCTTAAGTCCTTCTGTGCTATACACGATTTCCAAAAAGACAGTTTCTCAGGCAAACAGAGACCTTGGTGACACACAGACCACGTGAAAACATTTGCATGTGTGCATGGTATTACTTACATTTTTAACTTTGTGTTTATGAAAGACTGCCTTTTAAGTAGTAAAATTAATGTCAGCAAGTGGACTCAGAAGATATTAAATCATCTTTACATTGTTTAGTTTATGTGGTCTAACTAAGGCAGCAGGGAATTCAGATGTGCTAGAGGGGAAAATGCAGGCTGATAGCATCATATGCTTTGGGGTATTCTGAAGGGGGAAAAAAAAGTGAGAATACTTTTTATAAGACCTTCTTGTCTTTCTTTTCATGAAAAAGTGCACAAAACAAGGCATAGTGAAGCAGTTGAAGTTTTGTTTCCAATGCATGGCACACAAAGCCCATTACTCTTTATATAAATACTATTCCTTATAATGCTTCATACAGTTTCTTTTGTACTATCTACTCTCTACGATGTCTACAGAACTTCCATAAATCTGCCATTTTCTGCTCAATGCATTGACATAACTGAGTTTTACCTTATTTTGGATGTCACAAAAAGTTTGTGTGATTGTACCAAATAACTTGTAGGTCAGAATTTTACCCGCCCATCCAGCATTACACCTTTGATACTGTGTTTCTGGAACAAACTTATATAAAATCACTAAATATACTGTTAGCTGTTGAAAGAAGTTTTATACATATATATATATATATACGTAAAAATATATATAATGAGATTATATATACGATATAAATATGTTTCTATGTGTGTTTTATTTTTGTTAAGTACGTTTTTATTTTTGTTATAGTTGCAAAACCAATGTCTTTTTGCAAGTATGATGTTCCACTGTATTTTAAGGTATTCCTGCTTAGGACAAATTAGGATAATGATCATATTATTATATTAATATAATCAAAATATCTATTTGGCAAAAGAAAATCTGCAGCAAGTATCAGCAAAATTTTTACAGAACTTTTAAAATACTTACTGCAGCTGGATGTAGGAAGCTAACTAGATATCAGCGCTGCAGCAACCAGCATTTTGACAGTCCTGTGTCATTCTGGCTAACTATATAATACACTATATATACTAACAATATAAGCATCCCCTTAGTGATGCTCTTTCAGAAAGGGATTAAATAGTCAATCAAGTTCAATGGTTTTCCATGGTATGGAATTGTATACGGCATATCTGCCAAAAGTCATTGCTACATATTCAAAAGCATGTTATTACTCCCCTGTTAGGTCTTGAGGACAGACTAGTGTTCAGCTGGTTTTATCTAGTCCATCTTTCTATTTATATTATATTAAGATCTAGAATTCCTATCGCAGTTTGTTTTTATCATCTGAAATTGTGGAATGTAAGTAATCGGAATCCTTTTGAGTCTCATTATTTTTAAAGTTTTCATGTTGATTTTTGTTAGGCAAGAATGGTTTGAGTAAATTCAGGACTACATCTTTGCCTGGTTGAAGCTAGTCTTCAATTGCCTAAAACTGCCTTGATCTCACAACACTGCAGCTTAATCATAAATTCAAGGAGGCACAAGTCCTTTAGTTTGCTTTACCACTGGTAGGGATATCATTTATTGAAAACGCAGTTGTATCTAAAAGTCTATTGCACAAGCTTTGTGCAATTTTAGTCATCACTTTAGTAGGTGATACTTACAGTTTGACCGTTCTGTATTTTGCCATTCAGGACAAGGATGTATAAAATGACAACTGGAAAAAAATCTGTGAACCTGTGCCTGCTTTTGAATTGTTTACAGTGCTTTTTGTTTGCTAAGAAATTAGAGACATTTCCAGGTCCAAACAGTCCAGGACACATAATGCAACAGCAACCAGATTACGGAGGAAGACATCTGCAAGAAAGTCTTGTATATGTCAGCACATCAGGGTTGCTGGGATTTTTCTTCAGCAGGGCTGAGTAGGAAATTCTTTTCTGATTCTGGCAGAATTTTATGACACCAAAGAGAATATTCTTTGACAATCTCTATCAATCTCTCTTTGAAAACTCCATTTTTTTCCCATAGAGAGATTATCAGTGAAATATTGGCTAAGGTCAATTGAAGCAGATTTATTTCCACATTTATTATCAGCCATTTTATGGTTTAACTTTTTTTTAATATATTTTTCTTCTTAAAAGGAGAAATTATTACAGGAAAACATACTTTGAAAATGCCAGACATGAACATTTATTATTTCAGAAAAACTGTATAAATTGTCCAAACAGAACTTTTTAATGTTGATTTCAAAGGACTAAGTTTCTAAGGAAAATTTCCAACCATTCTCCTTCTGCTCCACAGCTTTGTGTCCCATTTTTCCCATGCAAAAGCTACTAACACCTCTGTAATTAAGGTGCCTGTTAGCAGAGTGGCTAATTCAATTTCTTACCCTTGTTTCATCAGTCCTGCTGACTTTCCACTCATAGTTTGGTCCAACACCTCCAAGGCCTTTTCTACACTAGAAGGACATGGTCCTGAGCACTGCCGTGCAGTCATGCATGCTGCTTAAATCATTAGCATCATCCCCAGCTTGGTTTTGGTCCATGCCAACCAGCATTCTCCCTGCTGGTACTATAGCATGAACAGATAGATAGCTTAAAAACACAGTTAGGTATCTAATGATCAAGTGCAGGCTTGGCAACAATTTTGATAGCAATTCTGAGTAGGGATGCCCTATTTTGCTTGGAAAAAAATCTTACCTTTATGGATTAAAAACCTGCTATGTTCAGGTAAGTCTCACTCAAAGCAGTCAAAGAAACTTCTCAGTCAATGCTCTTTCCCCTACTGAAATTGATCATTTGGGTATGTAGAGACACCTCATTCATAAATAGGTTTTTGTGTAGACACTTTGTCCAAGGTTGCTTTCAAAGTGTTAAACACAGTCTGCTCTGTTACTATCATGTATGTTTTTCTGTGAGAGTTGAAAGGCCAGGCTTCAGTAGGACCATCTTAAATTAAAAAAAATAAATCAAAATTCATCTTTTCCTTGCCCATAGATGCACTAGCACTTCCTTCCCTCTCACCTAGCCCCATTTGCCACTCATGAGGTGTAGCCACCCATCTGCCCTTATGCCATATGTGTAGCTGAGAAATGCTTCTGTGTACTGCAGAAGCTGAGCAAGGTGTATGCAACAGTGCTGGAAATGCCCTCTTTCCAGTGAAGGCTGGGAGCTAAGAGAGGTGTAGGGCTGCTTGGTGCTGCAGTTTGCAGGCTGTTTGGACCTGGACTTACTAAATGCATGCTCACAATTATATACTTGATCTTCAGGTCAAGGAGTTCCATCATAAATCCATTCAATCAAGTATGTGCTGCTGCAGCACTGAGCTACTCGGGCACTGGAAGCCCTGAAACCATCAGCTCAGTGCTCCAGGAATATGCCATCCCATAAAACACCTGTAAAGCAACCGCCTTTGTGTCTTTGTCTCACATCAAATGTGGTTGTCCCCAAAATTTTAACAATTGCAAAGAAATAGTTTTGTCACTTTTTCTGAACAATGCCTGTTCCACAGAGGTACAGTAAATAATTTCCTTGTCTCTGAATTGGTTTACATTTACACTTCAAAACTGAGGAATAAATATGACAGAGCTATTTGATCTTTGCATGAAAATGGACTTCAAAGCTGAATGTGTATTTCTGTTCATTTTACAGCTACAGATTTCCAGCAGAAAGTGATTATGCCTCTGATTACTGATGCCTATTGTAGTAGCAGTTTCATCTAGTGCTTTTTCAGAATTTAATCATTGTCTTTTGTTGACCAGTACAACAGTACAGAGAGCTTTGCACTACATGTGTAAGTGGCTAGTCTAATTGAAAAACAGACTAAATCTACCAGATTTTTGTAATGCGGTAAATTGTGAATAGGAGAATAAAAATGTCCTCAATGTCTGCATGTGTATTGTTACTTTGAAGCTACTCCCAGCTACCACCACCACAGGATCAGAGGAGAAGCTAACATCCACTACTTTAAATAATTATTGGATTCATTTTTCTCATTATTTCTCATTCATTCTATTTTGAGCACCACCCCACTTGATGTTATAATTAGTTCTCTGAAAAACCTTTTGCAGAATAAATGGTTCTGGCTTTGGAGTATCAGAGATATGACAACTAGGTGTGTCAGGCAGAAGAAATGATTTAGTCATCAAAACTTGCAGTTAAACCCAAGTTTAATTTGAACATTAGTAAGAAAGCCATGCATATAAAGAGTGTATTTTATATTTTCTTCCTTATAAGCAGAGGCCTTAAGTGGATGCATAGAATTTCTAGTTATGTTAGTGTGTGGTTCATTACACTGAATTTTTCAAAGACACATGCAAATAGCAATTCTTAGATTTTTTTTACATCAAATGTGTGAAACGAGCATAAAACATATAGGAGCAAGTTCACCATCTGAAGCAGAAGGTAAACAGTGATGTTTGGTCTGAATATGTCTATTCAAAAGAAGTTTAAGGAATTTCCCTCTGTTCCTCTATAAGCATTTTTAACATACATTTTTTAGCAGAAGGGCTTAAAAGTTACATACAGTAAAGGCCCTTCTGTTCATGTCTTGTTTTATCTTTCCTGGCTTCTCCTCCACGTCTTCTTCAGACTTTTAACTTCTGCACTCCCTGTGCTCCTGACTTTGCATACTACTCATCCCAGAGTGTGCTTCCCCTTCCTGCAGCGCAGAGTGAAAATGCAGTTTTAAGTCAGAGTCTGAAAGGTTTCTGACAAGCTTCCACACACCAAGAGCACCACCCAGACAGTGTTCACCCAGTAGGAGACATTGCCTATGAAGAAATTATTACATTTACTGGAGTTCCACGCGTCCAACAAGAGATAAAAGCCTCCAAAAACCGTTGTCCTTCCTCTCTTTACAAATTCAGTCGCAGGGAGGATTATATGCATCAGACAGGAAGAGGGCTTAGAGTATTGGCTCTTAAACACTGATCCCAGACAGACCCAGTCTTGAATGCAGCTCACACAAGGAGAAAAAACCAAAGAGTGCCCAGTGAATTCAGTGGGTTCAGTGGCACTGATCTGGTATTTAATAAGGCTCAAAGAAATGTTGAGCTCTTACAGTTGTCTGTTGGTATAATAATTCACAGCATTAGTGGTAAGATTACATGGTGGCATGGTGTGACTTCTAGATTTCCTCCTCTCTTGATGCCCACTCACCTGTGCAAAATGAGTCTGCAACCAACTATTTCGTTTCCAGGAATGGCTTGTGTCTGGAAAATGCTGCAAAATAAGGAAGTAAGTCAGAATCCTAGAGAATATTGGACAGTTTGCCCATTGCTAAATAAAATTGGGGTACCACTCTTACTTCAGTTATTCCATTTGTCCTGCCAAATATTCGTTCCAGTGGAAAGAATTCAGGTGTTCCTCATTATCTTTCTGTGCTGTTCTAGCAAATAAAAACATGAAATTAAATTAAGTACTTTTCATTGGACAGTGTTTTAATGATTCAAATAGTATAAAGTCAGTATTAGTATTCACGTCACATTCAATTATCTCCCTACCATGTCCCCCCATTTGCTTTTCCGTGTGTTGGTTCATCACACAATGCTAATTAGGTCATTTCAAATGGGCCATAATTGACAATGACACTTTTGCAGGTTTATATTTTCACACAGAAAATCTGAGAATAAATTAATGACCAGCAATTTTGACAATTACGGTCAATTAAATTTGTCAACATCACAATTGACAAAATTAATCTATATTTAATATTGAAACCTTGACATTAAGAATGCAGTCTTGGCAAGTAACCAGATTTAGGTGACAGATGTGCAATACTGCATCAAAATTATTCATTCTCAAAAGGTATGGGCTAAAATATTGATATCTTTTAGATCTAATGTCCTACCAATAAACAACTAACTAAAAAAAGACCCTGAAACTCACATGCACCAGTGGGAAAAAAATTGTCTTCTAAATAATGACCACACCATTTTCTAGGTTTTAACAAAAGTATAAAAAATTCCAGTATTGGGGATTCAGTATTTAAACTGCATGCCTGCTTCATCTAAAACTTTATCAAAAAAAAGAAAAAAAAAAATCTCAATGATATGTCTTTTCTCATTCCTAGACTGGCTATAAATTTTTATAGGCAAACTGCAGGACACCTTGGGAATTTACTGACAATGCTCAATATTAATTCAATACCACTGGGTCCATGCACCAGAACTATAGATTTTGTTGATTCTTCTGGGCAAATGAGGTCCACTGATAGAAATCCTTCCCTCAGGCTGCATATATCTTATAGTCATAGTAAAAAAAACATCAAAATTAAATGCAGAACAAATTCACTGCAAAATTAATTAAATCATAATCAAAATATCAGAATAAATATGACCATAGAAAAATAAATTAAAACACAGAGTAGTCATTTGGGTTTGTGATATATGTATGAAAGAACTAAAAATATTATAAAGGATTCCTTCTCAAGAAGCCCTGCAGAGCAGGTTGTACTGAACCAAAGCTGGATGAGACTAGCAGCACTTTTCCAATTTCGGACCTGGAAAAAAAAGGAAAAGTCCATTAACTGAACTTCACTTCCAAAAAACAATAAAAATTCAATTTTAAATCCTGTTTATTGTTACTACCTTTAGCTTGAACACATTTTGTCCTGAGGATACACACAGTTCAAATAGTTGCATTAATGCAATTCAGACAGGCTTTTTGAAATTAACCCCGCACACACTTTGTAACACCCAGGGAGACTTCTGTCTTCTGTGGTCATTTGGAAGTCATTAGTCAAGCTAAACAGCCATGAAAAACATTGATGGGACAGGATAGTAAATCAGACACAAAAAAATCCTTATTATCCAGGATATATTAACTTTGTGCTTAACATGGAGCTAGTGCTATATCAACTGTAAAGCAAGATGGCTTGACAGACATTGATATAGTTGGAACTGTATTCCTATAGCCAAATGAAAATTGAGGATAATAGCTGGCAAATCAGAGAATAGACTTCATTAGCTTTCCACACATGTGCTTGCATGTGGACATCATATTGCCATATTCATTTTGACCCAAAGTAGTTAAATTCATTAAAAGAATTAACAATTCGTTACAGCACTGTTTCCTGATTGAACTGTGGGGCCTAAGTCACTATTTTCACAACTGCCGGGGAGGTCAAATCAAATTTAATTGGAAATTAGAGTAAAAAGAGCTATGTGTCCTGTATAACTCTCTTTGCATTTTTCAGAGTGCAAGACAGAATGTGATCATCTGATGTCTGAGCAAAAGTTAACATTTTCAGTGCTTTGTGGGAATTATTTTTACCTTTCTTTATCTAAACCATCGGATTGGGTAGAAAATGCTGTTGTGCCTAAAAATTTAGGTCTTTAAGTTTTTATCAGTAATGTTTGCATTACTAGAGTGCTTAAGAAGTTCAAGAAGAAACAGTGTTCTAGCTGATGTAGTCTTACACCAGAGTGGAAAGAAGATTATTTAAAAGCAAATCTAAAGTCACTTTGAAAATAAACTGCTGGAAATAAAGATGGGAGAAAAAGCAAAAGAACACAACTCAAATTCCATTATAAGCAAGAGAAATATGCATGAAAAGGCCAGATTTTCAGAAGAGGTCCACCTGCAGAATCCCACATTTGGTTTGCAACACAAAGCAATGAATAATCTTGGCTCTTGAACACTTCTGACAGTCTGTTTCCTTTCGTCAGGTATTTCCTCTTGTCCATTCTGATTACGTCAGAGTAACCAGAACAGGGAATCCTTCTGCCTGTGATCTGTGTCACCATTTCTGACAAAGCAATGGTGATAACAGCATGATATCCATTTATTCACTAAAGAAACGGCATGGTGAGCTCAATAATTATAAAGCAAGAAGATAACTAATACAAAGGGTTATTTGATCACTGACAATAAATGTATCCTCCACAATGGACTGCATGTCAAAAGTGAGACACAAATTCTCATACCTATATGTGGTGTAAATCTCACATTTTTTTCGAAGGACCACTCACTTTTTAATTAAAAGAGGAACCCAAAAATGGACCAACAGAGTACAGCCTCCCTCAGGAGGAAGGAGGCTTGTCTGGGTTGCCAAAAACACCTCACTGAAATATTCCCATACACAATCCTTCTGGCAGCTTCTCACAGACGCCACCCCTTGTAGCGGGTTGGGTTCGGAAACCGGGCAGAAACACCAAATAAGCGTAGTGGTTTAACTTTAGATTTTAATACATACTTACTTTTGGTGAGATAAAAATTAGGAGAACGCAGAAGCAGGCACAGAAGCAGGCACAACTTACAGACTATTACTGAGTTTATTAACAGATTTAAAGGACAGAAGGAAAACAAACTTGCTGTGGTATAGGACATTTCTTCTATGAATCTCACAGTTTTTTACACTGCAAGCTATAGATCATCACATGGGGTTATTAAGGATGAATTATGTTGCCTTAAACACTAAAGTTTTGTCTTTGCCCCCAGTCTCTTAAAAGCTTTTTTTTCTCTTTGCTTTTAAGCAGCCCGGCATGGGCACTTTACAGCCTTCACAGGCTACACATGAATGTCCATCTTCCCATGTACTATAAATGGTTTAAAGAAATGCACAGTTCGATATTACAATTCCTTACCACGGCATGATAGAGATATTTTAAACTGCGCGCGCAATAACGCGGCACCGCCTTCTCTTCTCTTCCGAAGCCATCTTAGCTCCGTCCCACGTGA